>QUSE01000031.1:0-353992 GCA_006508115.1 Apiospora malaysiana
CCCTTTTTTTATAAATTATTTTATATATATAATTTTATTATATTAAATTATATTAATATTTAATATTTATAATTAAAGGGCTATATCTTTAGGCTTATTATAATTGAAAGAATAAGTAGAAATAATATAGATAATTATTCTATATAACGGGATTATTATAATTACTTTATTTTTAATATATTCTATTTATTAACTTATATATTTAATTAATAATTTAATTTATATAATAAATATTATATATATTTAGATATTTCCCGATTTAAGAAATATTATATTATAAATTTAAATATTATTAAATAATCTAAGGGATAATTCTTCTAGGGAAAAAAATTAATATTTATTATCTTTAAATTATATATTAAGGATCCTAGGGGAGGCTTAATAATACCCCAATAAATAATTTAATTAATATAATTAATAAGGGCTTTAAAATTATTCTTTAAATTATTTTATAATTAAGATTTAATAACTTTCCTATCGTTCTTTTAAGGAATTATAGAGTTTAATAATAATTTCTTTTTTATTTATTTTTATAAAATATTCTTCATAAATCATTTTTATAATCGAAATTTAAATTTATATTATTTTTATAATAAGAAAAGGTTTTATAATTCTCGGTATAATAAATGTATAATTATCTTATAATTAATTATTTTATAATAAATTAATATCTTCAAAGGATCGGTTTAGAATCGTTTTTTTAATTATTTAAATAACCTTTATAAAATTTATAATCTATTTTAATTAATACTTTTAATTAATAGAAATCTCGTTTAAATAAATTTTTTAAATTTATACCCCTATATTATAAAAAAACTTCTTTAAGAATAATTTAATAAAGAAAACGAAAGGTAAAAAACGGTTTAATAAAATAATCGTTATATTATTTTTATTATCCCTTTAATATGTTATAAAAGTATTCCTAATTTTTTAAATATCTTTTATAAATTTATAGGTATATATTAATATATTATTTGGTATTTTTTTATATAATAGCTATAATTAGGATTATTTCCTAATTATAATATTATTAAAATTATTTTAAAAATAAATAATTTAATTACTGAAATATATATTAATAATATATCGAGTCTAAATTAGGCTCGGAATATAGTAATAGATTTAATAGCTTAATAAATAACTTTATAAGGTAATAAGGGCTATTATTATTAAATTATTTCTAAAAATTTATTAATATTTTTTCTTAATAATATATATTACAATATATATATTCCCTATTAGATAATAATTCCTTTAAATTAATTATATAACCTACCTTCGATTATAATCGAATCCTTTAAGAATATATTATAATATATCGATATTTAATATAATATAAAAAACCTATTAAAGATCCCCCTTTATATATTTTATTGAATATTATTAATAATATTATAAAATATAATTATCGCTCAAAATTAATATCCTTTTTATTATTTTATTATAATAAAAGTAGATTATAACAATTTTCTTAAAAGGAGAAAAAGCCGATAAAGCTTATTATAAATATATATTAAAAATCTTTAGGTTTAAGTTATTAATATTCTATATAAATAATAATAAATATAACGGTAGAATTAAAATAGCGATTTTCTAATTATAATAATTAATTTCTAATGTCGAAAGATTAGAAATAATATATATAGGTATTTTAATATAGTTTATTATCTATTTAATTAAACTCTAAAATATTTATATATTCCTTAAAGTTATCCTATAATTACGGAACCGGATATTTATTTATATCGATATCTTTATCGATAATTAGGCCGTTATAGCGTCCTTTATATAATTATAACAATAATTTAAATAATAATTATTATAATAAATTTTAAATTAATTTATTATATTTTAATAATAAAGTATTAATATTAATATTTATTAAATCCCGGCCTATATAAAAGTCCTAAGTAATAAACGCGTTAATAAATTAATTAAATAAGTGGTAAAGGTTCTTTTAATTATTATAAAGGCCCGATATATCTATATTATAATTACCTTTATATTATAATCCCTTATTGTAATATACCTACTATTATTATTATTATTATTATTATTACCGCTACTATTAATTACTCTATCGATAATTATCCTAATATATAATATAATTATAAATACCCTTAAGGCCGCCGGTGCTATAGTAATTATATTAATAATTATATTAATAATTATACCTATAGCCTAATATACCCCTAGGGCCTAATAAATACCTTAAGGCTATATATAATATACCTTATAGGGGCTTATAAAGCTTATTATTAATTAAGCCCCTTATATAATAATAATTATATAATATATATTAATTAAGAAAATTATTATATAACATTAAATTAATAAATAGGATAATATACCTTATAAAAAAGTATTATATTATTATTTCTTATAATTTAAGAAAGTTACTTTATTTTAATATTAGAATATAAAATATATTATATTAATTATTATTTTTTAATTCCGGATTAATTAAATTAGCCTATATAATTATTTATAAATAATTTAAAAGATTAATTTATTATTATATAATTATAATAATTATTAAATAGTTTAATATATATTATTTAATTATAAGAAATATAAAATATTTAAGGAAAAGGTCTAAGGGATATTTAATTCTGGTTAAATAATTCCTTAACTTTTTATTTTTATATAAAATTTATAAAAATTAAAATAAATTAAAATAATTATTATTTTCCTTCTTTAAATAAATCTTTTAGGATACTTTATTTAAATATAAATAAAGGATAAATTACCCCTTAAGAAACCCCCGAAAGAGCCCCCGGACGGTCCCTTAAAGGACGATTCCCCTTTATTTTAAAATTGCGGTAAATAATAAATCCTTTAGGCTAGAAAATAATCCCCTTTATTATTATAATTATATATATCCCTATAAATTATTAATAATTCTTATTATTATTTAATTAATTATTAAATTAATCGAATAATAATTAAGGAAGTTATTTAATAATATTATATTATACCGGTTATATATTAATAAATTTTTATATATAATATATTTTATAAAACTTCCTTTAATATTCTTATTAAAAATACCTTTTTTAATACCTTTATACTTTTTTAATATAATTAATATTAAGAAATTATTTATTTAATTAATCCCGGTTATTATAATTAAACTTTAATAATTAATTATTTATATTTAATTTATTATAAAATACGAAAGTATTACCCTATAATTATTATTATATTATTATATTATTTACTTTAGAGTTATTTATATAATTATTTAAAATTATTATCGTATCCTTTATTTACCTCCCCCTCCCCTTTTCTTTCTATCTCTTACTTTATATATATAATCTATAATATAAATAATATAAATAATAAATAATAGATTTAATAAAGGATATAGTAGCGCGTTTAAGGTTTATATAACATTTTTAAAGTAATAAATAGTAATAATTAGATAACGTTATAGGGTAATAGCCTAAGCGCCTTAGGGGATATAAATATTAGAGAAGCGCTATAGGGGCGCCGCTATAATATACTATAATAATTAATATAATTATAACGTCTATATAAGGCCAGGCCTTCGGTCGGACATAAAATTGACTTACATTATCATTATTATCACCTATAAAGAAGGGTAGATCCGAATCAGGGCATATGCAGTGCGATCGTTGCAGATTCCTGAAGGGCCCAATCGATATCCCCTGGCGGACATGGATCTGAATACCCCGCAGTTCGGTGTTCATTAACTGGCGCGTAGAGGACGATGTTGATTGCTTGCATGGCAGGAACTTCAACCCCGGCTCCTTGCTGCATACGACCTGCCGTATCCGCGGTTGGCCCGGTTGCTGTGTTTAGCCATGCTAAATTGGCATGGTCTATTGCATCCTCTGCGTCAGTGCCCCTTTGATAAGCTTTAACTTGGCAGCTTAAACAGACGGCCGAGCTGTGGTCCGACTAGCCATGTTGCATCCCTGTGCTTACCGACCTGCCAAGAAGGGAAATGATGAGTAGTATCGCACTCGATAAGCCGTAGCTCCCTATGGGGCAATGATGTTGCCATGTTACATGACTAGAATCCGATCCCCTGCGGCCTTTCTTTGTAGGGTGCGCGGCATCATTAGTTGCACATGGTGGGAGGATTTGGAGAGTATAAGTACCGGCAATCCTATCCCGGACCTTGCCAGGTGGACTAACTCTGCATCTGCCCTTGTCCCACTCGCTGCACCTCCTATACCTAGTGCTCGCTGTTGCCATCATGCTGACCCTGATTGCCCTGTGTGCTGGGCTGGTGACAGGCCGAGTGGTTGACAGTCTCGATGGTGTCCCTCGCGGCTGGACTCTTGTGCGAGATGCCGCTCCTTCGGACCCAATTCGCCTGCGCATCGCTCTACGCCAGCAGCGCGCCGCCGCATTGGAGCAGGCCGTCCTCGAGGTTTCTACCCCCGGGCATGCCAATTACGGTATGCACCTCTCGCGAGACGAAGTGAGAGCTTTTACCGCACCCTCTCAGCAGGCAACGACTAGTGTCACGAAATGGGTCACGGAAAGCGGGATTGACCCCATTGTGGACAATGACTTCATCACCATCGACACGACAGTCGCCAAGGCCGATGCACTATTGGACACAAGCTTTGCATGGTACCGGTATGAGGACAGCGATGAGCCGCGGCTGCGCACCTTGGCGTACAGTCTGCCCGATGACCTGCTCATGCACGTCGACATGGTTCAACCAACCACCCGTTTCGGAAGGTTCTCTACTAAAAAGTCAACCGTCTTCGAGGTCCATTACCCAGAGGATGAGTCCACGACCTTCGCGGGTGCGCAGACTGCCGACGGCGTCTCATGCAGCCCTGTCACTCCTGCGTGCCTCAAATCGCTGTACAACATCAATTACACAGCGCCCAGCACCGGGAACTTGCTTGCCATCGCTTCTTATCTCGAGGAGTACGCACGCTACGCCGACCTGCAGACTTTCGAGTCCAAGTTCGCCCCAGCCGCCAAGGGACAGAACTTCACCGTGCAGTTAATCAACGGGGGATTGGACGACCAAACCAGCAGAGCCAGCAGCGGTGAGCCATACCCGGATTCTCTATTTTCACACGGCATGGAAACTGACGTCCAGTAGTCGAAGCAAATCTGGACATCCAGTACGTTTTGGGCGTTTCCCAGCCAATACCTCTACTAGAATACAGTACAGGCGGTCGGTAAGTGCATCTCGAGAACAGCAGATAGGTTTTTTTCCCCTGCGCTAACTTGCTTGTAGGGGGTAAGTTTCGCACATCAACATGTCTTTAACTGCAGCAACCTGTGATTAACTGGTCCAAGACCCCTTGTTCCTACCAAAACGCAGCCTACGCAACCGGGTGACAACGAGCCGTACTTGGAGTTCTTGACGTACATCTTAGCCCAAGACGATGCTGATCTCCCACAGACCCTGTCGACGTCCTACGGAGAAGAAGAGCAGTCGATCCCGCGGGAGTATGCCCTGAAGGTGTGCAACATGCTCATGCAGCTCGGCGCGCGGGGCGTAAGTGTACTGTTCTCGTCCGGAGATTCAGGCCCAGGCGCCTACTGCATTCGCAATAGCGACAACGCCACCTTTTTCGAGGCATCATTCCCAGCTGCTTGTAAGTCCTAGGCCATCTTTTGGTCCTTCCCATGGGGGAGCGCGTAGCACACACTAACTCGTCAACGATACAGGCCCCTATGTGACTGCCGTGGGCGGCACGACGGGGGTTGGGCCCGAGAGGGGCGTCGACTTCTCCGGCGGGGGCTTCAGCACGTTCTGGGAGCGGCCGACATGGCAAGAGAAGACGGTGGCGACGTATCTGAGCGGCATCGGCGAGACCTACTCGGAGTTTTTCAATGCCACGGGCCGGGCCATCCCGGACGTGTCGGCGCAGGCGTCCAACTTTGCCGTCATCGACAAGGGCAGCCAGATCAGCGTCGGTGGCACCAGCGCCAGCGGCCCGGCTTTCGCGGGTGTCATTGCCCTGCTGAATGCGGCGCGCAAGTCGCAAGGCCAGCCGCCGCTCGGGTTCCTGAACCCGTGGCTGTACAACAACTCGGCTGCGTTCACCGACATCACGACAGGGTTCTCTAGGGGTTGCTCGGGCAGCGTCAGTGGTGGCGCGAGATGGAATGCCACGGCTGGGTGGGATACCGTCACTGGTCTGGGAACTCCGAAATTCGAAGCGCTCCTGGAAGCAGCAGCTCCGGGCGTACCCAATGCTTGATCGATTAGAGACACGGTTATTCGCACCCGAAGACGCTCATACGCTTTAATACCGTAGCCCTGACATAGATAGGCTAGTTATATATATGGTATAGAAATCAACGTATACTATTCGATGCGATGCGCAGCCACTTTGATGGGATTTGTTTATAATGAAAATCTGCATAGGTTTTCATAGCTGGGAGAGGCTGACGTTTGTCTGTAACCACTATTAAGATTGGTCAAGCATCAATGGAAGGACGAAGGCATGGAATGCATCTCAATGAACTCGACTGCCACTGGGTTGAAGGCCGAAGGCTGACGTCGGCTCCGACACACCCGCTACCACCCACCACCCGCCACCCACACGCTGTATCCACCTCGGCATTGAACCTAGTGACCGGCCACCATGCCTGATTAGAAACTTGACCACTTTCCTCAACACCCCAAGCCTTGCAGAAACTCCCGACGCTCAATCTATTGAACCGGTGGAGCTGGAAGATACGGCCACTCTGGAATAGAATACACTGTCATGGCGGATCCCATGTCGTTAGATCGACCGGTGTCCCCCGCAGACAGGCCTCAGCCGCGACCGGTACGCAGCCCGGCCAGATCGGCGCAAATCCGGATCCAGAATCGCCGTCGCGCTTATCTGGACAAGAACCCGATTTATTTTCAATCGTTGGAACATGAACTCGTGGGTACGGCAATGACCGGAACACAACGCGACTGAGGGTATAGACAATTGCTCAACTGTCGCTGACCAAGACTTACAGATCCATTGCTGTATGATGCCCTGATCCGTCGCTTTCAGTCGGCAGAGGACCGCGAGAAGGAAGGGCGGAAGAAAGGATGGTCGAGAGTGCTCGAGGTCGACCTGCTCCGGGGCGAGGCCAAGCTGTCCCAGCTTAATGAGCCGTCTCCGGAAGAAGGCCAGCAGCCAGCAGCATCTTCGTCCCAGGCCGCTCAGTTAGCCGGGGCGGCGTCTGCGACATTGCCGGATCTTGGGGAAGTGCTGCAGGACGAGGTGCAGGCCACCAAACCAACGTCGCTGGAGGATGGGCAGCAGAAATGGAAAGATTTTCTACGGAACCGGTTTATTCTGGGGCACGACGAGGACTTCGACTACGGCCCGGTGGACGGCAATGATGCGTTGGACGAGCTGGAGCGCCAAGACGAGGAAGAGGCTTGGTTCAGCGACGAGGAGCCCAGCTGGGTCAGCGAGGAAGACGAGGAGGTTACGGCAGCCAAGGACAAGAGCCGACTTCAAGGCGAGACCGGGTTACAGGACTTCTAGTAGGTGAATTTGCCTGCGAGATAGTAATCTTGCAGGCAGATGCATGCACGCATGGACTGGACAGCAACTCCGTTTCCTACAATCGATCGATAGCTAGGTACATGTAATTGATTTTTGTCGACCGCCTTGTGAGACGCCTATTTCCTCTATACCTATACATACACCACTTTAATGCTCGATCAACATGTACAAGTCTCTCAACGTTATTGATACTTATACATGTCGCTGAGATACGATGATGGTAATGAATAATGAATAATGAATAATGTTGCCCCCTCCCCCCACTTGGGCGTTGGGTTAGTCATTCTCTGCATTACCTCATTGGGGATTTAATTGATTGGAGGCCTGACGCGCATCAACTTTTTCCAGCGCGGTGATAGGCGCAAAACGAACGACGGAAAGAAAAAAAAAGGCCCAGAAGGGTCCCATCCGATTTTATCTATCAACCGCAACCGCAACCGCAACCGCAACCACAAACCACAACCCAGATCGGAGCTGATGCTAGCTAATCTAGTCCAGTCCAGTCCAGTCCTGTCCTGTCCTGTCTACCTCACATATTCAATGGCCTAACCATTTGTCCTTCATCTTTTTCATTTTGGCTGTTTACATAGAAGGAGCTGCTTTGCGATACACCCACCTTGAGAGATTCCCACAATCGCAACTTTTATGCCCACATCATTGATGGCTTCCCGGTAGCACCTCTCCGCAATAGACCGCCACCACCTACTCAACGATTCCGAGCCGGCCGGCCGATAGAGGCTGAGCGTTGCCATTGTCCACAGTAGACAGCAACAGCATATTATCTTCGACTCTCTAACCTTACGACTACTATGACGTTAACGAACCAGCCCCGCGAACGGCTGCCCGTCCCGGCGCCCTCTCCGCTTTCACAATCGAGGGAACTCGGCGACGTATTACCTGAAAAAGATGTCTCTTCATTCAAGCAAAGATCGCCCTTTGCAAAATCGTGGCCACACATGGTCGCAGGAGGGTATGCACTCTCTTCGACTATTGCTTCCCACAACGACGGAGGAAAAAAAGGACGAGGTGGCTAACGAAAAATCTTCCTTTTATATAGTATCGGAGGCATGACCGCTGCCGTCTTCACCGCGCCGTTGGACGTCCTCAAGACCCGACTACAGTCCGACTTCTACCAAGCCCAGCTGCGGGCCGCCCGTGAAGCCGCCACCGCCACCGCCGGCGGCGGCCACGTGCGCATGACGGCCCTGCGCTCGATGCGCTACCACCTGGCCGAGACGTTCCAGATCCTGCGGGACGTGTACCGGCTGGAGGGGTGGCGGGCGCTGTTCAAGGGCCTGGGGCCGAACCTGGTCGGCGTGATCCCGGCGCGCAGCATCAACTTCTACGTCTACGGCACGGGCAAGCGCGCCTACTCGACCTGGACGGGCACCGACGCCACCAACCCGTGGGTGCACCTGGCCGCCGCCGCGACGGCGGGCATCGCCACCAGCACGGCCACCAACCCCATCTGGCTCGTCAAGACGCGCCTGCAGCTCGACAAGAACGACGCCGCGCGCAAGGGCGACGTCAGCCGGCGCGCCTACCGCAACAGCTGGGACTGCATCCGCCAGGTCCTGCGCAACGAGGGCCCCACGGGCTTCTTCAAGGGCATGAGCGCCTCGTACCTGGGCGTCACCGAGAGCACCCTGCACTGGGTCCTCTACGAGAACTTCAAGGAGCGCCTGCGCCACCGCGAGGCCCGCCTCGTCCAGAGCGGACGCGAACGCACCTGGTGGGACAACACGGTCAGCTGGACCGGCAACTTCTTCAGCGCCGGTGCCTCCAAGGCTGTCGCCGCCATCCTGGCATATCCTCACGAGGTAAGTTTTGGCCCGCGTTTTCGGGGAGAAGTATCCATTGGCTAAACATTCCATCTACAGGTTGCGAGGACACGCCTTCGGCAAGCCCCTATGGCCGACGGGAAAC
The DNA here is from genome assembly GCA_006508115.1 of Apiospora malaysiana. Taxonomy (NCBI): domain Eukaryota; kingdom Fungi; phylum Ascomycota; class Sordariomycetes; order Amphisphaeriales; family Apiosporaceae; genus Apiospora; species Apiospora malaysiana. Next base: position 9,429 of record QUSE01000031.1, read on the forward strand.
CCAAGTATAGCGGCCTGATTCACTGCTTCAAGCTTGTCTGGAAGGAAGAGGGCTTCCTGGGTCTGTACGGCGGCCTGACCCCTCACCTGATGCGAACCATTCCCTCCGCTGCCGTCATGTTTGGCATGTACGAAGTTATTTTGAAGTTTTTCGGATCCAAGAGCTAGTCGGGCATGCACCACCACACGTGCCCACACACGCCTACTGCCGTTATGATCAAAAGCAAACATGTATAACACTACTCAACAAACCCACCACACTCACCACCGCGCCGTGCCAGCAACACAACAAGGCACCAGAACCATCCACCAACTCTCCTGGGCATCACCGTTGCCAGATTCCGACTGTACAAAACTATAGACCCATGGATAGAGAGGGACGGCATATACCGAGCATTTAGCATAGAATCTGGCGTTGGGGATGTGCTCGCTTCAGGGGACATGTTGGCATTCAAGCATGTAACCATACTGTAGATTATGTATATAAAGAATAACGAACCCACATCGACGACATGACGAGAGCAGCCGAGAGAATCGCCGGTAGGACATGATTCACATGAATGTTTCCGTCTTCTCCGCTTGGTCTTATCCGAATCATGCTGGCAAGTCTCGGTCATTATAGCACGTCTCGTTTGCGAAGGACTCGGCATTGCTGGACTATTTTTCAAATAACAGAAAGGATATCATGTCGCAGATGCCGCAATAACAACATATTTTAAGAGAGAAAGGCCAGCCGCTTCATATGAGCCTCGGCAAGGAAAAAGCGAGCAATCGTAGAGAAGTCCTGTAGGAGGTGACCGTTGCTGTTCCCCGAGTTTTCTGGCGCCCGCAAGTCCCTGGAAGCTCGACTCGTCCACCTCGGCGGGCACCAGGCGCCACTCACGGTTGTGGGCGTGGATTCCTTCCACCTAATTACCATCAATCATCCTGTGGCCAAGACAACTTGGCTAGCAGCGGGGTTGGTGAGCGTGAGGCAGGGCATCTCTTTTGTAGTTTTCGGGGCTGTCGTTGGGAATCCGAGGACTTGGCCCAAGAATCAAGTAACCGCAGTCACCATGCCGCGCGGTCCCAGTTGGGGTCTACAAATTGGGGTTACACAGTCAGCTATACTACTCTTATGGTATACCACCTGCGCGGCGGAGGTACTGAGCAGAGAATGGATCAAATAACTTACCCTGCACAAAGGCAGCCAGTACTTTACTGCCTGTCTGCAGCAGGGGGTGGCCAACGACAATCTTGAGGAACTTCTCCAGGCCGGCGCGACGGCCCTCGATGACGTCGTCGCTGAAGCGGTTGGTGAAGACCTTGCCGGGCAGGGGCGGGATGGTGACGCGCGCGCTCTCGCGCTCCAGGATGTCACGGAAATATTCAAAGTCGCTGTAGCGCCGGCGCACGGTGGACTGTCGCAGCTTGAAGGCGGGGATGTTTGTACGGCAGACGATCTCGTAGTCGGTGTACATGCCGCGACCCATGCCGTGGGTTCGAGGGTTGCGCACCTGCAACGGAAAGCGGCGCAAGAAGTGTCAGTCTCCAGTTGGGCTGGTTTCGTTGTGGTGGCATTGGGAGGGATGGGGGTCAATGCATACCTCAATCTCGAGGAAGTTCTCGGGAGGCCCGTAGATCTCCTCGAAGGACTGCTGGCGATTGTCGGGCATGGACTGGGTGATGGGCCTGGACATGCTCGCCATGCCGGCCATGCCACGAGGTGAGGTCGGGGACTTTGGGGGAGGGGAGGCGCCCTGGTTCTGATCGTTGTTGGTCGCCATGGTGCTGTTACTGGTGCTGTTGTGAGCTGCGGCCGGCTGGGGCGCCGAGCCACTGGTTGGGACGGAGCCGGAAGAGGCCGTGTTGGAAGTGGTTGTTGGTTATTGTAGCTCGGTCGGAGCTCGAAGATGTAGGTCTTAGTTCGTTACCAGGTGTCTGGTTCCTGTGCAATTGGATCGGGTTGAGGTGTATAGTGGTTGGGTTGCGACGTTAAGAAGGCAAGCAAGGGAGAGGGCGCGCTGAATTGGTGCGTGCTTCGCTTCCGGGTGCTGAACGAGGCTGGTGGTGGTGGTGGTGGAGGTGGTGGTGGGATTGAGGAGGGGGTTGTTGCGATGATAGATAGATCTATCTGGGTTACCGGGACTGTCTGCTCGCTGGCTGCTGGGGCTAGCAGAACGCTATCCAACTGAAAGGCGGGCCAAATCGAGGTGAAGAAGAAAGTGGGATGAGAGTGACAGCATTGCTGGCTCAAGCTTGCTAAGGCCAGGCTCGGGTTGGCTCAGGCCTACTCAGGCCTACTCAGGCCTATTCAGGCCTACCCAGGCCTGCTCAGTGCCCGAAGTACCTACACAGTGCACAGTGTCTAGGCTGGTTCCTTGTCCTCTGTCGTCGAGGTACCTACCGCTTAAACCCACAACGGCTGCCCCCACCCCCACTAGCCGGGCAGCACGCTTATACCGAACACACACACACACACACACACACGCACACATACATCGTAGTAGCAACAGCAACAACAGCAACAAGAACACCGTCCACCATTTTTGCCAAAAATCAATCAATAATGGAGTATAGCTAAGACTATCTCATGTATCGCAGTTCTGCTCATTCTCGTGCAGCTCAGAGCCGACTACTCAGCAATGTATCGTAGCCCAAGCCCTCAATTAGGCTGAGCCACCCGATGGGCGAGACGACAAATGTGAGATGTCCAGGTCTGGCCGACTTCCAGCAGAGAGCAGTCAGTATAATGGCGTCAACCCAGTGAAGGATGACAAGCCAGTCGGATATCAGCATCAAACCCAGCGACAAGCAGGGCTATCGTTTCCTCCTTGTGAGGCCCAAGAATTGCAACTACCGCGAGACCCGTATCTCTTACACCAACGGTTTTTCTTCTTCTTTCCCTTTCCGAGTCCCGTGCCTTATGTGCCTTATGTGCCTTGTGTTGCCTCGATAGGCCCGCCCCGCTTAACTTGGGGGAAAACCTGAGTGATGTCCTTAAACATCGAGAAGCGACCAAGGCTCGGCCGTGATGTACAAGCAAAGTATAAGAGCAGATATGAGAGTGAGAATGATCCGAAGTCGGGTAAAGCACGAGGCTATAGCTGGTGAACCTCATGACTGTGTGCTGGCCGTCAACCCGTTCCATACCATACCCACTCCCGCCATGGTAGATGGGCTGTGTGGGCTAGACACGATGTCTAGTACACAACCAGCTGGTTGTGAGCAGCAACAGAGGACGAGCGGCCATGGCCATGGAACGAGCTGGTAGCAGCCGGGCCGGCCTGGCGAAGTTGCTGGCTGTGGGCTAGAGCGCGGTGCAGAATCCGGCTAATGGCGGTCCACTCCATCTCAGCAGCCGCCTGCAGCGTCAGGTTCTCGAACTTGGGCGAATTCTTGTAGCCAACCTCACGCCAGAAATAGCCCCAGTAGCCGCTGGTCTTGGAGTGCAGGTTCGTGAGTGCCACCTTCATGCCGAGATCTTGGCCACCCATGGCATCACGGCTTGACTCCTCGCGGATGATGGCAATATAGTACTAATAGAGATGATCAACTGTCAGCTTCTCGAGTTGTCACCGAAAAAAGGGGGTGGAGGGTCAGTCTTCTGTCTTTCTCTCTTTCCACTTACCTCGATGACATCAATGGGGATGTTAGCTCGGGGGCCCAGGGCATACTGATGGCACCAAAGGTGAGGGAAGCGTGGCATGTTGAATTTGGCCATGTCCATCTCACTCATGCGGGCAACGTGCGCAAAGTTGTCCTTCTGCAACACAGTGAATCCGGGACAAAGCATCATGGCATCGATGAAGCGCTTCAGGAGCTGCGAATTGAGACGGACGGAGCACTCATCCTTGCTGATGGCCTCCTGCAGCGTCACCAAGACCTTGAGGCAGCAGTTGTAGATGTTGTATCGGTGTCGCAGCGTGATGCGGTCCGTCAGGTACCAGGGAAGCTTCTTGACGGTGCTGATCATACACTCGTAGGGGCGCTCCCGGGCATCCTTGGAGAAGGGCGATCGGCGAGGCTCCTCGGCATGCTTGGCCACCATCGACAGCTCCTCGTCTGAGAGGAATGCGGTGAAGGTGTTGTAAGCCACGGTCTCACTGGGTTCCTTGATGTAAGGGACATAGCCATGCCAAACGATACCCCGGGCATAGGAGAACAATGCGCTCATCAGAGCGGCGGGGCTCGACATGGTCACGCGGACAGGTCGGTCGCCCAATCGGGATGTTCGGCCGCTTGCAGTGTTGCTCTCATAGCGCTCGACGACAGCCATGGCATCCTTCATGGTAGCAAACTCGACATAGACATCCTGAGTCTTGCCCTGAACCCGGTCCATGATGATATGGACGGGCTCCTCACTATCATTGAGAAGACGTGAGTTCTTGCCCACAAAAGCAATGACCTCAGCACGTGAGATACCAAAGGGCACGTTATCGATTTGAACAACGCCGCGCTCGGCGGTGGCTGTCTCGTAGCTCTGATCGGCAGTCGCGACGAAGGGCAAGTTGTCGGGGTGAGTGAGCACAGCCTCACTCGGCAGTCCGTCTACAGGTACGATGCTGTTCAGCAGGTTAGATCTTCCAGCCCGGGTGTCGTCGTCTACCGGCTGGAACATAACAATGTCACGGCATTGAGCAGAATCCAAGCTCAAGTCAGGGATGGGAGGAAGAGGGTGGTGGCCTTGAGGACTAAGTGCCTGAGCAGGTCCCTTGCCCTTGTCATAAGCTTGAGCAGCCAGTGAGCCATTGTTAGCAGCAAGGTGGCCTGTCTTTGTAGACTTGGGCACTGCCGAGTCATGCTGGATAGGAGCACGGGCACTGGTGTTGATACCTCGATCAGTCAGATGGGCAGCCTTCGTGGGGGTGCCAAGGCTACGCTGGCCGTGTCCGTTCGGGACATAACCATGAGCTTGCTTGGGCTGACGGTACTTGGCGCCAAACTCATGCTGACCCTGGGCTCGAGTGAAGCCAGGGCCATTGGCAAAGCCGCGGTCCTGCCCAGATGACAGGGTTGCAGATAGTGGCAGTTCATCATGGCCAAGACCGTTCGAAAGTTTGGCGGGGCTGTTCTTGTGGTGGCGAGGCTTCTGTTCATCAATCGCCACGTTCTCTGAGGGCTTCTTCCGCTCGAGCATCTGCAACAGCTTGCTGCGATTCTCAGTATTCTGAGTTTTTAGGTATGGATGTCAGTTACTGGGCTCGTGTAGGGTCATAATTGGGAGAGAAGAAAAACACAGCGATGAGATTGGGTCATGTTATACATGCGCTTGCGTGAACGTACCTGGATCTTGTTCAAGTCATTGACTGTGCCACTGGCGGGGATGAACATGTTGCTTGCAGGGTTGAGCTTGTGGACTTTACCACCCTTATCGGCCTTGGGCTGCTGCTTTGTGGCAGAGAAGGAATCGACATCAGCAGATGAAGCAGTGTGATGAAGGTCCGAGCCGTGGTTTTCGGGAAGCTTGGAGCCTCCAGCAGCGGCGACATCGCGCTGCATCCGGTTGCGCTCGACCTGACCCATTCTCATCTGGCTGAAGGTCTTGTTCTCATGCAGAGGAGCGCCTCCCTCGGAATTATCAGAAGATACATCCGAGATGGTGGGCATCGCCTGCGTAACAGGCAGAGTCAACCCGTGCCGCGAACGGCCGAGGTTCATGAGATTGTGCATGTTTCCCGATGTGCACCGTGGTAGGTTGTGTATGAGTTTACTCGTATGAGATAACTAGATGATTGCCTGGGAGGGATGAGGTTAGTTGGAGGAAGAGAGAAGGGTTGGGTTCCAAGTTGGAGAGTCGGCAACAATAAATAAGGGATCGAGGTCAGTGAGTACAAGGTAGAAAGAACTGATGTCAGTGAATACAAAGTCGATGTGTGTGTACGAGGCTGGGATTAACTGTTTACCTGTCCTGAGAAGGGAGGAGATTGGATAAGTATGTGAGGGAGTTAACAGGATCAGGTCGAAGACAACAGGATCGAGTTGAGGACAAGACCAGGTCGAAGGTCGGCGAAGTGCCACAAAGGAAAATGTGGTAAGGTTGGGGGGTAAGAGATGGGTAGACTTATAAAGGACTGGCATGGGTGAGTCTTTACCTGCGGTAGTGGAAGGAAAATAGAGAAGTCAACAAGAAAGAAGTTAACAAGTCCCAAGTTTGATGCAGGAGGGATACCAGAATAAGTAAGGCAATGAGATCAATGGGTAGAAAGCAATCGGTTACGGGAAGTGATTGGTATGCTTCAAGGAAAGGTAAGTGAGTACACCGTGAGAGATCGGTCGAAGATAACTCATTCGCCTGCTTTGAGAGTGAACCCCCAGAGCAAGCACAGCGTGAGAGATATGTGCAGGAGAACTCATATGACAGTTCGAGGAGTGAATCATGAAGACAGGGAGGTTCTTCGAGAATCAAAAAGTTCAAGCTGGCTCGAGAACAATTACCCCCTTCTGTAGCTGTGACGGCAAGATTATCCTGTAAGAATGGCCAGGACTACAAGTCCTAGTCAGCTCACAAGAGACATCATGGCACCCCTCAACACCTCAGAGGATGTCACCCCAATGCTGCGATTCACTTCATATTCATGGTGCTATATCGAAAGAGAAGCATGAGGACTTACCTTGTAGTTGTCAGCCAGCTTGGGAAGACCAACCCACAGTGGATGGGTAGGTAGCTTGCTACTACCTGGTCAGTCTATACTCGAGTGGTGCGAACAGGGGAAAATGGGAAAATGAAGCGTGCGAGGTATGTGAACGCCGTGCGGGTTACGTGAACGCGCTGTAAGAAGGCGGACAGGATAATGACAACAACTCCCTGTTACCAGTGGTACGTACCGATGCCGAAATAAGCCTTTCGACGCAGAACGGATTGCTCGGTTCAATGAGACTTCATGGACTTAGCCAATTTAACTTGTGACATAGAAAAGTACAGGAGAAAAGCAATGGACGACTTACTAGGTATAAGTCTTACCTTGGTGAGTTGATGGATGAGATCGTTGTTCCTTCGACCTGAAGTTTCAACGGGGAGATGTTGCAAGCATCGCCGAAGTGAAGGTTGGTCGTCGAGATGAAGCCTGGCTTGTGGACTCGAGAGTTTTATAACCAGAGAGCAGCTGAATTAAATCCTGATTTGAGATGGTTACACAACGACATTGAAGGCATCGCCGAGTCGATCACTGGCATGGGGCTTTGATGGGTTAACCACTAATCTAAGGTTTTGACACAATGAGATCGAAGGCATCGCTGGGTTGGATCCATCTTGCCTGAGGCTCAAAGACTAAGATTACCTGAAGTGAAGAAGAGCCACCGTACTACGGTCATCTTCACCTGTACAGAACTTACGAAGACGGTCGGGGTGAACAAAGAGCAAAGAATGAGACACTTCAACCGCTGCCCAGGTAACCCCTGGAGACATAACCATGACTGACTATTATGATACAATAGCCGGCACGGATATGACAGCCACGAGGAATGACCAAAGACCATTGGAAATCACTGATAAGCTTGAACATGTCCTAGCGCCCATGAACTCTTGAGGACACAATACCAGTCTCACGTATTTGTGAAATGGTTGTTGCCTACGTAAACATGAGCTGAATGGCACGCGCTTCAGGAATGACAGTGACAGGAAGCCTCATACATGTGTCCTTGTCAAGATGACTTCATCACATTGTCGAAAATTAACAAGGGAGACTGCCAGAAAGAGCGAGATACATGGTAGAAAGATACGTGGAGCCAATTCACGTATGGCAACCCACTGGTGTGATGTAGCTTTACAGGTTGATGGGGGAGAGGAAGATGGAGAGCATGACTTGTAGGATGTACCCTTGCCAGCCCCTGACGGGAAGCATCCAGCCGCTGCAATAAGTTGCTCCATAGATCCATGTGGCAAGAGAGTATCTTGGGTTACGCACCAGGCCATGATACAATATCCTACTCTTGAACAAGTCGTCTCGGATCAGGCCCGGGAGCGAGTTCCATCGTCTGGGAGCCGCCAGACAGCAAACACCAACTCGCAGGCATAAACAGCCACCCAAATCGATGCGAATATCCTTTCAAGTTGGCTTCGCTTCTTACGCAATGTTCATCTGAACCAGAGCCAAGTAGCCATATACCAGGCTCTTAAGGTAGCTGGTCTATTCTGATGCTTGGGTCTATAGATACATGGTGGTGACTTGCCATCTCAACTTGGACTGGCTTACATCTAAAACACCGTTTGTGAACGAGTTGACACAAGGAGCCCCTGAATACTCGATTGTCGAATGTGCCGCTTACGATAAACAAATTAGAAGCCTCATATATATCGAGTCATAGGAAGCGGACAGAGGTGTCGTCACTCTGAACCGGCTACGCAATGAGCCGATAAAAATCGACAAAGGGACAGAACACGTTCGAGAGAGTATACTCGAGTGGACCTCAGAGGTCCACCCGATCCCTGGACCGAAGCGGGTCTCTGGCGGTATTGTCCGTCTATAAAGTTCAATATAATGTTGGGCGAGAAGCCGGGGCCTCTTGCTTAGGGGTTCGGCGAAGATGAAGTCTGTGCGTTGCTCGCCCCGTGCTACCGAGCTTCGCCCGACCGATCTTGACGGAGAGAGCGCCACATGCTCGGTATATATGAAGTGCCGAGCGGTCCGAGGGGAGACGGGATTTGGCACAGGGGCCGGCATATGGCTACGGAGATGCATATGTAGCCGAGTGTCGTGTTCTCAAAGCTGTTCACCAGAAGAGGATATGACCCAGAAGACTGAGACGCAGATTGAGTGCTAAATGATCATGCATTCGTTATTGGTCACTTGGTGTGTTCGAAACCAGGTATCTGGCACGGCCCGAATATACCTATATGCCGCCGCATCGTAGTCTTTAGTCTTTTCCTATGCCAGCCAGGTCATCCCATCGACTCCCGCCCCTTCTTAGTCAAACTGCGGCATGGGTTAGTTATTATGGTTTGATAGCCATGGGATGGATAATTGTGCGACTTACTGGAGTCAAGAAAGATTCGGCCACGAATCTTGCTCTGGCGTTCAACTGCTCTGGTATTAGTATCTCGAAACGGGTAAGGGGGTATTCGGGCCCCAGCAGGACATACAAATAGCTTCATCTCGGAGATTTCCTTGTCCACCTCTTCCATGAACTGGATGATAAAGTCGACCAGCTTGTGCTTCAGCATTTCCTCGGTGTGGAAGTTGGTGATAAGGAAGGAGATATCGTATCCCTGTGGGTAGGCGTTAGTTAGTATGGCATAGGACCGGATCCTTGCTTGCGACCCTGGGGCGCTCGAAGGGACGCACCTTGACTGGTTTCCTCCGCAGGATGAAGAAAGCCTCGGCTCTTTGGGTCAAGAATCGGGTAAACTTGTGGACCAGGATGTTTTCGATTTCGTCGGCCTGCTTGATCTTGATGCTTATGCGCACACTGTTGACGCTGGGCTCGATGAGGACTCGCTCGTTCTCGTTTCGGGAAACGACCAGGGGGTTCAGCAGAACCTCGGGAGAGGTCTGGGCTTCGATCTCAGGGACATTGTGTCGTTCGGAGGTCTGGGAAGCGAAGTTGGCCAAGCAGAGGGCGGCTGTGACGCTGCTCCGGACACATTTGAGGTAAGGACGGAGGGATTGAGACTGCGGGACGGGTTTATTAGCTTGGGTGGTGGGCGGGCGCATCAAAGGGGACAGAGAGTCGGTGTGGTACCATTGTAGCTGTGTGGTGGTCGTCCAAGACCAGTCGTCGTCGCTACCAACGGCAAAAGAAAGGTAGTTGGAAATGCGAAGCTCTCTACCAGCTCTCACTCTCAATCATGTATCATGTGGGGGGAGTGAGGCTGAGGGCGTCTTGTAAGTAGCAGCAGCAGCAGCAGCAGCAGTCGACAGGACAGGAGGTGACGACTGTCTTCAATCCAGCAAGGTCCAATTAAGGCCAAGCAGCGCCCATCGTTAGGAGGCGGGAGGTGGGGTTAATTTCAGCCTCCTCCCCCTAATCGATTGTGGCTAAGGTTAGTATTCACAGCCCTTGAGTACGTACTGGTGGTCCTTCAATTGATGATGATTCCCCCACCTTTGACGACAGGGTACCTAAACCGCCACTCCACTCAAGCTTGCTGGCCGTCCCTGCTTGTGACTGCAGCAATACCTACATCGCATCAGTTCCAGAGGCGACACGACGCTTTTTCGTTGCCTTGCTAAGTCCCTGCTCTCTCCCACTCCTCCCTTCCCTACCCATTTAGCACCGGGCCCCGATCTACATCCTACCTGTTCCTGTTGCTTCACCAAACAGAGTAAATAGAGCAGCGGCTACACGTCGACCCCTCTAGCCACCATGTCGGCCGTACCCAGTAAGTCATCTACACTTGATTCCACCTCCCATGCAACCTGGTCGACCTTGGCTAACTTGCGCCCAAAGTTGTCGTCAAACACCAGGGCCAGAAGTATGAGGTCGAGGTCGATACCGGATCCACTGGCGAAGTCCTTAAATTCCAGCTGTTCAGCTTAACCGGAGTCGAACCCGATCGCCAAAAGATTTTGATGAAGGGTGGTCCCCTCAAAGATGACGCCGACATGAGCAAGTTCGGCCTCAAGCCCGGCCAGACCGTCATGATGATGGGCACCCCCGGCGGTGAGGGTGGCGTTTCCCTCGCACGACCTAAGGATCCCATCAAGTTCGTCGAGGACATGACCGAGGCTGAGCAAGCTCAGCAGGAAGGCGCTACACCTGCCGGCCTGGCCAATCTGGGAAACACTTGCTACCTCAACTCGACACTGCAGACCCTGCGTGCCGTCCCCGAACTCCAGGACGCCTTGGTCAAATACGAGCCGTCCGGTAGTGGTTCTGGCTTTGGCGGCATGACCACTCTGGATCTGACGAAACAACTCCGAGATCTGTACAAGAACATGTCCCAAACCCAAGAATCCTACACCCCCATCGGGTTCCTGCAAGCCTTGCGCACCGCATTCCCTCAATTTGCCGAACAATCACGCACTGGCCATGGCTATGCCCAGCAGGATGCCGAAGAGGCATGGTCTCAAATTGTTACTCAGTTACGCCAGAATCTCAAGGTGAAGGATGCCTCCGAGGCCCCTGAGGTCCCGTTTGTCGATAACTACATGGCCGGCGAGTTCACAAGCGTCCTGGAGTGTGATGAACCGGCTGCTCGTGAAGGTGGCGAAGCACCGGTGTCAGTCAAGGAGCCTTTCCTGAAGCTGAACTGCCACATTGATGGTGCTACAAACCATTTGACTGATGGTATCAAGAATGCATTGGTGGAAAAGATCGAGAAAAAGTCGGATGCGCTGGGCCGGGAAGCTATGTACACTCGAACCTCCAAGATCTCGCGTGCGCCCAAGTATCTCACCGTGCACTTTGTGCGTTTCTTCTGGAAGCGGGAGACGCAGAAGAAGGCCAAGATCATGCGAAAGGTCACATTCCCCCATGAGCTTGACATTGTCGAGTTCTGCGACGAAAAGCTCAAGAAGCTGCTTGTGCCGGTCCGCGACAAGGTCCGCGAGGTCCGAAAGGACGAAGAGGACATTGAGCGTGCCCGCAAGCGACGCAAGCGCATCCACGAGAGTGGCGGCGCCGAGGATATTGCCGGCGGCATGGGTGCCAAGCTTGACAAGAAGGACCTCCAAGATAAGAAGGACGACAAGAAGGCCGGAACTTCAGCCGACGGCGACGTGGAGATGACAGAGACCTATAAGACGGATGCCGAGTTCGAAGCTGAGAAGGAGGCGGCCCTGTTGGAAGCCAAGAAGGAGCTTCACAGCCTTATCCACCAAGACCTGGCCAACGACAAGGGCGCCAACCAGTCTGGATTGTACGAGCTGCGCGGCGTCGTGACCCATCAAGGTGCCAGTGCAGACAGTGGTCATTACACAGCCTACGTCAAGAAGCAACCTCCCATTGACCCGAAGACGGGCCTGAAGCGAGATGAGGAGGACAAGTGGTGGTGGTTCAACGACGACAAGGTCACGGAGGTTACAGCGGACAAGATCGAGACCCTGGCCGGTGGCGGCGAGTCTCATTCTGCCCTGATTCTCCTGTACAAGGCCATTCCCCTACCTGCGGCCGATGGTACCACCGAGTAATTTACCACGTTAGCCTGGTAGTATCTCTATGATAATGAATGTATGGCATGGCAAGCGCGTTTACATGTGCACAACGAGCTGGGTAATGTAGATAGACTAGATGCACCAGCTGATCAGAAGATCAATCCGCCAAAACAGCCTCATTGAAAATAAACATTGATGATTGCATAAATCCGTTGCTCGTGGTATCATTATTTTTTCAAGTTACATAATCTATGTGTGTGTTTTTTTGGTGCATAATACACAACTCTCGGTCGGCATAACACAGATGATACTGGGGCTTTATACCCGCCATACCAAGTCGTTCGTCTCTCCTGAGGAAACACGATCCGCACCAGCGCTATTTCAGCCAGCTTTGCTACTTTTTGGGTTGTGCTTTGCTGGCCTCTTCTGCCTCTTTGGCCTGCATTCTACTTCGCAGGTCGTCGAGTTTCCTCTCGAGGGGAATCTTTTGGGACATGAGGACACCTCTGCGATGTTCAAGATCCTTGATCCGGTCTTCAGGCGTAGACTCGATAATTTGCTGTTTCTCCTGTTTTTGCGAACAAATAGGGGTCAGTTGGGTTCTTTCTTGGGGGGTCTCTAGGTTGAGGTGGATATCGACGTACAGCTTGGAACTCTTGCTTCGTTTTCAAGCCTGCGCCGTATATGGCGCCGACTATGGTGACGGCGGCGAAGGCGCCCGTCCAGATCAGACGCTTCACGGTCGGGGCGGTGGCGGTTCTGAGAGGAGTGGATGGCGGCGGTGGAGTCGGCGCAGGGCCCCGTCGGATGGGCCGTGGTGGCCTGGAAGACACGGCCATGGCTATAGCTTTTTATGAAATTATGAAGATGTATGTATGTAGGGCGTCCTGCGCGACAGGGGGGGCGGCGGCGTTCAACCCCAGAACTCCTTCCAGCAATCCTCGCAAGCGCGCTGCCGTTCCTGGAGCTGCTTTCTGGACGTCAGACCATCACCGGCGAGGGAGCTGGTGGTGGAACTGATGGTGCTGCTCCGGCTGCGGCTGCTGTCGAAGGAGCCGCGGCTGGTTCTCGGGCGAACCTGGGGGAATTGGGGGGACTTTTCGCGTTGTCGGGCGGCCGAGTGCAGGCGCAGTTTGGTCAATTGGTGTGGCTGCTGGTCGGGAGAGAATTCTTCAGCATCCTCGACCAAGGTTGTTATGGATCTCAGGGTGGGCGTCGTCGACGAGGGTGGTGATGGTGACGGCGACGGTGACGGTGACGGTAACGGTGATGGTGATGATGACTGTGGGATTGGCCAAGTCTGCAATTCGAAGCTGAGTGGAGGGGCAGGGAAATTGAAATTGTCGCTGTCGGACTTAGCTCCCGCGCCGATAGTGGCCGTGTCCGTGCCTGAACCGTTGCTGCCGCCGCCCCGCCATGGAACCGAAAAGGACAGGGACCTGAATAAGCGGCTTCTAGTTCTAGTAGTATGCAGATCTACTGGTGCCATCATGATGGGTGATTTGATAGAAGACAGGTTTGGAGAGAGAAATGAAGGGATGCACAGTATGTTCATGTCGCTAGTTTTAGTTTTTTTTTTCCTCCTTTGTATCGCCCTGTCTTGTCTCGTCTCTTTATACTTAGCTGGTATCGTAGCTTTCCAGTCTGTCTCATGCTCGGAGCCCTCGGGCCCACCTGCCATTTTTGTTTTCTCGCGCCGTTTCTCTTGCCCTGGTTACTGGTTCGTCGATTGCCTGACAGGTTTGAGATTGGCCGGGGTGCAGCTATCTGCAGGTCTTCTGAAACGCCATCTTTTTCCCACTGTCGTACTGACTCACCTGAAGGATAAAAATCAAAAAGGCCGTCCAAGCACTTCTCTTCTCCTCGGCTTGGGAGCCTTATCTGTTGGTTTTGTTGTCTCTATTTACCGGATTGCATAATAACTTTCGGTAGCTGCCAAGCTCTGATAACGACGTAGTTGGAAGAAGTCCTTGACATTTTTTACCCTTTTTACCACGCGACTTGATCCCAGGCTGGTAGGCTCGGCTCGCAGGCCTCAGACTCGGGTTACATCATGTTTCGATGCGCCTATCGATCGCCTGTTGGGTAATCAATCCATTGCTGTATGTATGTAGGGTACTTAGTCAGTCCCCGCAACCAGCAACCAGCAACCAGCAACCAGGGAGCAAATGCAAACCCCCCACCAAAGGAAACATTCAATCCTAGATCCATTCAAACATCCCGGCGATCCGCTGCCACGGTTCAGGCCCCTGCTCCCTGCTGCTACATAAATTCGATCCCTTCCTGTCTCAAGTTCTAGCTCCCATCTCCCTTTGGCCCGCCATCTCACCTCGTCGACTAATACAAAACTCTAAGTCCCCACCGACGACGAGTTGACGACTGCCCAGAGCCTAGAGCCCGGAGCCCAGAGCCCAGTTCAGACGAGAATTGGCCCAAACCATGACCACCCCCCGCGTTTTCATCGTCCGCCACGGCGAGACTGAGTGGTCCCTCGACGGTCGTCACACCGGCACCAGTGACATTCCTCTTACGGCCACTGGTGAGAAGCGAGTCCGGTCCACAGGCAAGGCTCTTGTCGGCGAGGATAGACTGATTGTGCCCAAGCAACTGGCTCACATGTAAGTTCGACTGTTGTCCGGGATTGCCAACGTCTGTGACGGCACTATGAATAGACGCGACCCCTTTCCCATCATCGCCAAGAATAGCACGCCATTCCTCCAAGGCGGGCTTGACGGCCGTTTCAACTCTTGGCTCGAGCAGTAATCGGTGTACCAATGCGGCTCTTGTACCGCCGGGGTTACCCAGATGCCGCAAGTCTAATGCACAATTGTTGCGCGGCGGCGCAACAGCACGGGCTTCACATGTGCTTGCTCTCCTCTGTACCAGGTGGAACTCGCCGCGACTCTTATTTCCGAACTGACGCCAGGCTACAGCTGCCGCCGAGAAAGCTTCGTGTGGAATCCGCTGATATCTGATGGCGTAAAACAGATATGTCTCCCCGAGAGCGAGAGCACAGCGCACCTTTGAACTGCTCAATCTTGGCATCAAGGATCCTCTGCCATGGGAAGTCCATGGCGTCAAGCCTGATAAGATCGAAGACAATGCTTGCGAGGCGCGAGTGGAGGTCACCCAAGATATTCGGGAATGGGACTGTAAGTGCCAATCTCACAAGAATGATTGGTGACGGCAACGAGTCGTTTGGCAGCTCGGGCCTGAGTACGCGCCCAAGCCATCGGAACTGAGCCACGTTCTGGCTGGGCGGACTTTCCCACGACTCATGGCTGATGTGATCGGCAGATGGTGATTATGAGGGCGTGACTAGTGCCCAGATCAGAGATCGGAGGGAGAAAGAAGGTCTCGGTCGTAACTGGGATATCTGGGCTGATGGCTGCCCGGGCGGAGAGTATGTTGTCCCCTCTATTCCGAGTCAACCCGCGGCCTCTTGAGTGTGCCAATAAGACGACATGTTGACTAACCGTTTTGTGTACGGGTAGAGGTCCGGATGAGGTCACCGCACGGGTGGATAGGCTCATCAAGGAAATCCGTGAAAAGTGGCACGCGCCAGTTATTGGCAAGCCCAAGTCGGAAGACCAACGCGGCGATGTTCTCATCGTTGCCCACGGCCATATCCTTCGTGCATTTGCCATGCGTTGGGCTGGCAAGACGTTGCAGGATGGCCCTGCCTTCTTGATGGAAGCAGGTGGTATTGGGACATTGGCGTAGGTGTCTCCTCCTATGTTGTGGCTGTGCATGCACTTGACTAATGACGGGCCCTAGATACGAACATCACAACCTCGAGGAGCCGGCAATTCTTCTTGGCGGTGCCTTCATCGTTCCCGAGGCCCGAGATCTGGCCTTCCCATAGTCTAGCTCACTCCTACTATGCCTCCTTGAATGCACCACAGTGGCCTTCGACGGGAATACGAAGTCCAGGTCTTATCAGAGAGCGCGGTTGGTAAAGCCATGGCCAATCGGTATGCCTATAGTCGTCAGAGTGGTTTTCACGGTGTCCCCGATCAATACTATTTTCAGGTATCCTACCCAGAGTCCACATCTGACTTGTACTACTGCTATCACCCCGTGGTGTATTCCCGGGGTTTCCAATGATTGCCCTTTTGCTGGGTTTGCCATTTCTCACCTGATCGATCATGCCATCTGCCAGTCAGCTTACATCCTGCTCGAGTCTGATATTCCATCCGCGTCTGACGACTCTTGTATGGTGTCGCTGGATCCGCATTTTAACATCATCTGGGCATGTACTTCGGGATGCCTATCTTACTGGGCTACTGGTGCTTGCCGATGCTTATCGTATCCAATACAATCAATTACAAGCATTCGCCCATACGGCAGAGCCTCCGTAGCTAGCGTCTTTGGGACGACTCACATGGTCTGGCATACCCATAAGCCTTACTGTCATGTCCAATGGCAATTTGCTCGGCGTCGCAGGCCGATATAAGCCTCTGCCAAGTACTTCTTGCGGATGGATTTGGTGTCATTCGCCACACCTCATTTCACGTTAAGAGGTAAGCAAAGCCTCCGACGTACAAACACATAAAACCTGTCTCTCGATATAACTACGCAAGACCCGGTGCTTCTTTACCGGTAAGGAGGCTACGTTGTCCTCAGGTGCCTGAGGAACCCAGTTTGCTCTTTCACGTCGCCTTGCTATATACATGCATACATCACACGCCAAATCTCCCGCGCTTATCATGTACTTGTGTAATCGTGAGTCGTCATGTAATATGTACTGTATGTTCACGTGAGTCACCCTGTCCTTGACTTCATTCATCCACCCTGTAAACAGACGAGCCATTGCGACATCCCCTTACATCACATGAGCGATGCCTAGAGGGTCCGAGTCGTCTTCACCTTGATGTCCTCGGTCATTTCAGTCATCCAAGATCAGTTGGCCAAGAAGGGTAGCAGTCGAAGCTCTCTAGCCACAGGCTTGGCCGCGCCTGGTCAGTTCCTATACCCAGTCACGTTTCTTCCAGCGAAGTCCTACATTGTGGTTCCAAACCTTGGTGTTTTGCATCGCACACTCTCATTCCCGGAAGCATTCCAGAGGGACCATCTAACCAGCTTGAATACACACAATTGTGACTATTCCATGCCTCTCCCGCATGTAAACGTGCTACACCAAGTCGCTCCCCCGTCGTGATTGCCCAGTCTAGGTAGGTGCTAAACTTGAGAGATATTCGAAAGCTGGCCCTTCACTGGAAGTAAAGAGCAGAAATATATGAATTGATTCACTGCCACGATGCTATATTGCAGTGGCTATGAATCAATTCATACTAGTCGTTAATCTTGTCGTGATAGAAGAGACCTTGTCGGGGACGGTGCCGGCAGTCTAATTGATCATAGTATTCACTCCCACGTTGATGTCTACATACCCATCCTACTACCTCGGCTTTTTCTAACGTGAGACTCCCAGACAGGCGCGAATTCAAGTCCATAATGTTCCCTTATCATGTATGCTAATTGTACTGATGGTACTGCCACCTGGGATCTCGTGTTGCCGCGAAACAGTCTTCCTATAAACTTCAAACCACTGAAAATTGCAGGCAATGAGGAAACAGACTCGTACATCCGTGCGCTCTATGGCTATGGCAATGGCAATGGCAATATAGTGTAATACCACATATTTCTTTCAACACGGGAACAAAGAGGGTGGCAGGGGCAGCGATAGTTTCATGTAGTTATACGGAACCAGCTGCGTACAATGCATTGAAGACATGGCAGATGATATTTCCATGGATAGTATTTTGCATACGAATACTCATCTATATCTAACTACTGCCTGGGGCTCCGCAAGTGATAGGTACGCACCGATCACCCCAGAGTCCAAACTTAAATTCGCCTGGTCTATACCTCCTTCTCACCCCGAGCCAGGAACACACGCCGCTTCGATCCCTCCTTGCCCGAACCGTGAGTGAAGACAACGCCGCTGCCCATCTCCTGGAAGGCGAACTTGCGGCCCGCGCCCGCCGCCTCAAAGATGCCCTTCATCTGGGACTCGGAGAAGCCGTGATGCGTGACCGTGTGCGCCGCATTGTGGAACGCCTTGTCATCACCGTGACCGTGACCGTGACCGTGACCATGGTGGCCGTGGCCGTGGCCATCATGGTCCTGATCCTGATCCTGTCCCTGCTGCTGCTGCTGCTTCACAATGGGCTCGTGGGTGACAAAGTCGAGAATCAGCAGCACGCCGCCCGACCGAAGTCGCTCGACGAGGCGCTTGGCGGCGAGGGGCGGGTCCGCGAAGTGATGGAACCCCAGGCCCAGCACGGCCACGTCGAAGTCGAAGAAGTGCGGCGCGGACAGCGCCGCCGGGCTAGGGTCCTCAGGGACCGTCACGTCGCCCACCACAGCATGCATCTCCTCCTCTGTGAGGCCCTGTTTTTTGGGGAGGGTGGCCGAAGCGGTTAGTTCCAGTGGACAAAGATGCGCGGACGGACCAACCGAGCGAGGCATGGGTGCGGGCAGGGAGGAGGATCTTAAGGGGGTCCTCCGGGCCTATCAATCCCCATGTGGGCCAACGCATGCACATAGTCGCACACGAGCACACGCACAGGCAGACAGGGCCCGGGTCTTAGGATCGAAGGATGAGGAGGAGGAGGAGCAGAAAGACAGCAGAAGAGGAGGCGCAGGTAAAACATACTTGATTCCGCGCAGTGGCATTATAGACACCCACCATGTTCTCAGAGATGTCCACGCCAACGCATTGGGTCGTATAGGGAGCCAGAGCCTGCAGTAGGTACCGTTTCGTTAGTCTTTGGTGCCCTGCACTGCCGTAGTGGATATCGTCCTTGATCCCAGCCAGGCCAGCTAATTAACTTGGTTCACTCAATATGTAGAACTTACCCTGGACATCAGACCCGTGCCGCAGGCATAGTCGAGCAGTCGCACTTCGCGGGAAGAGGCGGAAGCGGTAGCGGTGGCGCCGCTGGTGCTACCCTGATCGTTGCCGTCGTCGTCTTCGTCGACGACCCAGTCCACACCAATGAAGTCGAGCCGCTCCTGGATGGCCTCGGTAAGCTGCTGGATCGTCTTCTGAAACTTGGAGTCGTAGTTAGACGCCTCATTGCTACATGCATGCCGTTAGCGGGGTAATGTGACAAGAATCAGGGCACGGTGACTAGGTTTGCTACTATTGGAGTATATGAATGAAAACGTCGACGTACTTGAAATGTGACCTGTTGAGTTCAGTAACCTCGGCCATGGCTGGGGCTGTGTTGTCGCGGTTCCCCGGTCGAGCCTGTAAGCACTATTATTGTGTTATACAAAACAAGACAAGACAAGATAGGTAAACAGGGGGGGAGGGCGTAACAGCAATTGAGAGACACAGTACGACTACACGCGATAGAACGGACGGCTCTCCTTTGGTTGGTGGATTGCTGGGCTCGTTGGTCGCCGTTGGGGTTTTAGTTGTTGCTTGCTTGCTTGCTTTCCCTCATCGAGCCAAAATCCATCATCCCAGCTGGTGGAATCTCTCGGGCTTTAGAGCCCAAACCGGCGACATTTGGGCATGGACCCTCGCACACTTTTGCCGGCGACTTTGTCGGCCACAAAAACGTACCAGGTCAGTCAGAAAGACTGTTGACAAGTACATCATCTAGTCATACGCGCCCTTCCTATGCTGGATCGTTCCTTGCCTCTGCCTCCGTTTTCCAAGCAAGGTTCATATATATCCGAAGTCTATTCCACTGCCACGGCCTACCTGGTATCTGCAAAGCTAACGCGTGATAACCCCGGAAGTGTGACAAGCCCATGTTTAGCCAGGTGACTAAGCGACGAAAGGCAACCGGCTGTGGAACCCCCGACCTCTGCATATCCTCACCGCTTCTGTACTCCGTATCGACTATCGCCTTTATCCAGTCAGCAGCAATGGAGTGGGCAGGCAAGTAGGTAGGTAGCCACGTCGGAGGTCGGTAGGTAGTATCGTCCACCCTCGCACATCTCGGCAAACCAAGATGTCCCGGAAGCAGAGACGGCAGAGGGAACAAGTATTTCCAAGGAGATGGCCATCCGTTATACATGCATAATGCACGGCACCAAGGAATACATCCCGTAGTCGATTCCCGTCGATGCCTTGCATAAGCTGGACACGGACAGGACAGGACAGGACGGGACAGGACAACTCGGAACGAAACGTACGTGAGTGTATGCGTGTGACACGGGTGCGCCGGGAGATGCGATAGAAGAATCTGACGCCACGCCTGTCGATTTTCGGGGTTCTCAGCCAAGTGGCAAACGGCGCTGACGCGCTGCACGCACGCGCGCAGAGCCAAGGACGTTTCCGTAGTTGCACAGAGAGCGGGATACTACGATACTACGATACTACGATACTACTCGATGGCCCAGCTGCAGACGTGCGTCGGACCGCAGTCACAAGTCGCGGCAAGCATGCGGGCGTTAGCGGGTAGGTACTTTTGGTAGTTTTACAGGCCTGCAATATCTAGGTAGTACGACAGCAGCAGCAACAGCATGCTTCAGGCAACCTGGGGCATTTCGCTGGCCTGGCCTTGCTAGCTTACTGCCTTGGGGGGCTTGTGTATGCACGGCGCCCAAAACATCCAGAAAGGCGAGTCAGGCATCTGCGATGACGACGGGCAGCTGCATCACGAAGAAAAGGGTAAGAGGTTCGCAATCCTGAGAGGTGGACAGAGAGTCGATGCAATCTACATATAGTGTGGTCGGCATGCGATACGACAACGCTTGCGCAGGAATAAGGAAAACCCCGTGTGGTGGTGCTGGGAGGGTTGGGGGGTGGTTGCATTCGTCGTTATTAGGCCATGTTTGATTGAAGGAGCGAGGAGCGAGCCTGTTGGCAGGCATGGCATACTAACCTTAGATGCTTAACCTACAGTAGTGACAGACACAGCCAGTCAGCCGCGCCCCCATGTCGTGCCATGGCTCCCTGCCACCTCCCTCGTACACGTAGCGTAGTGTAGTTTAGTCAGGATCCGAGTACACACCATCCTTTTCTTGCACAAAAACGTGGAATCCCCTATTCGCCGACATGCTGCAGGATCCCAGATGGGTCTCATTAATAAGACTGGAGGTGCCAGCCTGCCGTGATGGGGTCCGGCCGCGGCTAAGGACGAGCTTGCAGACGCAACGGGTTTGCGGCCGCATCCTCCCGATACTTGATTGGCGCGCCGCCCCAAAAACACGCCGAGCCTGAGACATGGAGAGCATGTCAGTCATGATATGATGTTGCACATAATGAGGATCATCGCCCATGACCAGCCATGGGCAAAAGGAACTACATGGATGTAGCTGCAGCGACATGCGATGAAGAATACATGCGATGCGTCTTGCCTACCTGGTTTCTGGGCTGTCTCTGCGAGCATCAGATGCATACATGCATACACATACACATACACATACACGTACACACGGCCTGTTTGGGAGCTTACACCAACACTCGTAGCAATTGCGACGCCCGCGAACGGACTTCAATGCCCAGCCTGCTTGCCATGCAGCACTTCAGCATGTATGGGTCAGTTTGTTCAGCTCGGCCTGGGCTTTTCCGTACTTGTTGTGATTGTTGTTGTTCCCAAGCGGGGAATCCATGGAAAGAAGTCATGGCGGCCTGATGAATGTAACTTCACTTCTTCGCTGGCGATCCGCACCAGGCTCATCCGTCATCAGTCCGCACAGAGGCCGAAAACGCTGTGATGAAACCTTGTCGTCGCCAGCCAGCGGCTGCAAAATGGCAGACGAATGGGATTGGCCGCTAGTTGGTAGGAGAAACGAGATAATCGAACCGAGAGAAGTCCGACTATACGCCGGTCCTGCAGAGCTGCCATGCTCTACTCTGCGAGGTAGCGGGGGACGTGAGATCCGGGACGGGGGAGTAGGCCGGGCTCGATTGGATCGCATGGCTGAGGCCCGGGCTGCAAGGGAGAAATGAGACAATCAGACAGGGGGGGAGACACCATGTGTACGTGTATGTGTGTGTGTATGTGCGTCGCGGCGGGGTAAATGGTAGGGTAGGATGCCCATTTGGGGCCCAGACCAGATGGCTACCGACGAGCAAGAATGAAGGGTTCTTGGCCAACAATGGATTGCCATTTGCGTCTCGTCGGATCGTTGGGGCTGTTGAATGCGAGCAAGGGCGGAATGGGATCCCGAAGCGACAAATGAAATCTGACCTGTCAACTAACCGGTGCATGAGGCATACCGTCTTGGCTCTTCGCCCATGCACCCGTGCATATCCATCCATCCCTTGACTGTTTCTAGGTGCCCTGCAAATAACCTACCTACGTAGTTACTTGGTGGATGACGCAAACCCCGAGAGCTGCGCATATTGAGTATATTGACGTGCTTGAATCGGCAAGACTCGGCGTGATACACGCATAAGTGGTTACTGAAGTGTTATTGCCTCTTTATCACTGACATTGGAACTGAGCATTGAACAGTGGCCCAGTGGGTCGCCTAAAGCGGCAGAGAGCGGGACCCCATGGTTCGCACACCAGTCCGCCAGTGTCGGGCACCGGGGGTTGCTGAATGGGTACCAATATCGAGAAACGAGAAACAAGAAACAAGAAACAAGAAACATAGCCAGAGTTCTTTCTCTCTTAGACTGTCGCATAGCAATGCATGAGTGCGACCTTGTCTAGCGAGCGGGCCTAGACGTGATAGATGGCTGGCGTGACGGGAATCAAGTAAAGACAGGTAGCAGTACCTGTCTGTACACCGTGGTCGGGCTGCCAAAAAGTAACGAGGTAGCAGTAGCAATTGGACTTGGTCATGAGGGGAAAAGCCGACCAGATAGATGCAAGCTGGCAAGCCTAAGCGACGACCAATGCAGGAAAGAATTTTTGGTCAAGTCTCATGCCTTGCGCCTTGCCAACTTGGCCTCACAAGTACTTTCGGATTTCCATGGGAATTCGAAGTGTGAACTTGGAAAGGAGGGGTCGCAGGGTCGCAGGGTCGCGTAGTGTGCTGCTGGAGTGTGCTGGACAGTACATATGTAGTGCTGGAGTGCTGGAGTGCTGGAGTGCTGGAGTGGTTGAGTGGTGGAGGTAGTGCGCGCAATGGTGCGCAGTGGTGCCCCCAGAGGAGCCCCCAGAGGAGTCCAGCGGACCAGCGCCAGGCTGCCAGGGAAGATCGCTGGAGATATAACTGGGGCAATCAGCAGCGCGGGAACCGCTTCGGCTCGTTGCATGCATATCTCGTCACGTGAGACCCACACGGCCCATCTGATTGGTTCTGGGTGGAGCGATCTCCCCAACCAGCCAATCACGTCTCAAAATGCCGCTAAACCCCGTTGTACTGAGTCCTGAGTCCTGACATGGACATTGTTGACTCGGATGGCGCATTCATGTCGTCGCCCCACGGAGCGGTGTGCTATTGCTGCAGTAGTCTATTGACAAAATGTCCACTGTCGACAACTCTTTTGTACTGACCTGCATGCACACCAACATACCTCAGATCATCAAGGAAAGATGCTCGACGAGAGCTGACTTCCCCGTCAGCGTTGGTCAGCGCTAGCCTCTTAAGGGGTCCCCTGAATGGAGGGAATGCCTGATGGCCTGCGCCCGGTCTTCTGATTTCCAACGGCACCTGACTTCTTGGCTCCGCCATCCTCGCCAAACCCAGTCGTCCACGTCAACTCGCTGCATAGACCGTGGTGTGGCCTTTCAAAGTTGTGCCGACACTATCTGCCTTCCTGTTGATACCAACAGCCTCTTGATGGGATCAACGTCACTGCCCGTTGCTTGCGCCGTTATATACGTGCCAGATGATCCAACCTCCTTACCTGCCAAGGATCCTGACTGGAATTCGCGTCAGCAATCTGTGGGGACCCTGCTCTCTGGTGGCCGTATAGCTCGTTGGTTGCCCAAATCTTCGGGTTGCCAACGAATGCGGCCGTCGTCTAATTATTTGATCCCGCCGGAGACCAGTCCACACACATGCAAAGTATTTAGCATGCTGCCTCGTATTCTGGCCAAGCACTTCTCAGGGTACTAGATTCCAACAAGATCTGGGGTCTATCTACGCCAAGCCCGCCTCGATACCATGCTCATCCAAAAGGTACCGCTATATCGTTGGCAGTGATTGGATGTTTTCACTGTATACAGCTATGTGTTATTCTCCACAATGGGATCTAGTCTTCTGCAGCTCGACGCTTTAGGATGCCAATGCAGTGTTGAGACCCTCAACGTTGAAGCTATCCTATATCAGCAGTTATAACGTGCCTTGCGATAATATCATTGTATCAACTAGAGTAGCGCCGACCGTTGTCTACATCACATCTACAGGTTAGAATTCACGGTCCCTTCTGTGCATTTGGAGGTTTTACGTCCCTGTTTACTCAGGTCTATTGCATGGCAGGGTGGTTATCAGGGGCAAGGGAGCCCCAGGGCTTGACAATAGCCCGTAACAAGATGTGGCAGGCTGTGAGAGGACTGATAGTTCTGCCGTTGTATCTCTTCTCTTCTTGATGGCCGGAGAATGCAACTTGATTCTGGGGTTTGCAGGTAGATCTGTTGACTCACGCCGCTGACTCGGGACCGGGTTTGACTGGCGGAGCGGAGCATATGTAGTCGAGAGACCTCTATTCGTGCAAGGGACCTATCACACACACGGTAAGTAGCTCATACTGTATCCGCGGTGGTGGAGCTTGCAAAATTCCCCTTCCGATGATATGTGCTCCAGCAAGCTAAACGGGTTCGGCTCGCCTAAATTGGCGCCCGTAGATTCACCGCATATACCACCAAGCGCGCCCCGGCATGCGTGTTGATGTAGGTAGGTTTATCGTTGAAAGATACGGTGGATACGCGACGGGACATGTTGAGACGGGGACCATGATCCCAGCCCGCGATGTTTGCTTCTCAGCGGGTGCAAGTAACCTTGCTTCCCGGAAATATGGCTACCTTCAGTTGTTGTGCTCACTCTCAAGGTTCGGTCTCATCTCAAGTTAAGTTCAGATGCAGGTTGACGTGGGAGAGATGATATGCGTTTTTCTTTCTCTTGAAGAGGCCTTGTATTTACTGACAGGACCCGGCAAAGCTTTGAGCGAGTCGTGTCCGGTCTCGAGTCTCGAACTGTGAGGGTAATTCTACAGTTAAGCTTAACCGTATCTCAGTTGTTCATTAGACGGACACATACATAATTGCGGTACTGCAGATTGGTCAGTAAATATAGGGGAATCAATACTTCCCATTGAAGGTGGCTGGAGCATTAAGTCGACTGAGACATGCCAGCTTGACATGGTCTATAGTGAGTGACATGTCGCGTACAGCCGCTCATAGCGTAAAGCTAGCCGCAAGGTTGGGATAGAGAAGCCGTGAGACGGATCCATCCTCCTGCCTATGTAAGTATGTAAGCCATGACAGGGTAACGGCTGAAATCACTTGGCAAAGACCATATGTAACCCTGCGGGCCAATAAACCTCCGGCTTGGTCTCTAGGTCGTGTGGTCTCATGGGATTCCCATGTAGACGAGCCAGCCATCGTGTTGATAACATCGGAGCCCTGAAAAATTAGTTGTACATCCAGCAACCCAAGTTGGATATGTACTTAGACTATATAGGTAGATACCCATGTAATAGCATGTTAGTATTTTCTTCATGGCGGAGTCGAATCCTTGATTGATTGGTCCCACCGTGTAATGGGGTTCAGTTGATATGCAGACACCCTGGGAGTTGGGGTAGGTGGCAGGTGGTTTCCCACTGCGAGAGCGACGTGTCATCCATGCACGAAGACCAAAAGAGTCCGCCCGAAAGCCGTGTCTTCTGTAAGGAGGGAGTCATTCGAGAAAACCATAGGCTGTTTTGGATTCCCACCGCTATCTCATTTATGCATGGATATGACGGGACGCGGGAAGAGCCTAAAAGCGGGCGAACTGCATACATAGTAGTACCACGGCGGTATCTACCATCTGTACAGGTAGTTCTGCGGGGGAGACAAGAGAGTGCGAGAGCTGTTCCATCCATCGCACATATGCAGATTCAACTGTCCGCTGCCCAGTCACCATCCCTCACGTGCATCAATCGTCTTGGATCAATATCAATCGATGCATCGGACGGCTCGCACATCTTTGAAGAAGAGAGAAGCGCTCTACGGAGAACTCTGCTCTGCTTGGGTTCGTAAAGTGTTTTACACCGACGATAGTTGGTGCGGGCGGCTTGGCGATCATAACATTGGATACCCCTATGTAGTCACGTTAGGTACGCAAGGAGTGGGTAATTCACCTTTAGACGTCAATAGCTGAATGGATTGCTGAATTTCCAGAAGGTGCGTAGTAGTAGTGCCGTACCGTACAGTACCCTCGGTAAGGCAGCTAGGGTCCTGACCAAGGTGTGAGAAAATGGCGGTGTTTCGTAGCTACCTGGTGCCAAGCGAGCATGTTGGACTTGCAAGGGATCATACGTTGGCGGCGCATGGGGTTCCTTGACTGGACCTGACATGCATCTCGGAAGGATTGTCGCGCGTATTGGCGGCACTGCAACACCAAGAAACCCAACAGAAAACGGTTTCCAAGGTCAGAAGTTGGCAAAGCGGAACATACTTGGCCGGCGGTTTTCCAGATTGGGATGCGAAGCTGACAAGATCACTACACTCACCGGAGCTGGACAACAGCAAATGCAACCCAAAGGAGTAAATGGTAATCTTGTCCATTGGTCCCAACCACAGGTAAGCAGGGCATCGCACCTCAACTGATCATGAGGGGTTACATCGACGATTGATTAAGCAACCCTCTTCCATCTCATCTGGTGGGGATGCAAAGACAACATCTGGCATGGCATGTTATGTCATGTACCACATGTACATATATATGTACATATATGCGGACAGACAGACAGACAGACAGGCAGAAAGAAATAACATAAGCATCGGCATGTGTGTCTATGAGCTAAGAACCGAGGCCCCGTGGAGAAAAAGGTAACCCGTTCAAGGGTTTGGCCAGAAAACACGGTGATTGCATGATTGAACCACTTGAGATATCGTCTCGCGGTGTGAGAGTGAAATGGATAGGTCAATAACTGTAATCGGCCAAGGGTGGGTGTTGTGCAGTTGCGAAAAAAGAAGCAAGCGGGGGGAAAAAAAGCAACCAAGCCCACCAGCCCACCAGCCCACCCACCTTCGACTTGGAAGGTCGACCTAGGCCAAATGAGATAGGCTAAACGCAGCGACGGGACCAATCAAAACCTGCAATCAAGTCGCTGACCTCCGATATGATAATTTTCATACCCGCCAGCGCAGTCTGAAAGGGACAGCTAGACAGGCACCACCACCCCTTCCCATCATGTGCGGTCGCTGGTGCGGACCATACGATGACGGAACGTGAGTCGCCAGAACTGCGGGCATGCATGTGAGGGAATGTAATAAGGATTGAGTTGACTGACTGATACGAGACCGAGGTTCCAATCCGCTTGCGGTGGACTCGGGCTTGCTCCAGGTAGCACTGGAATCCCTCTGGAGGGGTTTACCATCTGACGACGTTCTTTAGCCAGGCTGCTCCGACTCAAGCCGAGTAGGCAGACTAGCAATTTTGCATCATCTCAGCTGGAAAGTCGGTGCAGGCCTTTGCAGCAGCTCATCTGAATGACCCCTCCCTTACCTCGGCCATTGTACTTGTGGGCAACAACGTGGCCACTAGGGATGTTTGCATACCCCAGGGGCCCATACGCCCTCGCCGAAATGCTTCCAGAAGGCAAGATGGGGTCTTGTCCCCGGCCGAACTTTGTTTGAACGGAAGGGCTGGGCCGTGGCGTGCCGAGTTGCATCCTGTCTCGCACTTGGCCCCGACAACAAACAGGCCAGGGTATGGCTATCTGGAGGGGGTATAATAGAAGCAAACCGCCAGTTCCTCTGGGTGTCAATGGCTGCTATCGGCCGGGATGGTCAGGTCATCAGCAGTGCTGAAACATGTAACCTTCCGTGCTTCGCCAGGTTTGCTGTCAAAGGGTCAGCAGTACCTCGCATATACTGTTTCTCCTTGACACCAGCAGCTCCTTAGTACCAGTTCTGGACGCCGTTCTCAGATCATCATTGTTGCATGGACACCTTGGCGAGCCTCTAGTTTGTAATACCCCAACGCGAATCGACGATCTGACAGGAACGCAGCTTTTAACAACAGGACGGGGACCAGGTGCCGTGGTCTTCTCGTTTCTCTGCCCGTAGATGATAGGCAGCCAGCAAATCTTGAGCCGCTCCGAATGGCAGGCCTTGAACACATACGAAGAGAAATGGCTCTCAGCATGAGGAGGACCGCCCTGCCGCTTCCCAAGCACATCATCTAGCCGACGGGACCTTGCATGTTGTGCGCCGGACGGTGCTAACTGAGCTAGGCATGATTAGGGTCAATCGCAAGATCCTTAGCCGAGTCCTCCTCCACCAACCCAGCCGCTGCCTTTGGAGTTCTAGTGGAAATGGTTGGTACACTATGATGGTATGTAGGTTGAAATAGCCACGATCTCGATAATCATTGGATCATGGCGAGGCCCGCTCCCCCTAGTAGAGCGAAATAGTGCCAACGGCCTTGCCTCGGAGAGCTCCACGAGGGTAAGGGCCGCTCAGTCCATTATCCGTAGCAGCGCTGAACAAAAGGCGGATATAATCGCGCTATGTTTGCACCTGTACCCCACAGAGCTGCTTGCGAAACGGACACTGACGTGCTCAGGATTCCAAGGTTACCCAGCACAGCGGCAGTCGCCATCGTTAGCACACGAAACAAAGCGGGAGGTGACCTTGCTATCGCACGCGGCGGCAGGGGTAGTTCTCCATGAGAAAGAGGTACCCTGGTAAGCTGAGTACTGGCCGGGTACCAAGTATGGCATGGCATGCTGTGCGCACAATTCTGATTTGCTTGCTGCGCCCTGCTAGTTAGCACTGCACTACGAGTAGCGTACGTCAACGAGGCCAGCTTCGACTCCCTATGTCCCAGTGTAATCATGACCACGGGTCAGTACAGAACGTGTGAGCCACAGTATTGCAGCAATTCTCATGCCCTCCCTCCCTGTTGGTCGTTTTGGCCGCATCCGCGAGTCCCGACGACACATGCGTGCGTAGATGCACATGGAGGTCAGGGATCGCCATCCATTCCGACAGATTCCTTCCCCTAGGTTTGGGTTTTAATGATGGTATCTGAAGGCCACTACCGAGCCTCGATGGTGACGAGTAATCCAACCCCCTTCCTCCGAGATCCTTGCGGCAAGCCGACGAGGTCTGCGTTCACCCCAGCCACGACCCGCGATAAAATACCTTAACCTTGTGCGGAGTGTCTTGACCCTGGTCCTTGGATTCCATCTGACAGGTGTAAGTACATACATGTCATTTGACCTGGACTTTGGAGGTGGGAAGAAGACAAGACCACTGCTCTCTCATGTTTGCCATTCAAATTGTCAACCTTACAAGGTACTCCGTGCAATCTCCTCGGATCTTTTTAACAACGGTTAAACCCTTAGTGAACCATGTCGCCGGGACCTGTTTTCCGTAGGTACACGATGCCTTACCAAACCAATCGATAGCATGGTTGCGGGAGATAAGAGGGAGAGAAGCAAGAGGCTCACAAAGATACGTCAGATCCAGGAGATCTAATGTACCAAAGATTGGAGCAGGGCTGGCCCGCGAGGAGAGAAAATGGGAGCCCGATGTCATCAATCAGACCCGCACGGAGTAAAGAAGGTACTTAAACTACTGTGCTTGCTACCTCTCTCCATCTTGACCAGATTGAAGACAACATACGACATACGTGTAGAAGACCAGGATGGCAGGCAATTACATAGGTTTCCAGAGTTCCGCGGAAGTACATGCGTGCGTACCTATTAAAGTAGGCCGGGGGGTGTATGGCATGGCAAGGAGCGGTGTGAGAGCAAACGAACTGACAAGGTCTCTTGCAGGGAAAAAGCAAAGTGCGAGCCAGAGCACTGGGACCGAGGCGGACGAGCTACCCTCTTCCCGACTAGCTGGCATGCAGCATGGGGAGGGGTTAATTGGGGTCGAATGCTGCGGGCAGTATGAGCCTTGTACTATTATGTAGTATGCAGCTAAAAATCAATTGGTAGTGTGTTGAACACCGGGATATTATCATGCCAGATACATTGATGATAATAGGTGCACTTAGCAGGAATCCCATATGCCTAGTATGGGAGCATGTGCAGGATCTATCATGGACTCTTTCGCCCTGTAGTTGCATGCTACATAAGATACGCATGGGTGCATGACAGGCAAAACGGCTGGCTCTATATTGTATCATTGATGTAGGTAGGCAGGCAGGCATGGTTTTAGGTCCAAGTGTACATCTACATACGTAATAAGCGTGTGCGATCCATCTAAGGACTAATGATCCAATGACCCATCGCGTTGGGATTGGATTGCGATGTAATTAACACGACTGCTACATTAAGGGATCCATCCCTTCACTTCCCTCGCGTCGTTCCTACGAGTCTGCGACAAGATACCGCTGCCAGTTCGTCTCTATGTTTGGCTAGGGAACTCTGTCAGAACTGGGCAGCACATGACTGACTGCCTGAGCAACCCGTCGAATATGGAACATGCCTGGGTAGCATGCACCTAATCTAAACCCCTAAATTGGATCAAGCCGGACCTGTCACAAACGCATCGGCCGAAGCCATCAAATCCATTTGATGGAGGCTACCGTCCAAGTAAGCTTGTACTGCGTGTACATGCATGTACATACCAAAACGGACCGCTCGATCTCGTCTTGTCATTCTGGATTGCAGCCGGCCCACGAGGAAACAGTGCACAGCAGCGGCAGCTAAAGCAACATGAACCAACAACGGAGCGGCTGACTGCAAGCACTCTGCCACCTTCGGACTCCTCCCTCTTGTCCCTTTTGTCCCTTCCTCCCTCGCCTCTTAGTGAACCAAGGCGAACTAACCCACGGCTGGCTGATTAGATGACCTATCGCAACTGCCCGACGTGTACTTTTGATACTGTAAAGCGTTGCGGGCTGGACGGACTGGACCTTGGCTGCTTGGCCTTGGTGAAATTGTCCTACCGTTGCCAGTGTGACTTCGCATCAATGTCCACTAACCTAGTGAGCTCCATTCATTGCGCTGGCTGGCTGGCAGGGCAGGGAAGCAAGAACCACCCGAGCAGCACACGGCGTATTGAGGCATCAAATCTGAGAGAAAACAAGCTGGATCCCGATACTACCACCACGGAACAACCCGATGCTTCCGCAACATCCAATATCCTGCTACCAGACTTTGAGTACCTAAAACTGCTATTGCAATTAATCGGACCCTGGTGCTTCTCAAATTCAGAGACACACGTCGATGTAACGATGGAAGGGCGAGACTCAAAAGGTCCGAGTCATCTCGTCCAAAAGCGGCAAAATCTCAGATCTGAACCAAGGTCCCCTGCACGTTCTGCGTCATAGCCGATGCTGCTCTTCGGCACGGCTCGAGGACGTTTGAAGGCGCAATTCCGCGTCTATGTGAGACATTGATAACCATTTTACCGATGGTTTTTCCTTTCTTGCTCCACACACTCTCTACCTCATTCTGCCATTGGTATTGCATGGTTCAACTTGTCGTAGTCATCGCTGTCGCATTCAACTCAATCAATTAAGAGACAAAACAAAACAAAACAAAACAAAAGATGGAGAGAACGTGCCCGCGAGTGGAAGAGAGCAATTAAGAGAGAGAGAGAGAGAGAGAGAGAGTGTGTGTGTGTGTGTGTGTGTGCGACGAGACGTAGGCTAGAATCCACCGACCAAATGCCCGTCCCTACCGACCTACCTATGGTATATATACATTATTACCTTGACCTAATTAATTACCTCTCTATAAACAATTCCTGCTTTGGTTTATTATACTGGTGGTGCTGGTATTATCCCATTTCGCATCGATTTTCTGGGGTTGTCAAACGGCACGAGGCGGGCAGTAGGTTACATGGTCTGTACCACCACAGGAAAGCACCAGCACTCCCACTCCCGCCAGGCTTCGATCGAATCAATTTGGGCCTTTTATCAGCTGCGGCCCGTCCTGCGGCCTGGAAGGTCCGTCCGTACTGGCGGGATCCGGGATTAGACGCCCCCCCCCCCAGACTTGGACCTGATTGGTAAAGGATCCGCGGCTTTCCCAAGCAACCCTTTTTTCCCTTCTCTCTTCCAAATTTCTTGCCCTTGGGACAGGTCCGCCTCTCGGTACTGATACCCTACTATACCTACTAAACCTTGGTCGGTTGCCACACTTGCGTCCAAGTACTTCCATTGACGGCTGGGACGAGCCCTACCTGACCACCACTAGGTACATATGTACCCACGACTACATCAGCCTAGCGACCACCTTACCTTACCTTAGCAGACCTTAGCACCTAGCACCGCATCTAGCACCTAGTCTCGTAAGTAAGCGGCTACAGCAACGCCCCTTCCAGTTTTGCGCAACACGCCCGCCCCTCCCTCCCTCCCTCTGCCACCCCTACCCTGTCGTGTGTACGTACCGTACTTATTGGTACTGTAACTGCCCTGCACCTGCACCTACACCTACACCTGCACCTGCACACTCTGCACATCCTGGGGCGCGCCGGGGTTGCAGGTGCTTTTTGGGGAGACACACGCACACTGGGATTCCTTCTGACACTTCTTTCCATCATCCACACACATCCTTTCCTTCCGCTGCAAGCCAATCGATCCCAAATTGGCGGCCTTGCCTAGTCGAACAGTAGAAAGACGCCCTCAACCCTCAACTCCCCGTTGGCGAGTCATCCCTTGGAGGGAACTACTAGAGGCGCCGCCTACTTACTAGATCCCCTCTTGCCCGTCGCCCGTTCCATCTGCTGCTCTTTTCACTTCAGCAGATAGACCGACACCACCTTCCATTGATCCATCCCCCAGGGGAACGGGACCTCGCCGTCTGCCTTCCTTCATCAGACTAGTTCATAGTCACCGACTGACTGGACGGCCCTTGCGCAGCAACCCCAAGCGAAGTAGAGTAGAGCAGAGCAGAGCCGAGCCAAGCCCACACACCCGCATCAGTTGATTAACATTACACCAACAAACGGCCTCTCCTGCCTGCCTGCCCTTTCCTCGCTCCATTAACCACCTCTCTGCCACAACGTGGTAGTGACACCCGGAAAACACAAAAAGGTATGTGGACGACTTTCTCTTGCTGTTCTCCATCACCAAACTTGGGCATCTTGTCGCATGGGTTCCGATCTGCAGGCTCAGCTTAGACTTGAGTCTCGATTGGAACGCCGTCTTTAATCGGTATTCGGTCTGAGGGACATAAGCACCCAGCAGCTTCCAACTTCCAACTTCCAACCTTCTCTCCTCGCCCATTCCTGCCACCATTCCCTGGGTTGCATGCGCATCTGCTGGACGGGCCGTAGCTGTCTCGTTCTGTACTATAATGCGCATTTTCCCTCATGTTCAGTTGAGGGCACTTCCCCTATGAACTTGGGCTACACATTCTCGGGTCTGTTTGATGGTACATGTACCCAGAGAGTAGGAAGTAGTAGCAGCAGCAGCAGCAGCAACAGCAGCAGCAACAGCAGCCGCCGCCGCCAAAACCCAAATCAAAAAGAGAGAAGGGGAAAAAAACCTGCGCCTACGGCCAGATGATGCTATTGTTTGCAGCGCTCGAAGCCCTACCACTCTGCGTTCTCCAGTTATTTTTTAACACCGTCCCTATTTTCTCTACTGGCGCCTTCCTTACGATACTGACGTTGGATATTAAAGGGTTCTGACTCGCCAGACTCAAGGGAGATCCCGCACTCACATAGCAGACCGGCATTTAAGTACCAGCCGGCACCGTCCGTCTTGCACTCACCACGGTTCGCCCCGCCACCACTCCACTGCTGCACCCAAAAACTTCGTGCCTGTTCCTACTCTGCATCTCTCCACTACGTCCTTTTCTTCCCTCACTCCGTCGGAGATTTGCCCAGGCGGAGCTGTTTCTCGCTTCCCCTCTTAGCTCTCTTGTTCATCCTTAGTCGAGGTTTGTGCAAGCGCCGCGCGCGCGAGAAAAGAGAACAGAGACGGGGACAGACACGTCTTATTAGTAGTCGATTTGCCACGCCACCTGTCTTTTCTCAGAGACGGGCACGCTGTTCGACTTCATATTGTGTACTGGGGCAATCATCTACCCCGTCCGATTGCAGACGTCTGTTTGAGTCCGGCGCGTGTGGTGACAAGACAGGCTGGCATGCTTCTCTGCTGTTAGTCTGGACCACCCAGTTAGCTATATGCTTCAAGTCCAGTGCGAGCGAGCACTTACACAGAAGCGGCCAACTCGCAAGATCCGACCATTCTATCTCAAGCATTAAAATAGAGCACACTGAACCACGTGGGTTTCTACCTACAGCCTTCATCCTGGCGCCCTCCAGCGTCTGTCATCGTAGTATGGCAGAAGACCGCCGTAGCAGGGGACCAAGACACGATCATAACGGAGAATCGCAATATCCTCCCCCGCCAGGAGAAGAAGACGAGCGATCCAGATCCATTGCATATCATAATCGATCGCAAATGGCGTCGGGAGCAGTGACATTACCGTCCATTCAGGACCCTCGTGGTTATCCCGCCCAAGGGGGCCCAGGGTGGGATCCCAGAGCTTCTGGTAGCTACGGCACTTCACC
Organism: Apiospora malaysiana; assembly: GCA_006508115.1. Classification (NCBI taxonomy): domain Eukaryota; kingdom Fungi; phylum Ascomycota; class Sordariomycetes; order Amphisphaeriales; family Apiosporaceae; genus Apiospora; species Apiospora malaysiana. The sequence goes on from QUSE01000031.1 coordinate 44,001, forward strand.
AAATTCCTCAAATGGTTACCCAACGGAATCGAGTAGCGGCCATCAGGGCTCTTATTCTCCTGCTGGAAGCAGCGGCTACGCCCCGCCGCACGGATATCTACCGCCTGTTCAGCCCTCGCCTCAAGATGCCAGAGGCTCTTACCCCCCGGATCCGCGAGGGCCGCAGTATTACTCGGCAGCGCGTCCAGCACCTTATAGTGCAAATGCGGCCTATGACTTTGCATACCGGCCAGAACGAGGACCACCAGGACAGTACCCGCCTGACTACGGCCGAGCTGGGCAACAGGTGATGCAGCCTTCTGCGCCGCGGCAAAGGACATCTATTGCGTGCAGGTATTGTAGGCGACGGAAGGTAGGTGGAACGAACTCCTTGGTTAACAGAGCCTGCGTTATTTGAATAATTACTAAAATTACTCTTAGATTCGATGCAGCGGCTACGCGAACTCTCCCGGTGGAAAATGCACAAACTGTATAAAGATGAACCAAGAGTGCATATTTCAGCCCGTGTCCTCGTCTACGTCTACTGCCTTTGTTCCGGTATCAGCGCTTCAGAATGGTATCCCGCCCGGTACCCAGCTCTTTGGGGCGTACGGCCAGCCACTGGGTGGCCCGTCAAATGCCCAACCAGGAGGTGGTCCTTATTCTACGGGACCTCCTGGATACGATCAACCATTGCCCTCGCCAACGGGGTCGTTCAATTCTTATCCTGAAGAAAGGGGGGAGTCAAGTGTCGCGGGCATGCGCCGCCCGCGGCCGCCTGAGGAGGAGCACAGCATGCGGTTGCCGCCGCCGACAACATTTCCCGACGACAACTCTCGAAGACGTTCGCCCTCATCAAGCAGTAGTCCGAACCATCTAGCTCCTTATGCGCCACTTGCGGCACAGGGAACACAACCATCGGGGTATGACAGCCGCACTCCCCCGCCAAGGGCCAGTTCATCTGGGCCGCCGGTGAGCGGTACCTCGGTCAGCTCTGTCATGAGCCTGGGAAATATAATGGATTCGGGCAATGACATTGACAAAGGCATGTTGGGTCGGTTGAATCGACGAGGGAAATAATAGGTTCTATACGACCCGACTACCCCCAAGCAGGTGGGGGTTTGTACGCGATCCGACATGACAGGCACGGGGTTCACAGTCGAGGGCAAGGCTTCGAAGCATTTTACGCGGGAGATTCGGCTGGATTCGGATTTTCGCCTCGTCACTACTGCATTTGTTCTGATGATTCGACATTGGGAGGTGAAAGCGCTAGCTTGGTTGGTTCTATTTGGACCATGTTAAAGAAATGCAGGGTGGCTTTTAGATCACGTTCTAGTTTGGCAACAAACACTGTTAGCGGGTATATCAAATGTGGTTTTGTTTTCCGCAAAGGGTTCAAAATGTTATGGGATTTGAGATTGTTTCTATGAAGCCGAGAGGAGAAGAAGATGGGCCTGCCTCGCGGCACCGACTCTGCGATTTGCTTTGCTGTTTCTGCTGCTACTGATTTTGCCCAAGAACATATGAGAGAGAGAGAGAGAGAGAGGCAGTGGGAAAGACAGGAGGGGGCAAAGAGAAGAGAAGAAAGGGAGGAATAGGGAGGGTTGCAGTGGCATGCTATGATTGGATTGCCCGCCGGCGAGTCGGTATCGCGCTCGATGCAGGTTACTGGAGGGGGGTATTTGCGCATAAGCCAAATGCGCAAATAGTCTAAACTTGTGTCTTCTCTTGTCGGAGGTTGAATGGCATGGCGGCTCCCGGACGGAGAGGTGTGAAGGCGGCCTCTCGATCAACAAAGTCGTTTCTTTCTCGGATGGGGGGAGGAAAGCTACCTCGTCCTCGTCCTCGTCCCACTGTACATAGAGAGAATTGGGCAGTCTATGTCAACCCCTTGCTGTACTTGCCGGTTGGTCCCTCGTCTTTGAGTGCGTGTGTGCGTGTGTGCCGCTGAAGTACCGTACTACTACTTACTACTTAGCTAGCTATCTACCGACCACCGACCACCAACGACCAAGTGCTAGGATGCGGGTGAGGGCGAGGGGCGTGTTTCTTGGAGGGTGGAGCGAGAAAAGGGTGGACTGGGCATGTTTGATAAGCACATGATGATGACGACGATGAGGGTAAGCAAATTCCCCTGTCCTGAGGGCAGTTCTGGCGTGTCTGGCAGTGCGAGAGTGCGTGGTCAGCTCCCCATGGCAGCATGGCCTCTGAGAGACTATGCTGTTTTCTCCACACAGCGGAACCCAGGGCCGGCCGAGTAATTTCTCGCAAGCCACGGTATCCCGGCACGGTTCCCTGCTGCCGTTGCACCAACAGGACAGTTGGATTAAAATAGGCCGGGTTGGAATTGTGGTCGCTTTCCGTCGGCAGCGCTGCCACGGTCGCGGTTTTATTGTGTATGACTAGTCAGTAGGGATGTAGCAAGACTACCGGCTTTGTTTTCCTGGGTTGTGTATAGTGTGTATCGCAGTGCTGTTGTTCTACCACTACCTGCTTTGCGCGCCATGTTGGATAGATAGCCCTGGGCCTTAGCGGCAACCCGTCTGAACTACCTAATTTGCGACCAAATTTCCCCTTATGCTAGGCCAAATCTCAACCCCCACGACTCTCTATTTGTCTGTCTATCGACTGTTTGCTAGATCTTGCAAGATAGAAAAAAAAGGAGAAGAAGAGCAGCATCAATATCAATTCTGATCACTACATAATCATACCGGACACGGACAACGTGCTGCGGGGGGGCACGAAGATTGATGGTCATTCGAGGCAGTCTCGCCGAACCCCTCCGCCGCTGCTATGTATGTACTTAGCACTACTTACTACTGGACTGGCATCGCGCCGTCTAAGCAAGGTTTTGTGGATGCCCGCAGGAGGCAGAAAGCAAGAGACAAGAGGCAGGAGGCTGACTGGTGGTCTTCGTTTCGGAACATTCCAATCCACCATCTGTCGTAAGAACGTGCGCATCCGAAAGTTTAACCTTCACACCCGTTCTCCCGTGGCTGCGTGGGTTTCTTCCTTTCGTCGTGCTGTCGTCAGTCAGTGCCGGCCTTTTTCGGGCTCCATTGGGGGAGTTTTATCTTTACTGGCACACAACTATGTTGGTCATTGACCCTTAAACACCCAGAAGGATGGAACGAACTTGTAGGCAGACTGCTGATTCTAGGGGGACTACGACTACTGATCGCACTCCTCATTCTTCTACTACTTACTGTCTTGCTACTATCTTCTTCCCACGATCCAGGGCGTCCTTCCCCGCCCTTCCGGAGTATAGAGCCCCGCGTCTATGAATCGTCTACACGATATGATGGCATGGCGTTGCGGACTCTAGTCATGCTAAGCGACGCCAGTGACGGGCTGGCACAACTCTATCTTTGTCGTGCCCTTGGAGTTGCTCGCGACCATGGCTGGGACCAGTCCATGGTGCTGGATCCGTCTACTAGGTATTGCAACCTTTACGAGTCATAAATCGTCTTGAGCCCTTTTGCCTTTTGACCTGATCTTCATCTTCGCCTTTTCCTTCCTCCTGCTGTAACTTCTACACTCCTGCTCCCTTGATATGCCGATTGCCGTCGTTGTGCCTGCCACACAGTCCCATTACGGTGGCGAAGATATCCGTTGTCTGCTTCGTCTGCTTACCTACTGCCCCAAGGACTGGCCGAGATAGAACTCACGCGAAGTCGCCGTTACCGAAACATCCTCTTCCGAGCGCTGACAAGCTCCTGCCAACATCCGTTGTACAGTGACGAAAGCCGCTACATTTCAATACCAGCCACCTCCAACGACCTGCCCAGCTTGCACATCCATCCGTTACAACAACTGGTTGTGTACAAGCTTGGCGTGCGATCTCGCACCTACTTCTTGCCTTCATCGAAACTACCCGAAGAAAACACCTGGTGTTTGGATACTTGGGAATATGCTCGCGGGCCTGGACGGTGGTGGCCCTGCCAAGCACGACGGCTCCAGCTCTGTTCTGCCACTGCTCCTTTGTTCGGCAGAGCCCAACCCTGGCCCGGCAGACAGCGATGGTGATCGCTCTCGACAGACTTGGTAGGCAACTTGCTCTATGGGCTAATCCAGTGGTTTGTAAAACAGGACATGTGCGGGTTTCGCAGCCGCCCGCCGCAGCACCTTTTGGTTGGCGAAATTGCACCCTATACTATATGTTGGCGACTATAGCAAGTTGAGCTCCACTTCCGACCCCTGTCGAGACCCACGACTCGGCCCGGTGACTTGCATGAGGACCCTATACTCGATGGGCTCACCACGTCGAGTTTGCCAACGCCAGCAAGCAACATGCATCTCACTGCCTCATAAAATCAGACTGTGCTGGGAACTGCGGAACGATGCACGTCGATGGCTTGTTGTCGGGTGTACACCTTTCTTCCTTCCCCGGTTCGACCTTCTCCCCAGTTCGCATCACCTCGGCATTTTCGCTTCCCACCTCAGGCAGGAAGTGAAGCAGGTCAAGCTTGTAGTTGAATGCTTACTATGTTTTCCCACAATGTGTCGACCCGGCCAAAGACGGGGGTGGTTGCTCAACTCTGAATATGAGAAAGCTCGTAACCAAAACCTGCACAGCCCGATCATGGTGTCAAGAAGATACATACATCCCTTGTCCTGTTTCCTTTTTTGTTCAGGTGTAGACATTTTAAGGCATAGCGATACCATTCCTGATGATGGAAGTCCACGTAGTGATGCACACCTGCTGCGCAAATGGGGGCCGAGAATTCGGGACATGCATCGTCGCCGTGGTATATATCTGACCTGTTTTACTGTTCTGCTGGTCATCGTGAGCCTGTTTAACGTATTTTGTGCAAGCTATCTGTGCAAGGTAAAGATAATCGGCAACATGAGCCACCTCTCCGGACTTCAACGGCCTGGACTGCATGCTTATGTCTAGCTGGCTATATGGTGCGGCTTCATTGCCTCCTCCAGATCATCGGAGACCGTAGCAATGCTGACTTCATGACCTCGTGCAGATGCACTTAAAGACAAAATGTCCCCAGCATAGAAGTCGGGATCTCTTGAGCAGGAAGGAAGGCCAGTCTTCAGGCCAGCCACCCTGACTACATACCCGGGTACCTTGGACCTCCATGGCATGGCTCGGGCACACCCCGAGCCGCACGTATTTGCACAAGGTCGGTTTCATGAATTCCAGTAGGTTAGTATCTGTATTCTGCTCGTTGGTGTTTGTTGGTTCTCTACCTTGCTGGGTAGGTGGCCAGCGATGGCATCGAACCAGACACAACCACACGCTATACGCTCGTCTGGTTGCCGTTCTCTCGCGTCTAAACCAAGCGTGAGCGACCGAGGCGACTGATTACCATACTGTACCGCGTAATGGTAGGTACTCATAGCACACTATCTAAGCACCTGTTGGTTGGTCTCGAGAGGGTGTGCATCCGCAGTACATAAGACACTGTATCCTAGAGGTGTCAGACACAGCTGTCCATTGGATCGAGGGACTTTGCAGAAACATACCAGAACAGAGCGGAACAGACGAGTGTACATGTGTATTGTCGTCTTAGAGACTTGGGATGCATCCCTCAGGTTGTCGCGGTACCCGGCGACGTCGCCCGAGTAAGCCTATGACAGCACCATCTCTAACGGTGGAGCTCGGGAGGGTCTGAAGGTTGCCAGATATCTTGCCACCCCCCTCGCCGAAAAGACGAAAGATGCAAGCTCGGGAGTCGGGAGTCGGGACCCCTGATCCTCGAGTCATGGGCTCACTTGACAAGGCGCAAGTCATGCGGGGGCTGTTTCCGGGAGTGATCGCCGCCAGATTCGGACGAATCTCGTCTCGTCTCGAGGTTAAAATCTTAGAGCAGCAGATCATCCATCAACATTGATATGTACAGCACTGCATGTACTTATACGCCGGCCCATAGCCCAAGCTCTCGTGGTTGTTGATCTGCGTGCTGCGAGATGGGGATTCTGTTTGATTTCCCATGCCCCCTTACTCGAGTCAAGGAGCTTGGTCTCTCCAGCACGCCGTCAAACTCTCTATTCTCGCAAGACCGAACGAACGGCATCGAGGCCCGTTCGTCCTTGTTTCTCTCTTTGCCATCGCTGGCTTGGCAGCCTAGTGCCCGTCCGAAGCACGACACGACGGGAGCGGGGAGCGCGGGTCGGGTGATCGAACAGTTTCGAAGGAGAACGGATCCCCTGCTACCCTTCCTTTTTTCCTTGGACTATTAGCCCATCTCATTCATGGGTAGCCCCGAGCCCGAGCACGAGGCCGTTTTGACGTAAGGATCTCCCACCCCGGTCGACTCGAGCACTGAGCCACGTGGAACGAGCCAGTGGCTACAGTGCTGGAGGAAGAAAGAGCCGATGCGTCACTCGATAAGGGCACGCCGGAGTCGTCATAATAGTAGTAGACATATGTATATCGCCCACTTAATCAGGGAGCTGATTATAGGTGAAGCTCACGCACGACGCATGGCCACGGCATCTAATGCGATATAGTAGATACCTCGGCTATTATAATTCCCTACCTGTGTGTTGTCCGCCTGGTTGCCCAAGTGTAGGGAGTCTCTTTGTATTGTGTACTAAATTCGTGATTCATAAAATTCGTGCCCGAGGCAAGCCGCCGTGTCCGCCCCTGGGAAGCTATCTTTGGCGTCGTATCTATCGTCGCCCAGAACGGCAAGATAATTATATATGCCAGGTATCCAGAGCCCGTCTCCTTTCTAGATGTGCCCCTTTCTTTCTCTCTTTAATTATATCGCCCCGTCGCTCATTTCTCTGGTATATATCCGTCCAGCTGATGTCAGTCAGCCTTCGATCGCCGTCTCTTCCCGAACCATCATCTGGCCCTCTACGGTACGCTCCAGCACGAAGCACCTCTCCGCGTAGATGCCCTGCTCATTGAGCGCCCTCCAGCCCGCGTCCAGGCGGCGGACGAGGTGCCGCCGCCACCCCCCGACGTTGATGATGATGGAGCGCCACGGGGCGCCCTGCTTGCCCCGAATCAGAGTGCTGAACGTCTTCATGGCCGCCTCGTAGTCACGGTCCGTGTCGGGCGGCAGGTCTTCGAGCGTGCTGATGACCGTCTGGACGTGCAGCGTCAGGGTGTGTAGCCGCGAGAAGCCGCAGAGAGCGCGGAGGAACAGCGGCGGGTCGCACATGGTGATGTCCATATCGAGCTCCAGCGTGTGCAGGTACACCAGGCCCCGGGAGAGCCGGATTAGGTCCTCAATCCACACGGTGGGGCAGCCACGGTACTCTTCGCCAAACCCGACGTGGTCACGGAAGCACAGGATCTCCAGCGATTTCGAGTGCCGCAGGAGGGCGTCGACAGGGAAATACTCGGTATGGCAGGTGATCCTCAGGCTTTGGAGCGCTCGGATTTGTCGGCATAGCACGGAGAGCCCCTCGGTGGCTTGGCGGCGATGGTCGGGGAGGTGGGCGCTGAAGTCCTCGCAGTGCAGTTCCTCGAGGCCTAGAAGGTGCGCGAAGGGGACGGACCGGAGGAATTCGAATATGGGCACATCGACGAGCTTCAGGAGCCGCATCTGCGAAAAGTCCCAGTGTTCAGCCACGTCTCGCGCCGTATGGTTCCAGTCATACGACCGCAGCTCCAGTTCTCGGAAAGCCGGGAGCCGTTCTCCGCTGGCGAATTCGAGGCAAGTCCCTTGACCCCTATCAACGTAGTGAAAAGTCTCGAGCCGCCTGGAATGTAAAAGCAGCTGCTTCAGAGACTCCAGCCGTGTGGTGAGTGGTGGCGTAGGGTTGCCCATCTTCAAAGACGTAAGGATATCCGTCGGTATCGCCCGGACATACGTGTCTTCGGGTTCGGACCCGAAGTCTCTTAGCGGCAGGCCGTCCACATACAACTTCGTCTTGTTATGATCTAGATGATGACGGCTGAGGATGTCAGAGGGCTCGTACATGCCACCGCGGCAGAACTCGCCCCTAACGTACTTCCATCTGGAGTTTTCGTCAGTAGGTAACCCAGACAGAAGATGCCGTATTAAGAAAACCGCGTACCTGACGGACAAAAGACGGTGCACGCCGCCCAGTAGCTGCCGGATTCCTGCTGGATCAAGGTCGCTGGCTACCTCGACGTGGTGTGTGTATCTGTACACATTCTGCAACGCACGAGGCAAGGCTAAGGTTGGACCCGGAGCCAAAATACGCTCGGTCAAACGCAGATATTCGTACTTGATGGGCGTGACGATGGCGTCGAATCTCCTCGACAGAAGGCGGGCATTGGCCAGCGAACGGGCGTCAAGATCCCTCAGCTAAGGCGACGGCGGATAAGTATCTGTTGTAGGTTTCGGCCTGCCCGGCAGGAGTGAGACGTACATGTGTAAGTACTAGAGCCAGGAGCTCGGTACTGAGATCGTCCAAGGACCAACTGGGTCGCGCGGGGGGAAACATTGATATTGTAATCACCCGTCCATGTCCTCCGCTGTGAATAGTAGTGTCTTTCAACTTGAGGGAGAAGATGGTCGAGGAGGGCTTGCACATGACCTGGGTTGGGGCCATGTTGGCTAAATAGAAAAGTAGAGGGGAGGGGGGAGTATATAATTAAAGAGGAACCGAAGGGAAACGGACAGGAAAGAAGAAGTTTGACAGAGAACCCATGCCGCGTAATCACTGGTACAGGTTCCCGCGAGGAGATAAGTCTGACTGACTGACAAGACTGGCCAACGACGACCCTGGTTCAGGCTAATAGGCACAGGCAGGATAAGCGACAGCTGTACGAGATTGGAACAGAGGAGCTGGGTTGGTGGTTGAAAATGTGCGAGAGCATGCACGATACTTATTGCGAGTAGGGTACGACGGTGGCCGGCAGCGTCAGCACTTCTGGCATCTGCAGCGTCACGTCTACCTGACAGAGTGGGCTAAGCCGGATGGGGAGAAATTTACGAGAGGCTCGTCGGGCCAAGCGAGTGGCAGGTCCTGCTACCACTACTACCACTACTACCACTACTACCACTACTACCACTACTACCACCACTACTTACCTACTTACTCACTTACTACTGGGTCACTGGGGAGGGGAGGAGGGGAGGAGGGTACATGGTGCAGAAGAAATTGTGGCGTGCAGCAACTGCAGCTAGACGGGCGGACAAGGGATCCGGAAGGACAGCGGCTGCTGCAGTCTGCAGTCTGCAGTTTGCAGATGGGGATGGATGGGACGAAAGCGTGTATGTACCTGTTGGAGGGACGAGGGATATCGGATAAGGTTGACGTCGATCAGGCATGGCATGAGTGGCATGAGTGGCATGAGCCAGGGAGAAGGAGTATCAGACAAAGGGGAATCGCAGGATATGCACGCAGGTGGAGAGGGCGCGCGCGACAGCGACAGCGAGACGCAAGTGATCCCGGTAAGGGTATGAATAACGGCAGGACGGGTATGCCGGTAGGACTGGCCTTCCGACTGATTACAGGTGGAGGATGATTCAAGCAACAAGAGATACCAAGACGCGGCCAGCGCTCGAAAAGGGAACCGATAGCGACTACTGGACGTTGGGATGAACAGTCTCGTACCGTGGGTCGTCCTCGCTTAATGGTAATGGAGTCGGGGACTTCGGGGACTCGGAGGGGACTCCAGCCAAGAAGCGGGCCTCTCCTCTCGCAAGCTGATGTTATTATGTATGTATTGTCAAGTACATAAGTAGGAGGATGGATGAGGAGCAGTGGCAGTAGCAGTAATAGCAACAGTAACAGTAATAGCAATAATTTACACACACACACTCTCTCTCTCTCTCTCACACACACACACACACAAACATACAAATACACAAAGTGGGAATATCAAACCCAATATGACTTTCGACAGGGGGGTTGATTGGCTGGGTGCGGCCATGTCGCTTGGTGGGCACTCGCACTCCAAGGCACTGCAGCAGTCCGAAGTTTCGCAAGTATTCCCCAAAAAGAGTTGGATCTAAGAAAGAAAAAAACCGCTGCCCCAAATGCCCGGGAATCCAATCGCCCACTTGCTGCACGACAGGGGGGGTTGGTTAATAACAATCCAGACAGCGGGAGAGGACAGGGTACCCTAGAACTCATCTCAGTATTGTATTGTATCCATCGCAGAACCCGTCTCCCCTAGTAGTAGCAGTACCGGCAGCCAGCCCTAGCATGCCAACATGCCTAGCTCACGGCTTACGGACTTCTAGTACCGTCATAGACTCACAGGATTCCAAGCAGGATTCCATTCGTCTTCGCCGCTCGGCCTGGGCAACGAACAAACACCAGCGGGGGGCTATTCCTATAGCACATGGGAAGTAACTAACCCACATTGTGTTGGCAAGCAGGCTTGATCCAACGACATGAGATGAAGAAGAAGGGTTCGAGAGCGGAATGAATGAATGACGTTGGCTTACGATTGGCAGAACAAACGAAAGCCAACATGATCTGTACATACGTTGTCGTCTACACTCTTGGCCTGCATGCCGTGGCTACCCAATCGCAACAACTCTTTGTCGCTAGCTGCAGCTGCAGCTGGCCCTTCCCTCCTCTGAAACCCTTTCTCTTATTTCTTTCCCCCCTTCTTCTTTCTGGTGCCTGCCCTCCTAGCCTCTTTCCGTTTTCCGCGTTCCCAGCCCGACAGGGTTCCGGAACGTGGCAGCGCGAACACCACAGGAAGCCACTAAACTCGAAGCGAATCCAATATGGATGAAGCCGAAAAGCAGAGGCATGTCAGAAAGCAACATGTTCTAAATCGAGCATGACTTCCACAGAAGAAAGCATCCCGTTTCTGGACAATTACTGGCCAAAGCTAGATCAGAAGCAGGTTCCTACTTACTATACTACTATACATGGCACATTGCCCTTTTTTTTTTTCCTATCTCACTCTTCTCCCTTTCCTCTCCTCCTTCCGCGCTTTCTCTCTTTCTCTCCCTCTCTCTCTCTCTCTCTCTCTCTCTCTCTCTCTCTCTCTCTCTCATATTGCTTTGCCCCATGACTTGTTTCCGTTCACGTGTGGGTGTGTAATTGCGATAGGCGCGCTCTCTAGCTCGACAAAGGGTACTCCGTGTGTGCCATACATATCGTCTCAATGGAGAACCGCCCGCGACGTTTGCTCACCTCGTCCGGCCAGTGGACGCCAATTCCATGCATGTTTCTAGAATTGCCTTTTTGGCGCGAACCAGGACAGGGGTCTCATGCAAGCAGGGCGCCATCGTACAGTAGCAGACGCGTGCTTAGTCGTACTACTATCTACTACTGCCACCACTACACATGCCGTTGTAAAGAGAAAGAAAAAGCAAATCGTTGGGTCGATGGATCAAAACAATATAAAGATGCGAGTGGCCACCCACGTCCACAGATGGGGTCGATAAACCCTTGCTGGGCTGACAGACTAACGTTAGCACTTGGGAAGATATCTGTATCCACAATAGAAGCGTCCTGGCGTCGTACCGATCGGTACGGTAGTGAGATTGGAAGCGGTCAAAGTCGTATCGCCTTATTACCTTGCTGTAGATGGCCGATGAGGATGAGGAGATTCTCGGATACTTCTCCAGTCTGACCCTCCCTAGATCCCCTTTCCCTTTCTCCCGCTCCATCGTCAAAGAAGCAACCATGCTGCATTAAGCAAGTGTTTCGGCACTATAGGCGATGGGGTGGTCGCTATAGTCAGCATCGCTAGATTCGCTTATCTGGCCTCGCAGAGGGACTGATCTTCGCGCTGCATCACCTCCTCAGCCATCGGAGCCTGGCCACGGTCGAGCATCCGGCTTCGGGCCCGACTTGCGACCTCCACTTGCCTGCTTGTCTGTCACTCCTGTCACTTCGAGCCAGACTATCGAGTCATACATATGTATCCTCTCCCCACATGGAGAAAATCCATCCGTGTGCCGTCTGCAGCCTGTGTGGCAACTCAAGGGACCGCCGCTCTTTCAGGGCCTGCCTTGATACCACTTCGTGGACAGCCATGCGTTTCGTCCTGGCCGGGCGCACCAGTGTGACATGCATGCCATGACTTATGCTGAAGGGAAGTGCAACATTAGTATTCATAGTAAGCTAAATCATAAACCCCAACAGGAATCGAATGAAACTGATTGGTATTGGAAACTCCAGAGCTGAACAACATGGTATCCCTATGCTATGCTGGCAGAAATCTTGCAAAAACGCGCATGTATTCTCCTTGGCCACCACCACTTGGCAGCCTTCTCCCAAAAAATCCGCTATATATCAGCAACGACCCTCTAGATCCGCTGCACGAGAAGGAAGTAGTAACACCCAGCTAGTATCGATACATTGTCGGCCCTTTGCCTTTCGGCTGCGCAGCATCGCTGACCTTCTCGTTATCTGGGATTCGTGGCATTCGGTCCTCACCACCGGCTGCGCCATGCATCGTCTCTTTCCCGACCGAGCTGTCCTGTCGTCCAAGATAGCTTGGTGTGGCATTGAAGCCCGGGTGGAAGGGCTCATAGGCCAGGCGCGTGTCCTCGTTCAAGTATGTCCCCGATGAAGCACCACCGCCAGCACCGGTCGCGGCAGATCCCGAACCACCCGCAGCTCCATCTGTGTAATTCTCCGGTTGGGGGTCTTTAAAGGGGTCCTCCTCCGCCCTCGGGGTGTGTGATCTCGACGGCCCGGCTATCGAGTTGTCGTATTCCCGTTCTTTCCCTTTCCCGTTTGATTTGCGAGGGGGCATTGGCGGTGGCTCGTAGTCTTCCTCGTCGGTGTTGATGAGAGGAGGTGTGGGACGCTGGTGCGATCCAACGCCATTGGGCTGCGGTCCTGTCGAGTCCTGGGGACTGGGGGTTTCCGCTGGCGCCCCGAGCCCGGCATGTTTCCGGGCATTCAGCATGGCTCTTTGGTGTAAGCTCAACGCTGTTTGCAGCTGCTCGTTTGTGTCGATCAAGCTCTCCATTGTGTCGTTGTCTGGCGTGGGGTTGTCGGCCGCCATGTAACCTTGTACACTACGGCTGGCGCTTGTGCAACGGTCTGCGAATTCCTTGATCAAGTCATTGCTCAGGACCTCGCCAGGAGGTGTGTTGGTCACGACTTGCTGGAGAAGCTTGGCCGAGGTTCGGGCTTCCTCCAGGCGGCTCGCCAACTCGACGGGGTTCGGCAGTTTGCGATTCTGGTGTTGCCGTGAAAAGTAATTCTGGGAATGAGGGTTTGCGTTCTGCGGCGATGCGAAAGGCGGCGCATTGCCTGGTTGCTGCTGCACAAAAGGCGGTTGTGGTTGCCACCCCTGGGAAAGATAGTCAGAATCGAGGCCAGTTTATCAAGTATGACTGCCAGTCAGAAATGAACTCACCCCTCTCTGTGCCTTCTCCTTCTCCTTCTTCCACATGTCGATAACGGGCTTCAGGCCTTCATCCCAGGCCTTGGTAGTCTCGAAGGTATTCAAGCTCTCCATAAGCATCTGCATCACACTCAGGTCGCGGCCGTTTCGTAGCAGGTCCTTCATCGTATCGGCAAATTTCTGGTCCATATTTCTCGTGAAAGTCTGACCCGGGTTGTCGGCGAGAATGCGCATCAGCATGATGGCGTTGTACTGGTAAGACGGGCGCGTCCAGTAGTCCTTCTTCAGGTACTTGCGGACGAGGCGCGCGCATTCGGCGGCGGCAGCCGGCGAGGACTCGGCGGATTCGACGATCGGGGGAAGGTGAAGGACCTCATCGCCCGAGGCGTTGGGGCCGCCGGATTCGCAGAAGGCTTTCTATCGAGAGGGCGGGTCATTAATCGTTGGTGCTGTGACTAGATAGATGTGTGTGCATGGACATACCACGGCCCGAGAGGCGACAGCTTCAGGCCCATCACCTTGGGGATCATCGCCAGCCCCTAGTAAAGCATAGAGTGTTAGTGGGTTTGTCCTGAGTCCGGGACTGGAGGAAAGGCAGGTCTGTCAATGAGCACGTACCGTTTGTGTTTTTGCGCCGGATGGTGCCGAGCATCTTGCCCATCTTAAGTGACTTCATGGTGGCGCCGCGCCTCTGTGTATATCGTGAAGGTTGCTGGCGTCCGAACTCTGTCAGGTCAATGGATGGGATTCGGGGGGTTGTGAGGGCTAGGCAGCGGCGGTTGCTAGATGGGTAAGTAGGTTGCGCGAAGGTCCGCCCACCAAAATGGCAGGCCCCTTGTTCGCACGGCGGGGCGATTGAATGAATCGGGGTGGTAGCGGGTATTGATGGCTGGCGCGCATTCGGCGATGGGTGGTTTTGGAAGTGGTTCTCTTTGCAGCTCGAGTGCTCGCGACGAGGGATGATGAGATCAGAATAGCATTGGCCCCTGGCGAAACCCTCGAGAAGGTTGCGGCACTGATGGATGGTTGGTTGGTTGTACGGTTGTACTGGAAGAGCGGCGTCAAACGACCGTGTGTTTTATGTATTTGGTGGGAAGTGGTGTGAGACTGGCGCACTTATAAATACATACATAAATAGTACAAGGACCGAAGGTGGAAGGTGGAAGGTGGAAGGTGGAAGGTGGAAGGGTGAAGGGTCCATTCCCACTCTACCTGCTACTACCTGCTACCCCAGTTCCAGTTCCATCTCTGGAACCGCCTTCCCGCTTGTCTCGGTCTCACTCAGAAACCTCCATGCAGCCTGCAGCCATGTGTGCTCTGTTCTGGCTGTGCCGCTTGTGCATCGGGTTATGTCCAAATTATCCTACATAGACATAGACTTGCTACCTAGGTTAGCCTTACCTGCTGCCTAATATCCGGCGATAGATTACTTTGTGTATGTACATAGCTCTAGGCATTATCCATCCCATCAGCCACCAAAACTCTTCCCTCTTCCCTCTTCCTTCTTCTCTCTTCTCCCTTCCCTCTAGTAGTAATCTCTCATTTCGCATCCTGTTGCGACGTAATGTAGTTGGTTGCTCACGGCTAGTCGGGAAAGCTACTGCGCCACGTTTATGAACCCTACGACTACATGAACCTTAGCTTCGATGATCACCAATCAAACAGCAGCCAGTCCGCGGCAACCGACAAGAGCAGAGGACATAGGTCACTTGCTCTGTCGTTGCCACATATATTTACATTACATACTTACATGTAGGTTGCATACTTTACCTAGTCAGCGTCTTGCCAGATATAATCATAATACCCAGATACAGAGAGCGTTGGTTTATGTTTTTTCTTCTTTATTTTTTATGAACGAAGTACGCTTCTTGAGTGAGACTAAAACTCAACTACACTCTTTCTACTTACTTGCCCGATGCGGTAATCGCCAAGGCGCTCCCCAGAGGCACAGCCGCACAACGACGCGCAACAACCCCGTCACCCGATCATGAAGATGATATCGAGATATCGTTGATATACTGCTAAGCCCTTTTTTATACGTAGGCCATGATAATTCTGGAGGCGTTGACCTCCACATCAGCTGCGAGCAGCGTCGCAGGCCGATTTCTACCAGTGTGGGTTTGGAGACGCTGATCCAACGGGAGCTGGGCAAGAGGGGTTATACAGCGGCATCGTGCCCAAACATCTCAACAGACGTGGTACGCTCCCATCGAGATCCATCCGGCGGCCTCAACTGCGCGGCGTTATTGTCGTTAACTGCATACAATTATCCTCGTGGTACCATAATGTGTCGTAAGCGGGACTGGTTCTGTATGGCTACATATAGCCCAGATTCAGAGAACGGTGACAGGATGATTCCATGATCCATTGGCCATGATATATATTCATCATGCGGACATTCCTAGGAAGCCTCTTTACTGCTCAAGGTTGGGAACATTCCAAATCACTTGGGGCCTCAGATACTGAGTACCAGATGGCAGTGTCACCCGGTTATCTGATCAGGCTGGCATGTCGTCATGGGAGTTCCTATGTGGGAAGGAGTCAACCCGTAGGTTCAAAAGACCTCCGTAAGGTGCGATAATATCGAGGGACACCCGCCTCCAGTGAATGTCGTGCCCTTGGCAGCCTTGAGCCGGCTATAGACTTGGAATGAAGCTTACAAACCCACAACGCATGAAGCCGAGGAAGGCATAGCCTGACCGATAATCAATATCGCAGGCATCAGGAGAAGTTATAATACCTGTCGCACCTTAGTCTATCGGCAGCAAAGCTTCGTCGTATGAGACAATACAATTGAGACCCCAGTGACATAAGGGGGGAAATAGAGTAACAGCAACATACCCAGTAAGATTTCTTGGGCGGCATCAAGAAACAACAGTTCGATTTCGCTGGGTATGGTCCGGGTTACTGCTACTAATGTTTTCAGAAATCAGGATAAGGGGCTCGCGGCTTAACCATCGAACAAGACCATGCCAACAACCAGCTGTGCCAGTAACCAGGCCCATGTCCGAAAGACCAATCCAGCGGTGGTTTGCGCTATCAACGGGCAGCGGATGCACAGGCTGTCATCCTCTTTTGGAATAGGTGCATGCCTGATGGAGCTGGACCTCGGCAGTCTGCTCCCTGGACCAAGCTACAGACAAGTCGCATGTTGTCGTGCGTTGTTGAGGCTGTGAGGCAACACCGTAGAGACAGACGTACAATACTATCTACTATCTGAGTGGTTGTGGTTATCCCAATTAGATCTTGTGATAGGTAGAAGGGGCATCAGTGCCGCTTCTGAGACGAGACCACTGAAACACCAGCTAAAGGTATGGCGGGGTAGCCCAAAAGGAACTACCTCCCCATGCCGGCCCACGTAAGTATGTCGCCCTGGTGCACCTAGTGAGGTTCTTCTTGAATAATCACGGAAGCTCGCAAAGATTGATATGCGACTTCGTCAACTACCTAAACTATACGGCCCGTTCGAATCGGACTTGCCCAGAAAGCGTGAGCCTCACTGGGCTCTTGTCACCCTAGCCAGTGTGGACATCAGGTCTCTAGGCTCTGGCAAATCAAGGTTGGCTTTGGTGTCTAGCTGTTTGCCAGCTTGCATACCTGGACATTACACAACTATCTCGCACTTGACAGCAATGTAGTATAACCATCCCTCGCTGAAGTTATTCGTCGTTTCAGCAGTGGCGATGGCCAAGGATGAAGGGCAGGTGCTGGTTATGAATACGACACCGGCTCAGAGCTCATGATTTTCAATGCCAAAGGATCGATCACACTTTGACTTTCCTTCCATACAGAACATATTCCATCTTAATCGATCGAAGCAGCCATGTATTTAGCAGAGGTTGGATTTGACTCCTGCCTCCTTGCGTCTGGGCTAAGTCGCAGAGCTGCTGCGTACTCTTCAGCCATTCGGTGTCCGTAACCATCCTCGTCAAGAGCGGCTGGCGATTCCATGAGAGTGCCAGCCTAAAGATATCGCATGGCCTTTAGTAAACTGACACCCTTCTTCAGACTAACACAGAAATGTAGGTTTCGATATTAGCACTGCTCTCTGAGGAGACAAGAAACTTGTACTCCAGGACCCAAAGCGTAGCAGGGCTCCGGTACCGCTTAGGGACGCATGCCTGTTTATAGAGATCTCGAGACTTCGCACTGGTGATATAAATCAGGATTTGATAACAAACCAGCGGGATGTCCATGGTTTGGGTGGGTGTTGCGCAGAGCACCGAGCACCTTGAAAACATACTGGGCATTCTCCTCGTACTGTCATTTGGAGTACGCGAGACGGACCGTGTTATGCAATGAGGCGAATCACCCAAGATTCCTCATAGACCCGTGGATAAGTGTGCGGCACGACCTACCACAGTCCACGGCTCCTGGATGATATAAAAACCCGAGGTGAAAACAGGCCGCATGACTGCTGCCATCACTATCACACACTGCAGAGTTGATATAGCTATCAAGTCGTGAACCGGACATATAAAAGCTCCATCCGTAGTGGTGAACTATTCTCCATGTGATATATAACCCTAGTTGCCGCAAGTCAAATGTATCCCTATCCAGTAGCGCAGACTTGTACAGCTGGACCTAGGCAGACTTCGCGTGTATCACTAACTACTCTGGCCCGTCTTGATAATATGTAGATAAACGTTTGAGGTTATGAAGATCATATACAAGGCGAACTATGCTCTCTGACGTCGGGTCGGTCGGAAACGCTGTTGCTGCTAGTCACCAGCCAGCGGTGTAAGTATGAAACACCACAATATCACGCAGTGTACTCACGTGCTCACGTACTCAAGCGATGAACAGGCGCATGGGGCAGAGTTTCGCAGCCTGGCCTAACACAACTATCGCAGCCACGCACATTACTGCCCTTCTTCGAGTAGGACTAAGTGAACGATGTTTAGAATACGCACTTCGATGTGTGGGATACACGTGACTTGGCTAAAATCATCGGATAATATAATGACAATGATATTTTCCAGTATCGTCGGAGTTGTCATTGATGGGGGCTATGAAGTGCACTGGAGGTGATTTTTACGAGTTGAAGGGGCTTGCTAAGTCGTTCCAGACTGCCCACCAACTACTGGGGCAACACCCTCGTAAGTCCGACATGCCAGGACCCAAGATCGTCACCGCCAGAAAGTAACATGCGCTTTACAATCGCTTCCAAAGTCATATAATACTGAATATGCCAGAAATGTCTATGCTCTTACATATCGGAACATCTCCGAGCAAATTGGGTAGATATAACCATCTCCCTTCGGGTTCTTAGCTGGCCAGAATCTACACCACGCGGTCTGGCGAGTTGGTTTCCATTCATGGAACCACAACTGCTTCTAACAATGCAGACCTTCTGTGGACTCAACGGAGACCACATCGGCAATTGGGACTCCAATATCAGACCCGAAGGCCTGTTTAGGTTTCTGTAATGTGTTGGAATACGCATGGGTTGATAGCCCGCGCACCTTGTATCGCAATCTTCTTTTTCCCCTCGCATGAATGAACCTCCCACCCCGGAACTCCGAGCAAGTCACCGTTTCCCAAAATCTAGATCGTATTAAATCAAGGGACCAAGTATAGTACTACTACCTCCATGACCCTGGACAAGCTGTGTCGCTGTTATATCTGTTATGGCGACAAAACCGCTATGGGCTTGTCTCCATGCCTGCAAGGTAGTCACCGTTCGAAGACGCCTACTTCCTCGATGTTTACGCAACGCTGTCTCCCAACAACAAACCTCTCATGGCAACACACACCAGACTACGTCGGGGTAGTATGCTATTTAATGTTTTAATTGTCGATCTGACTGAAGAACGATGGCCGAGTAAGATTGAATTGAACGAATCATGCTCAAGGGTGCCATCTCACCGGCATCATTTCGTCAACAAGGCCAGATCTTACCATATGTAGTACATAATGGACAATTGTGTTCTACTGTATTGATCGGCATCACAACCAAGTAGAAGAATCAAGTAGCTTGAAGTTGTAGAAGACGGCGTACAAGATCGGCCAGGGAACCAGTGATATGGTAATGCCTGGTGAAGATATCACGAAGCATGCTGTTGTCGGCATATCCATACCAAGACCCCCCTGAGTCAATACGTAGCCAGTCAATATCAACTTGGTGAGTTGTCAATAGCCAAAGGGAGCATAACGATGGGCTGGTGTTGATATCGACGAGCCGTGGTCTCTCAGATCCCACGAGACGTGGCCAGGTAGTCGAGAGTCCGATGACCAGCAAGGATGTGGAAGTATGATATAGTTGTTTAGTATGTGTCAATGACACTCATCATTTATCCGAGAGGAGACGGTATAACTTGGTATTTGCTCACAGGAAGCAAAGTCAAGAAAGGAACAACGCGAATGCATACCCATAAGAACTAAGCAGTGGCAAATGCCGGGTGTCGTGCCTGCTACTCCGGAGATGCTAGTCTCAGATGGCCAATGATGATATTGGGATTCAAGACCTCCTAAAAACGGACATGCGGTATCTTGTGATGGTGACTGTTTGATATGACCTATTTCTAGGACCTGGTTGGTTGCGTTGGGGTTTTTATGGCCGAGTGTTCATGGACACCCTGGTTGCTGGTGTCAAGGTGCACATGGCGGCTTAAGGTGTCATCCAAGCCGCGAGTGATAACCTCGAGGGCGCCTCGTCCGATCCAATCAGCCGTCTGTAGGACAAGCCTCATACCGAGATTCATATATGATCAAGTCCATACCGACCCGATGTCTCGATTGCAAGCGATCCAGCCGAGTGTCCCCTGGGCATAACCACGGCCTAGTTGGCGTTCCATGCGGCGACCGAACCCCCTCCACATCAAGTGCTCCACCAAAAAGATAGACACTCACCTCGGATTCCTTCCTTCTTCGATGCCGGCGAACTAGGCGAGAATGGCCACAACCCATCACCATGGCCGTTTCCATGCCGGTTTGCACCCCAACCAAGCCGAACCTTACATGCCTTGCATCCGCCTATACGCTGTTCCAT
Organism: Apiospora malaysiana; assembly: GCA_006508115.1. Taxonomy (NCBI): domain Eukaryota; kingdom Fungi; phylum Ascomycota; class Sordariomycetes; order Amphisphaeriales; family Apiosporaceae; genus Apiospora; species Apiospora malaysiana. The sequence goes on from QUSE01000031.1 coordinate 64,184, forward strand.
TGCATCCGTGCTCGATGTTTCTGACTCGCCATTTTTCCTGGCCCAAGGGTCAAGTTCCCATATACTGCCCCTGAAGCCTGGATGCGGCCCGACGTGGACGATGATGACGAGGAGAGAACACGGCATGCAATGCAAGACTCTGGGACGCTCTCTACATCCCGATTTCCATGGCCCTCCCAAATTGACTAAAATATCATGTAGTTGACTAGACGCACCTGAGTTGAAGCGAACCTATTATACGTCTGAGAGCATACTATCCTACCAAGCCCCATGGATAGTCTATCTCGATGTCCTAGTATGACAAGATGGACGAGCAGAGGTTGAAAGATGAGGGCGGCACCGGCGGACCGTCCGGGCTGGACTCTGACAGGGTAGGGACAATCGGGGGCAGTTCTGTCGAGATGAAGTTCAGTTGGGACCTTCGATTTAAGGGGTGAACAATCGACATGCGTTTGTTTTCTGGAGGAAGGCATTAATGCCATCAACCCCCCAGCCTTTTGGTCTTTTTGGCCTCTCCCACGCTTCCGTTGATTGTGCCGTAGCCGAAACTGTGATTAGACCCCCCTCCTCTCTCTCACACAGTCTCTCTCTCTCTCTCTCTCTCTCTCTCCGACTTTCATCCTCCATCCAATTTTTTCGTCTCTTGGTCCCAATTCCTCTCCCCTCCACCCAAAAACCCTCCTTTCATCCCTTTGGCCATCTTCACGGTCCAACACCAACACACGCAACACGCAACACGCAACACGACACGACACAATACACACAACACGCTCCCACTCCTTTCATCAGCCACATTTCTGGGTTTGCACCCATCTACAATCTTCCACCACCACCACCACCACCATCACCATTACCACCACCATAATTCTCGCTGGCACATAGCCAACCAACCGCCAAACTTCATCTTTGTAATCTATACGAGAGCCTTCTGTGTCCTCACTTGAACGACGTTCCGGACCAGCAGGCAATTGCCGGGTTCCTTCTTCTGCCCAGTCGAATACGCATGTCTGACATGGTTCGTCTTGGGCCATCATCAACTGCAATTTGGTAGCAGCCGGCTCTGGTTCTGGTTCTGGTTATGACCTCCCCTGGCCCGAGTTGATCTTTTTATTTATTTATTTTTATCTCCGATCATCATCGACACAAGCCCTTCATCAAATGGTCTAGGGGTATTGGAACTGATTGTTCGTGACCCTTTTTTACTTGGACACGCGAGAGTGGAGACGGTTAATTGCATTCCAGCACCCTAAGTGTATAGAGGGAGTTGCTTGATTCTTTCAGCCTGCATCTTCTTCGATTTCACACTTGGTCCCTCCCTACTTTACCTACTTACTATTGTCGGTCGGTATTGTTTGGTCGATCAATCAATACTCAGAGAGAGTACAGAGTACCGCCATTCCCTTTTCACACCCTCAACCTCAACTCAATCCCAACTCGACTGATTCCCCCATCCCGTCGTTTGATTTTGTCGGTTGTTCTATTAAGTGTCCGGTCGTTTTCCCCATACACGCCGCACACCAGACACTACTACGGAATAGACGGCGCAGCCAGACCGCAAGCACACCACTCAGACTCAGCCGGGCACTCCCACACAAATACCCACTCCTACACAAACCACACGCCCCCCCAGTCGCGTTTGTGCAGTTGCAGGTGCAGGTGCAGCAATACCTTATTAGGAGCAGGGCCTTTCTTAGCGGAACCACTTTGGATCCCGCCCCCAGCCTATCATAACCTTGTCTTTGCACTCATTGGCATCCACTCTACTCACTGCTACTGTACTCAACTACCACAAGTGGTAAACCAACACATACATTCCTCGACTCAACGCGTCGAGCTTACATTCTACCCTATCCTCCCCCCCAACTTACTTGATTAACCGAGTGAGTTTCGCCCACCACAACGCCCACCCCTTTGCCATTGGAGCTATTGTCGCGACTATACCTCGCAACATTCTCTATACACCATGGCTACTCTTCCTCCGACGCGTGCTATGTCGTCGGAGTCGAGCTTGGGTGGTGCAGCCGACACCTTCTCCCAAGTCGCGTCGCTCAGCTCGACCCCCCCGACCACAGTCGCCGACAGTATGAGCTTAGCTTCGGATGGCTCCAAGAACGACCTTCACATTGCTTCCGACCCAATTGACGAAAGTGTCCACCAGTCGGTCGAGGCTCAAACCACTCCTGAGCCTCTGCACCTCGACCTTGCTGTGGAGACCCACAAGGTGCTTATTACCCAAGAGACTACGACTGCTTGCAGCACCCAACAAGACGAATCCCACAAGGACGCCTCAGTAGAACCCGCTGCCGAGCCTGCCCAGCCCTCTGCTACTACGCCTGCCGAAACACCCGCAGAGACGCCCTCACAGGGCCGCTCGCGACGCGCCCGCCGAAGCGAGCCAGTGTACAACATAGCCCGGCTGAGCGGCACGGCCGTTCACGGCAAGCGACGCTCCAAGGGCGACATTATCAACGATCGCAAGAACGACCGCAAGCGCAGAACTATTTCGGGCACGCTTCCAACCGACGACCAAGATGGCGCAGACGCCAGCAGCGACGGTGTGGCCCAAAAGGCAGGGGAGATGATCCAAGACGGAATCAATGCGCTGAACATGCAGTGGAGCATGAAGACCCTCGACACACCCGAGATCAAAAACCCTAAGAAGCGCGCACGCTCGCCTGAGCCGGTATCAAGACGGGTTTCGACGCGCTCGGCTGGCCCAATCATAGAGTCTCTCACCCAGAAGGTGTCCGCTATGGGCAAGAAGGGCAAGAAAGCTATGCAGAGGAGCCTCTCCAACATCCCGCGAGAGCTACGAAAACTTCAGGACACCAACGAGTTTGCTAAAATCGACACCAAGCCTGTGCTATATAGTACTTGGGCCAAGGGCAAACTCGTGGGCCCTGATGAGCCGGAGCCGCCCAAGAAGAAGGTTAAGACGGAACCGAAGACGGAAGCTCCCAAGCCTACGCCCCAAGCAGATTTTGAGCTTACCCCCGAGCCTTCTATCTTCAAGCGCAAACAAAACAAGAAATGGCTAGACAGGGGTCTCTACTCGGGCCAGGACGCACCCTTAGATATATTCAAGAGCCTGACACCTGCCGAGAAAAAGAATATAGCAGAATATCCTGAACTGGTCCCAAAGGTCGGCGACAAGCCCAACTCGGTCTTACCGTCACCCATGTTCAATGGCCTTCGTCTTTTGATCCAGGGCAAAGACTTCAAGCTCCCTTACGATGTGTGCAACCCTCTACCCCCGGGACAACCCAAGCCCGAAGGCTGGCGCACCATGACAAAGAGTATGCTTTACTGGCCCCTCACCCGGACATATCGGATATGGTAGCCTGAATACTGACCAAGTTTACAGACCGTTTCGTGGGCACTGCTGGAGCCTACTGGAAGAAAACCCCACACTTCAAGGATTATCAATCCAAGTGTGTATGTACGCCTGAAGACGGTTGTGCCGAGAGCTGCCAGAACCGCATTATGTTGTACGAGTGTGATGATACCAACTGCAACTCTGGCTCGAAATACTGTCAGAACCGGGCATTTGCCAGGCTGACAGATCGTGTCAAGAGTGGCGGTAAATACCGCGTGGGTGTCGAGGTGGTCAAGACATCCGATCGTGGTTACGGAATCCGGGCCAACCGCTGTTTCGAGCCTGGCCAGATCATCATGGAGTATACTGGCGAGATCATCACTGAAGAGGAATGTGACCGCCGGATGAACGAGAAGTATAAGGACAACCAGGTATGTGATGGACAACATATCATCCAATCTACCTCTGGTCACATGACTAACCATTGTGAACTTAGTGCTACTACCTGATGTCCTTTGACCAGAACATGATTATTGACGCCACGACCGGTAGTATCGCGCGTTTCGTCAATCACTCATGCAGTCCCAATTGCCACATGATCAAATGGATTGTATCCGGACAGCCGCGTATGGCGCTGTTTGCCGGAGATCGGCCCATCATGACAGGCGAAGAGCTGACATACGACTACAACTTTGACCCCTTCTCGGCTAAGAACGTGCAAAAGTGTCTTTGTGGTAGCCCCAACTGTCGTGGCGTTTTGGGTCCCCGACCCAAGGAAGTAAAGGAGGCCAAGCCTCCCAAGCAAGATCTCAAGAAGACGGTCAAAGAGGGTGTTAAGGCCGGAAAGCGCAAGCTCAAGGAGTTGATCGGAGATAAGGAGGACAAGTCTGGCAGTGCCGCCAAGAAGCGAAAGATCAAGACCCCTACCGGCGGCAAGCCGGTGAAGCGATCCGTCTCGAGCGCCAGTATGAAGGCGGCTAAAGATGTGGCGTCCAGAGTTGTTAAGAAGACCGTCAGCACCATTTCCGTGAACACCAAAGGTGGCGCCAAGGGAGCCGCTACGCCTGCGTCTGCGAAAAAGGTCACGACTGTTAAGCGTAAGTCGACCGTAGTCAAGACGTACAGCAAAGGCAAGCCGACGGCAGCATCGACGAACAAGCGCCAGTCGGCCAGCCCCAAGAAGTCGGCGTCGCGGAAGTCGAGTCTGACCATTGTGGCCGCCACGGGCAACGAGGAGAACCAAGACACGCAAGAGGGCACCTCGGCCGCCAAGAAAACGGCGTTGGCCTCTGCCAAGGAGAAGCCGACGCGGGGCAGCCCGAGAAAAAGCGCAACGGTGGCGACCGCTTCCACAACCCCTAGGAAGGGTTTGGAAATGCCGCGCATTTCGCCCAAGATCCGTCTTGTACAATCACCGTCGAAGACTGCGGCATAAACAAGACATCGCCACTTGGTATAACCAACAAAATTTTCCTCATCTTGGTCCACCTGCCATTCAACGCCAGGTTAAACGACCCCAGCGAGTTTGTTTCTTCAACTTACACTCTACCACCACCATACCCCATATATCCTGAGCACACAGGGAGAAACGAGCAAGAAAAGGCCGAGAGCTGCAAATGGCCCAAGGGGGCCCTTTGCCCAGTCATCCGCGCCACGTATATGACATACCGCAGCGGAATGGAGCAAAATCTAGCTATTTTGCAGACATCACTTGTATTTTAGGAGGTGGCTCTCTGGTTGTTTCTTCTATTATTTATCCTTTTGGTACTGTCATCATTTGAGGAGTGGAAGGATTGAACGAAGGACGGAAGGAAGGAAAGAGGCATAAACTCAGGGCGTCACAGGCGTATTATGGTTGATATGGTTCTCTGTTATTAATATTTTCGCCGTTGCTGTTGCCGTTGCCGCCTGTCCTGCTTCTTTTGGCCCTTGCTGTCTCTTGCGTTTGTGTCTATCTCTCTCTTCGCCGCGTCACTGGCAGTAGAGCTAAAGCATTATGGGGAAGAGAGGGGGAGGGGGAGACAAAAGAAGAAGTAGAAGGGGAGGGGCGCGCTCTTATTGGCAGCAGCAGCAGCAAAGCATTGAGAGGTGTTGGGAGATAGTCCTGTCCCCCTTCCTACCTTTTTGTCGCTAAAGGAGGAAGATAATCTACTGGCTGGCATTACACAAACGTTTGGCGCAAAGTTCCTTTTCATCATCATGATGTATGTATGTGACGGCTTGTATATTGGCTATATGTATATGTATGTGCTTTCCTTCTTAATTCACGTTGTATGTATAATTCAATGACGTAGATAGCCCCTAATGGGAATGCAACCCGATGCCCTGGGACGAACGGGATCTGGGCGTGCTTGTTGCCGCTCGCAAAGTCTCGCCATTTACAGTGAGTGAGTGCTGTGCTCAAGTGCTAGCAAATCCAAAGTTGATCAAACTTGCCTGTCAACTTCGTCACAATCTCGCTTCTATACAGCATGGCACGTACATGAGGAAGGCATGCCAATCTCTGATAACTAACTTGCTAGCCTTATTTCCCCTCGTGAGAAATCGCTCAATGTGGAAGCCAAGTGATGCAACCTACGCCATTGTGGTAGTAGTGTGTGTAGTGGTACCCCCCTTCTCACCTCCCTTTGGAATCAAGCCGATAACTCCTCATTCGACCAAATGCCTATCGATGCCTACAACAGGGTTTCCATGCAATGTTTTTAAGTTAGGGAGAGGGGCTTTTGATGATACATCATAGTCAACACCTGAGGGTACATAATCCCGTTGCGGACGAGTTTCAGCTCCCAAGAAAATCGATATACATCACATCCTATTCTTCACTACTCCTGTGTAGGAGGAGGAGGGGCAGGAGGAAGAACAACATTGATCTTGGAGGGAACAGCCGCGTCGGCGGGGAAATCCTCTTGATCCGCCGACGTGGGTTCGGTGTCCACAGGCGTGTCGGGAGCGGCCATCGCCTCCGAGAGTTCTGACGAGCTTGTGCCATTCGCCTGGTTCTCCATAGCATACAGGCGTGCAGCCCGGCCTTCTTTCTTGCGAGGTTGAGGCGCTATGCCGTTGGTTAGTATATTCATTCAAGCCTGTCACCAGGGAACGAGGAGGGGGGTTGCCTTCTTACCTCGGCCATTCTCCTGAACGTAGAACCGTCTCAGCAAAGAGACAGCTTCGTCTCGGAGATATCCACCCTCCGCAGGGTATCCTGGCTCAACGTTGCCTCCATCGCCATCTTCATCGCCTCGGCTGTCTTGTTGAGCGCGGCCACGGGTAATAGTCTCAGCATCAACCGGCCCATATCCATTCTGATATGGCCGGTCATCGGGTCTGGATACAGGCTTCGAGTTCATATGAACTCGGAACACACCGCCTGTACCACCAAACTTATCGTTCACCGCACCGAAGTAGACCTTCTTGATGCCAAGTTGTCGCAGGAGGGACGCGCACATGACGCAGGGCTCCACTGTAACATAGAGAATGCATTCCGATATGATGGACCGATTGACCTTGGGTGAAGGATGCAGCTTTTGCCCATAGGGGTAGATATGGCCGTCAGTCGGGTCGACGTCACCCCAGCTCGACTCATCCAGAGCCGAGTCGTCCTTGACGTCGGCATCTGGTTGGTGAGAGAGCAGAGAAGACAAGGCCATGAACTCGGCATGGCGAGTTCCGTTCCGTGTCACATTAGTCGCGTTCATTCCTTTCGCAATAGTACGGCCGCGGTAGACAAGTACGCAGCCGACAGGCGTCTCGTTCGTATTCAAGGCGAGCTGTCCCTGCTCAGAGTTAGTATTCGTCTTTCGGATTTTTACGTAGAAGAAATTCCGAAGTACAAGGAGTGCTACATGATCCGCGACCTGTTGGATAGTATGCCACTATGCCACCCTGGCCATTGCTTCACTGTGGACAAGGGGTATAAAGACTGTCGCCAACGGATGCACGATGGAACAAAGACATGTCACACTTACCATAGCAAGAGCGTCCCTCATGAACTTGAGATGTTGCGCCCGCTCGATCTTGCCTTCCTCGGTAGTAGGCTCGATAAGCCCGGGCAACACCTGACTAGGGGGCGTTACCAAGGGAGCAAGCGGTTTGGGAATGATGGGCTGCTTGAGCCCCGGAACAGCGACGACGAGGGGCACGGCCGCGGCCTCAATGGCAGCCGAATCCTTGTCCAGGTCCTGCATGGCGCCTGGCTTGTCGTCGACGTTAAGCGCCTCAAGAGTCGCCGTGGCCTGGTCCATATTGGCGTCAATGGGCGAGACGCGTTGCAGGGCGGGCAAATTGGAAGGGTCGGTGTTTTGTGCACCGTCCGCGCTGTGGCTACCCGAAGTCTGGATCTCAGACTGGTTCGTGGTTGGTACAACAACGGTTGAAAGTGGCGTCTGGGGACTTGTGGGTTTCGGTGCTTCCCGAACATTTGCAGAGGGAGTGATGATGGTAGTAGTAGGGGCAACCGCAGCAGGGACATTGTCACCGGTATCATTGCCCAGTTTCTCGGAAGGAGGCTGGCGCTCACGATTCTTGTCAGACGTAGATACGACATTCAGCGGTTGACTGGCAGGCAGCTGCTGCCGCGGTTGCTGGTTGAAGTTTGCTTGGTTGTCATCCTTGGTGCTCAAGGGTGTAGCAGTCGAAGCAGTAGGCTGCACTGTGGGTTTACCAGGGCCGACATTCTCCTTTTCCCGCAGCTGTTGCTGTTGCTGCTGCTGTTGCTGGGTCAAGGCGAGGGCGTTGTTTGAGGTTTGGTTGGAGCCGTTGGGCAGTTTGGCAGCAGTGCGTTTCTGGCCACCACGTTTCTTAGCCGCCATGGCTTCATCTAAGAGCGGATCGCCTTTTTCCAGATCCGAGTCGCTGTGAGGGTGCCCTTGTGGCTGAAACGATGCAGCGTTGGTGATGGCGGTGTCAATGCCGTTGACGGGTGCAGCAGCAGGTTCAGGACCAGTGACGACGATGGGTGTTTGGTGGTTTGCATCGGCGGAAGACGAGTCGGGATGAGGAGATGGAGTGGTGGGAGCAGGGCCAGGAGGAGATTGTTTCGAGCTGGTGTCGCCAGACTTGACGTGAAAGATGCGGGAAAGCAGTTGAATCAAAGATGCAAACAGTGCTTGCCAAAAGTTGGTGATGTAACCTGAACCTGGACCTGGGCTTGAGCCTGGGCTGGCAGCACCTGAACCTGCCTGGTTGTTACCCGCCATGGTTTCCGGTGCAATTGCAGTTGCGGTGGTAATCGAGTGATTCAATGGATGGATGGGGATGGCTCCTTCCCTCTCGATCGATCAATCAATCAATCAATCGGCCAGTGCCCCTCGGCTCGGTGATGCAGATCCAGTCAGATAGGTATGTAGGTATGGGATGGACAGCAATCAACGCCTCCAAGGACACTCCCTCGTCGTCTACTGATACCAATTGGATCTAAGCTGCCCAGTCCCGTCCAGGCTGCATCATTGGCCTTCACTATAGGCTGCGCTTGTTGCTCTATTACACCTTCACCCGCTCTCTCGGTGGTTTCAAGCCAAACAGAAACACTCACTGGATTTGGTTCGATTGGCAAACAGCAATGGAGCAAGTATACTTGGACATGGGAGCCACTCGGACAGCAGACGAAATAGGCAGCAATGCGACAAACATATGAGATAAAAGCTCAGTATATAGCCTAGAGCGACAGCCCTTACAGAAATTGTCGGATCTATAAGTCTAGTACTATACCTACGACCCGAGAAATTTCTGCCAGTAGCAAGTCGAGATGAACCCAATCTAGAAGGCGGCACCATGGATTAATTTTCTACAAGTACATAATGTACATAACGTACCGCTACCTGCATAAGTTTCCAGCTTGGCCCGGAACCTTAGGGTAGCCCCGCACCTGCAGTCACTGGCAGGAAGGTAGGTACCGCTACAAGTAAACGATCAACACCCCACTTGTCCCTTCTGTTACCTACCTACCTCTTCTATAGTTATTATTAACCTTATTTATTATGTATACATGAACATCACGTAGGTAGGCACTTGAAGCAGGAGATCACGTCTACACTCACCATGTAGGTGATTCATTCCGAAAATGTACTATAATAATAAGCGACTCTTATTTCGGTCAATATAGTCTATTATCATCATCAGCCTCTATCTCTATCTCTACCTGCTGTCTGTATGCCATGCAACCTCTGTGCCCCGGCAAGCTAGGTGGATGAGCAAGGCTCCCGAAGGAGGAAACTACATAAAATGATACATGGTGATGTCCGCTCGAAATGCAATATAGAAACAACGCTCGCTGTGGCTGTCAAGACGACGAGAGGCTTTAAACAAGAATGCCCCGCTGCAAGTGCCCTGCCAAGGACGAAGACAAGGACGAGCCCATCCCCTTCCAAGAACTGACGGCTCCGCTGAGCCGTGTGCCCCATCTCGAATGGTTCTGGGCATACGAGTCCTGTTTGCTACCAAGAGCCTTTTGGGAAACTGTTTGCATGCTTGAGAGAGCAGCCGCTGCGAGAGCGAGAGGCAATGCCGCATGAGTCTTGTGGCACGCGCCTTGTTGAACACCACCGTCCAGCCTTTGCAGTGATGTTTTCACGTAGCTGGAAAGTATGCTTGACACCACAAGTATGGCGGCACATATGGCGAGAGCAGCCAGAGACTGATCCGACGCCGTGTCGGAGCTGACTTGGCTAATCTGGCTGGACTGGAGTCGTGCTAATGACTGACCCAAAGCGGTACCAGATTCAGCATGACTATCCCGACAGGCTTGGAGGCCTGCCGCGGAGTCCGTCGGAGGTTTCTGCTCGCCCACGCTATTCTGCTCGGCCGAGGTAGATACCTTCTGGCTTGTGGGTGAGCCAGGACGGCGTCGTACCTCTACTCTGTTGGCGTCGGTATCGCCATCGCTACTGCTCGAGGCAATGTGTGAGCTGGTAGCAGTGACATTGTTGCTAGCAGCGGCATTGTTGGTAATAGCAGCATTGCCGGCAAGCCTGTCGCTTTCTTGGACGAACAGTGTGTCGGCTGTGCTTAGATTGTTCGTAGCGAAGCCGCTATGAGTAGTCGTGGTGCCGCTTCGGTGTGAGCTAGCTGCGGTGGCATTACCAACAAGCCTGTCGCCTCCGTGGGATGTCAGTGTTATGTCTCCCACATCATCTCCTGAGTCAGTGGCGAGCAGTTGATCTGCGAGCGTGCCGGTCCTACAGTGATCTAGCCACTGGCTAGAGTAGGAGCGCTGACTGGAGTGATACCTAGCCCCAGAGGATACTGCAATGTCCTGTAACAAGCCTGGATCTTCATCCAAGAAGGAAGAAGCCGGCGAGTAAAGGTTGAAGTCGACATAGTTGTTGCCAACATCGGCAGCGTCCCCGGTGAGGTACGGCAGCATTGGTTTCTGGCCCGAGTCGGTGCCATAGGCGTCAGAGGTGGTGATATCACGATGCACCAGTGCAGCACGGCTATCCAACGGCTGTACTTGTGGCAGTCCGGTATCAGTCGCATTCGCATTCGCATTGGCATCGACCCTGTCCATGCGTTCTCGTGAAACTGGTTGTAAGAACGTGGGGGCATCAGCTGGTACAAATAGCTGGCCGGGCGTTGCCGCATTGGGTGGCGTGGTCGGTTGAAGAGGTGACGGAACCTGCGACGAAGTGTTGGATACCGACGGGGATAAGTATCCGGCCGGGTCGTAGAAGAAGTCGTAGTCCTGAGGGATTGTCTCTGCGTATTCCTCGTCATACCGGATGAACTGGTCCCAGCCGTCAGTGACGGGATCCGACGCACTTGCAAAGCTCTGGTCAAGAGTAAACGAGCCGGTTGCGCTTGAGGCGAAGCTCGAAGCAGTCACAACAGGCTCTGCCTTCATTGAGGCTACAGTTGCCGACTTTGTCGCGGTGGCCTTCTTAGTCTTGGAAGCACGGCCGTTGGATTCCGAGGCGCCCAGCGCCTTGGCTGCCTTCCGATGGCTGGGGTCGCACCGAGTCTTCTTCTTTCGGCAAGACTCGCAGGCCTTGATAATACGCATCAGGTGCGCATGATCACGTTGCTCCTTGGTCTTGCAGCCGCGCGAAACCGAGTTGGTCACATCCTGACCGTCCTTGGTCATGATGGAGAAGCCAGGCAGGTGGGAGAAGTCGGTGGTGGCCTGGGCCTTGGAGACCGAGGAAGCCGTCTTCTTGGACGACTTGCGCACGTTGGCCTGGGATACAGAGGCAGAAGGCATAGCGTGCGTCCACTGGCTCTCAGACATGATGGGCGATGTGTTGAAGTTGGAGCCGTAGCCGGAGTCGTGCATGCCGGAGCTGGCAGGGGAAGCACTGCTGGAGACGGGGGAGTATACGTAGAAGAACTTGAAGAGCTCGCCAGTGTGGATGGTGTAGTCGAAGAACTCCAGAGACACGGCTGTGCGCTTGTCCAAGATGGAGGCAGGACCAGGGACGTAGAGGCTGATCATGTCATCCAACTCCTTGGAGCCCATCTCGGGGACGAATTGCAAAGGAGCGCCCAGGGCCGGCTGGTAAACAGAGAAGCCCACCAGGGAGGTAGTGGAGCAGTTTCTCGACATGTCAGCCATTTGGAGGCGAGGCGGAGGGATCCGGGCGACTTGGGTGGACGGAATGGTGCGGGTGTGGTAAGGGGAATCCGGGGGGATTGGATTGGGGGGCAAACGAGGAAAGTAGTTTCGCCAATTTGAACAAAGCTATCCTCGAGATGTGGTATAACAACAAGGAGGAGGCTAGTTGGTCTCGTGATACTTGGGGATGCTGTAGTGAGAGAAGCAGCAAGCCAACCAAGTTAGTCAGTGAGTTGTCCAGGGGGGTGATGGGTGGGTGGCCCTCGACTGGGTAGTGGTAGTTGGAGCAAAGTCTCGAATCTCGGGATGATCGAACGTCGGATCTCGACTTTCGACTCTCGACTCTCGACTCTTGCAGGATACTACGAAGGCACGATATGGTATCAATTGAATTATCGATTGAACAATATGAAGTAGAAGAGGAAAGAACCGAGCAGATGGAGTTCGGGAGGGAGTCATAGTATTTCAGGTTGGCGACAGGCTTCAAGATTGTCGGACTGAGCAAAGCCTCATGCAGCCGAACGCACCAAACATGGCGCAGCGTGGAGACGGCATCACGGCGAGCTCGATTAGGAAAGGGCTGGGATTTTGGCTCGGCCTCGGTGATTGGCCCCGTGGTTGGAGGTGGGTAGAAAGGGCTGAGCACCAATCTCCCCACGACTTTGGTCGACCAAGAACTCAGTGAGAGACGCCATACTTTTCGGGAAAGTCACAGGTACCGATACCTGACAGCTTACCCTCCATGTCGACTAGAGTCTGCGTAGCACAGCACCTTCCCGGCGAGAGGAGCATCTTTTAATTCGCCAATCCGGCGTGACTCAGTCAGACCAACATGACCCACCCTGCTGTCAATCAGCTTCCATGGTATATGGTATATGGTGTATGGTAACCCATATGGTATATGGCATACATATGGGCATGTCCTATGGGCTGTCGCAGCCGATGACATCGTCTTATTTGAGGCCATTTACCCTGGACCATCCCCCGACGATATACCTACTGTGGGCAGTCCTTTCTTGTTACTGCAGCTGCAGCGATGATTTGTGAGAAAAGCGAGAATAAGAAAACATCGTCGGCCTTCCTCCCCTATTACCGAAATCTCAACATTGCCTTCTTTCCATGAACCAGCCGGATTCTTACACTCGACGGAAATAGACCACAGTTGTCTGAGATGAGAAGCGACGACATCTATCATCCATCATCCATTGTACGACATGCAGTATGCAGACCTGGGAGTGTTGGATACGAGTGGCCGCTGCAGCATAAGCAGCGGAACGACCTTTTTAGCGAGGGCAGGGCGGCCTGTTGTCTAACTAACCATGCAGAAACAACCGCACATGCAAATGGAATTGATGGTCCTACCACGAGATGGAAATGGGGGTGGGTGGCAGGTGGGTTGAGTCATCCGCCGTCCGCCGTCCGCCGTCCTACAGAATCTCACGCCTAACCTAAAAAAACGAAACCAACCGACGAATACATGGTTTACAGCCGCCCCGCCATGTTGCGCACTCACCAAGATCCTGGGGAACGTGGGGCTTTAATCGCTATACTGACGATAGAACACACGCAGTGCTTCGCCAAGTCCTGTCCTTCTTGGTTCATTTTTGCATTTTACCACGGATATGATGGAATTATGTATGCTCGAGGCTTCAGCGACCAAGAGTATAGGTCTTACCATGTATTGCGGCGTTTGCCCCATGCTCATACATTGCGATATCGAAGCAGACACTTCAGGGGAACATTGACATTGATAATTGTAGAAAGTCGGAATAGCTCGAAAATCCAAATCCAAATTGCTGTATCTTTTCCATTGCAATGCAATGAAAGCCGACCGAGAAAAGCGGTGAACGAGGAACAAGGGAGGCCGAAGGTGGAAGGGGATAAGCCACCAAACGCACCAATTACACAATATCTTACACACACACACACAAACACCTGGTGATCCCAGGTCGTCTCTACCGACAATGATTCGACCCGCTAGCTACCGTCATAACTTTACCGTCCAAATCGCCCATCATAATCCATTCCCGAACAAATGCTTTACGACTAATGAAAACCTCCTCGACTTGCAATATGGGTATAGGGTATATGTACAAGGCAAATTCGAAACGCGCTTCATTCTATGAGAAATACATTGCGAAAAGGGAGAAAAAACGGAGGAGCGAGAAAGCTAGATGATACCTGGGGTGCCAGGCTAAAGTCGTGGAATTCTAGGATGAGGAGGAAGGGGTGGCAGGTCGGAACCGAATCTCGACGCCAAAATCGACAGCGACCGTAAGACATGATGGCCAACTTGCAGTTCTACTCGTAGGGACTGACACGGTCAAACGAGTAGACTGACTCGGAGTCACCAGTGGTCAAGGCCGGGGTCGAAGCAATGGTCGACTCGACCAGGGTGTGGCCGTACATGCACCTTTCCCACAGGCCGGGGAGCAATGAGCAACCTTGCGATTCGCACCGGTCCGGCGGCTCTTCGACCATCTGTATGTTTCCGCACTGCAAGCAGTGGCACGAGATAATGGAATCGCGGTATGGGTGGTGTTCATATCTCCAGTGTTGTTCCAGCTCGGCCAGCGGGCCCGACCAGTGGCAACTCACCGGGGCGGCAGTAGTGGAAGTTGCGTTGGGTTGGACAGGGAATTCGCAACGCCAGAGCCCCGAGTAGCACGGCTGGGTCTCAATTCCAATGGCGAAGGGTTGCGGGGTGCTCTCGAATGAAGTCATAGGCCCGAGCCCCGGGTTATAGTAACTTGTGTTCGAGGTGGAAAGGGTGCCGAAACCAGTTCGGACCGAGTCCACGTTGAACTCGGTTGCGAAGCGATGGACGTCCAACCTCGGAACTGGGGCTTGTGGTGAGTTCAGTGGTTCGTCAAGATCCGAATCGGCCAACTCATGCGGTGTTGGTACTCCTCCCTCGGGGGCCAACCAGGGCAGGTAGTCGTTGGTATTGGTGGTGCTTTGCGATGATGACCTGGCCCTACGACTAATCTCGAGGGCTGGTCGTGGCAGTAGCGTCGAGGACTTTTGACTGGCCAGGTAAGCCTCTTCGAGTTTGGATAGGTCGTAGCAAAGGCACTACGCGGGTTACATTAGTGACTCTAGCTTAAAAGGCGAATATAGAAACCGAAAACGAATAATCTAGTCGTACCGTCACCTTCCGGGCTTTGCAAGTCTGGCATACCAGACCCAGCGAGCGTTTGACAGCGGTTCTCAGTCTTGTCTCGGCGCTCAGCGGGCCGCCACGGCGGCCTCGAGGCCGCTTTCCGGGCTCAGATGACTCTGGAAATGTCTGGCTCGGTGCTTCTGTGACAGGACTGGGAGATACACTTCGCCGGGCACGACTGTTGCTACGTGCTCGGGGTATAGGTACAGCTTTTGGATTGGGTGGTTTCAATAGAGATTGAGAGTGGCTATGACATTGCTGTCGATCTAACTCATCCCGAATTCTGTTATAGACAGTTTGTTGGGGCGCTGTAGGTTCAACGACTATCCTTGGGCGCTGTCGCGATCTGGCCCGAGGCCCTGTAGAATACCCCCCGGCAATTCCCTGTGGTTCTCCGTTAATGTGCGTCTCCATTAGCACAGTTTATGCGACCACAGATGCTCCCAGATGATAATAAGCAGCCTATGGGCAAACACGGGAGCCTTCTTGCGAAACAAACTTGAATCCGGGTGGCACTTCGCAGACCGTCACGAAATGAGAAATCGCAGGCTGTGCCAGAGTCAGTGTCTAGGTAATATGGGAGGGAAGAAAGTCGGCAGTGCGGGGGCGAGTTGAGAAAAGACGAACCTGATAAAGATGGCCTCCCGAGGAAAAACAACACTTGCTGAGACGAGCCCAAGGCTCAAGGCTGACATCTCTCCGTAAGGCAGACAGGCCGACATCATTCGGGTGGCCTGGTAGTTGCCTTCTTTTTTTCAGCGCTTACACTGCCATCATGGTTCGCCTGCATGTAAGGCTAGATAAAAACTGCCGTCAACCCCAACCCCGCCGCCAACAACACCCTCGCCCAATTCTAGTTCTAGAAATACAGGCAAACCAACTTGATTAGTCTTGATCGATTCATTCATGTTTGGTTGTTGCTTCGGATACTTCAGTTATCTGAACCCATACTGAGGATATGATGCGATAAAGCCCGAAGGGGCGCAGCATTGTGTACTGCATATTGAGGCATGGTGGTTACTTCGAGACACCTGTAGGGAGATTTCGGTGTAAAGCTACTAGAGGGAGGCGGTGCCGAGCCCTGGCGAGCAAGTGTGAATATCAGATAGGTGTCACGGGCCGACCTCTATTTTCCTGCTGGAGTATTGGCCCCCAAGAGCACCTGGGGAATTAGGCATTCATGGTAATTGATTTCATGAGTGAGGTCGTACTGCAGTTTTACACAGCTGACCTCGTCCCCCAGGGTCGCTAGACCCATCCATTGAGCGTCCTCGCCTTGCATCATGCGGCGATTCTCCACCCCGGGCGACGGGCTTCAGAGAAAATGCAGTGAGATCAAGTCTTGCGTGAATTGCAATTTCCCGACTTCCCCTTAAGTGCTGCGTCATCCATAGTCAATACCCAAGCCTATTCTAACAGCTCGATACCTTCGACAACACAGTTGCGTGCTAGTAATGTCGACAAGTAATCGGGCACATGACGGACAATATACCCTCCTATCCAATGATTATTATCTTCATCAACGAGGTTTCGTGAAAGGGAAGAGATCATAAGCTTCTATGCTCCACGGCCCCCCATTGGCTGTCGAAAAGCCTGGCAGCGCGGATGGCCGTTCTTTATTAGCCCTCTCCGTGATGGTGCTGACCGCAGGAATAGGCGGTCTGGTCTGCATAGGCCGTGACTCTGAGGGCAGGAGGCTCTCCGGTACTTGTCCCGCCGCGTCCAACGGCCTCGCAGCCTTCCTTCCTCGCGTGGCCGGGTTTGTCAATCCTGTCAAGGGGCGAAAACTGGGCAGTACCTGCTTTGCAGGCTGTCTGCCAATTGCCGGCCGCTCTGCCAACCGTTTTTCCTCTTCTTCACGAAGCTTCCGCTCGGCTTCCTCTTGTCGTTTCTCCTTCTTCTCCTGCTCCTCCCGCCTAATTCTTTCGGCCTCTTCACGCTGCTTAGCTTCTTCACGCAGCCTATCTACCTCACGCTGTAGTGCTTCTTCGCGGATCTGAGCCGCTTCTCGCTGCTTGGCTTCTTCACGCAGTCTAGCTACTTCGCGCTGCAGTGCTTCTTCACGAAGTTTGGCCTCCTCCCGTTGCAGCCTAGCCTCTTCGCGCATTCTAGCCTCTTCACGCTGTCTGGCCTCCTCGCGCATCTTGGCTTCTTCGCGTTGCTTAGCCTCCTCGCGCAGCCTGGCCTCTTCTCGTTGCCTAGCTTCTTCGCGCTGCCTGGCCTCCTCGCGCTGCCTGGCTTCCTCGAGTCTCTTGGCCTCCTCAAGTCTCTCGGCCTCCTCACGCTTTTTGGCTTCTTCGCGCTGCTTAATATATTCGCGTTGCCTGGCTCCCTCCATTTCCCGAGCCTTTTTAGCCTCAGCTTCCTGTTCTGCTTGAAGCTTCTTCGTCGCATCCAACCGTCTTTGTTCCTCTTGGCGAACGCTCTCTGAAGCGAGGGCTGAGCCGATGGGGGGCTGGGTCGAATCCTGCAGCGGCTCTGTGTTGCCTTTGACCCCCTGAGGTCCATGATTCCGCTCATCGGAGGTCGAAGTCGTCGTTTCGGTGAGTTGTTGTTCCAGACCTTGCCCTCTTGTGGAATTTGCTAGAAAGGTAGAAAAGCTATCGAACTCATCATCAGACGGAAAGTCGATAATCTCCCGGCTTCGAATGCTTTTACGTGATAGTTTCGCTAGAGTGGGATGAGGTTTCCCTGATGATTCACTAGATACTCTTTTGAGCACTCTATCTGCCCGCGAATTTACACGAGAGAGTGGCTCATCTAGAACGGATTCATCTTTAGACGAGACCGTTGTAACGCGCGTGTTTCGTGTCGTGACATCAGAGAGGGAGTCGCTCTCACCCCTTGTCGTCTGAGCACTATCGTGAAGTCGTTCCTCCAAATTCTCGTCTCCAGAGCCCCAGTCAGCATCAGCCAGTCGCGAGGAGCCGCCGATCGGCTTTTCCGTACGAGATGACTTTCGAGTTGCTACTGGTGCTGCCGCTGCACCATCTGTTCTTGTCGATTTGTTGGATGAAACAGAGCGATCGTCCCCCTCAATTGTTCGCGCATATTTCCCGGCTTCCCCTCTCCCTAATGTGGGGTGAGTAGGCTCCAGGTCAGTTTTTTGATCTTTCTCATCCAAAGACGAAAAGGAACGGCCGAGGGACGGAGTTGGCATCTCAACCGAGGCGACTTTGCGAACCTTCTTCCTTGCACCCTGGTCCGCCAACATCACGAGCCCTCTCTTCTTTCTTGGTTCTATGACTAGCTCGATAAAGTGTTTTGAGGAACTATGAGGGTCTTCATGTTCCTTGGGTTTCCCTAGCCCAGCGACTGATTGCCCTGGTATTTTCCCTAGTGTGGGTGGTTCCCAGGAGGTTACCGTTGGCGTTTCTGTATTGCGAGCATCTATCAAAGCACGGGAACTGGCAGCACGGTTCATCAATCCCTGGACGTCTTCTGGGGAAGACGCTTCATGGGCGGGCGCGCACTCTACTGGTTTTGTCCTTGACCGTTTTGAAGTTTTTGCATCGCGGTTAGCACGGCCGGTCACCGGTCTTTGCTTGTTGATCTCTTCGTCGGAAACCATGGTATCTGCCTCCTGAGTTGTTTGGCGGCGACCAACAGAATCAATGAAGGTTGGGTCTTCTCTGGTCTTTCCCTTCGACATCTTGGAAGAAGTATTTCTTGATTCTGCCAACTTATGTTTCCTGGACTTCGTTACCAATGGAACAATATCGGCGTTCGACGCATCCTCATCCATAGAAAGCAGAGCGCTCGGTCGCCTAGTAGCTGCAGCTCCCTCGGGGTTTTTGGACCCTTCATCTTCAAAATGTGTCTCTTTTGGGTCTGATGACGACGGTAGTGAGCTGTCATGCTGCGCACGCAGGACCTTTCTAGGATTGTGCGGTATAGGGGCGCTGCTCATGGGGCGCCCAGACAGAGACAAAGAAGCACCAAATAAATTCTGTGCGTATCCTTGCTTGCTGCTCGCTGAGGATGTCTCTTCTCGACGCCGTTTTGCGAGACGAGAGTTTTCCTGATTTGCATTGGCTTGTTCCCGTTGCTGTTTCAGTTCGTATGGAGATTCAGTAGGTATGGCCGCCCGCCCATAAGGGCCACTTGGGGTCCCTAACATGTTCTGCAGTGGTCTGTGACGTTGCTGAACCTGGGTCGGAGGTGAGTAGAGCGGTCCTGACTGTGAGGGTACACGGGATGAGCCGGCATGGCGAGCGGCAGCGGCGGATTGCCGTTGGACCTTTTCTTGCACGCGTTTGTCGACGAGCTCGGATAGATCTTGCTGCGTACTGCCGACGCACTCGGCCACTTCCACCATGACGCTACCTCGCTCGAGCTGGATCTCTTCACCTGGTCCAAATCCATAGTCCTCACGCCAGTGCGAATCTCCAATGAAATTGCCCCGCTCATCGTAGACCATGATCCTCTTGTTGAAAGTGTGAAATTTGAGACGGCCATCTTGCCAGCGCTTCTGCTTCCGCTTCAGATCGTGAGTAAAGAGGCATATGAACTCGAGCACCGGAGCGACGCTTGGCTGACCCTGGCCCGAGTTGGACGCCGCCGAACTTGGGGCGTGCTGGGCCATTGCTGCCTTATCGGGGGACGTCCAGGAGTTCCTATCCTATTGGGCATCGTCTACACATGCCATGATCCAATAGACTCCACCGTTTGCAAGTGAATCGACAATGTTGGAGGAGATAAGTGTAAATCGGATCGTACTCGAGGCATCTAGACGCGTAGCGACTGGTGACTGGTGACTGCGTTGTCTATCGATAAGATCCACTGGTTGGTTACCTACGGAAGCTTGACGGTGTTTTAGTAGGCGCGACTGCTACGCGAGAGCACGTGCTAACCATCAACACTAACACCCATCAATCAAATGGGGAAATATTTCCACTTTAACCTTGGGCTGTGACATCTTGACTTCCATAAGACAAAAGGGAGAATATGATGTGCACACTAGTATTATCCATTATCCATTATCTAATGTTCCTTTTGTCTATGTTTCTATAAATTACAAGACAACGGTTTCTCACGTGCCGGACGTTTTGTTCTGATCCATATCACTTACTAAATTGAGCAATATCAACATCGTAAAAGCGTGGCTCAGGTACTCCATCCTCTTGGCTAGTTTCGGTCCACTCATTCGCTGATGGACTGATTGGCTTGACCGAACCCCATACGGAGATGTTGGCATTTCCATTTCCATGATGGAAAAATCGGGAGGTTTGTACACCGTTCCCATCATCCATGGATGTCCTCGACGTAATTCGATCACATGGAGTAGGTACCAGTAGAGCAGATACATACGAAGAAGGATAATGTCGATATGGTATATGGTGGCAAGACTACCTATTGCTACCTACGTCACAATATACTTGGGAACTACGGTGAGAGAAGTTAAACCCAACAGTGAAAGTCAATATTGCCCGCGGGCCCGGTATCTTAATTACCTACCCAACTACCTTAGCTAACCACGACGACCATTATGGGTACGACCCTGACAGGTCCATGTGTGCGACAGCAACAGAGACTTTGAAGTATCAAACCACTGCCGCGATCCGAGTGGAAGCTGTTCAGCAAGTGGCTGGGCCAAATTGGATGGGTTGGCCAAGGCCCTTTTGCTGCCTGTTCTCACCCCCCTGGAACGACCCCTCAGTGAGACGATAGTCCAATGTTGTAGTTGTTCTCTTGCTCTCTTCCATTTCCCGTGCTCGTATAACCACTTGAACCGTATATGCAGTTACAGATTACAGAAAGCAGAAAGTCGCTTGTCACTTCCTACCTTCGACGCCTGCCTGCAGGTGTTTGTATCCTCTCTCGACTAATACGCTTGCTTACTGTTCTTGGCCCTTTTTTAAATTTTATTTCAAGCTCGCTGTCTGTTTAACCTGACGCACCAGGCAGGATCCCGCTCCTCTAAGAGTCCGTCCATCAACCAACCGACTGCACCGCCTCTCCGTTCACCCTCAAATCAAACCGTGAGCATCCATCGCATTGGCCAGCCTCTATTTGATCAATTTGATCCATGTGGAAGGAAAGATAACAAGAGATCTGGTCATTATCCAACCTCAAATACGACACTGGAAATTCTTGTCTCATTGCACCCAGGGAGTGTGTATTGATTGACGGATGAGTATCTGTTGAATGCCCTTCCTAATACCGCTACCGGCTACCAGCAAGCACTATTGCTCCCCCTACTGCTGTCAACCTTCGCTGGGCTTGGATTCCCCGCCATTTTTTGCCCTGTCTGGTTCCCCACCCTAGATAAAGACACAGAGCGAGCAAGCAGGAAACATGCAGTCTGTTCAACGATCGTTTGGGAAGCTCCTGAATAAGGCGCCGGGAGACAACGCCAAAGTCTCCGTATTGCTTAACGACTACGAAGACATTGACAAGGTTCTCGCCAAGGTAGGACTGCCCAACTATACCTATGCTCCCACCGCTCTGAGAGAGGTCCCGAGACGGAAGATTGGAACTAACATATTGCCTATCCAACCCTCTTAACAGCTCAACGACCACACCAAATCATGGCGAGACTCGTGGATCAACCTCACCAATACACAGCTGGGTATCGTCACCGAGTATGAAGGCCTCTACGACCCCATTGTCGGCTCCGACCGGACCAACGTCAAGGCGACGGCCCCGACGCCCGAGCTGCAGCTGAACCGCACCTTCAAGCTCAAGGAGGCCTACGGCGAGCTCAAGGTTGACCTGATGGAGGAGATCTCCTCCATCGACGAGCGCGTCATCAAGCCCACCATCGATGCCCGCGACTGCATCGCGCCCCTGCGCAAGACCATCAAGAAGCGCGAAAACCGCCGCCTCGACTACGAGAAGGCCCAGGACAAGGCCGCCAAAATCCAGCGCAAACCTGGGAAGGGCCCGAAAGAGGAGGCCGCCTTGGCCAAGGCTGAAGACGAGGTTGCCCGGGCTGCTGAGGTATGTTAGGTCACCATTGTCGATATATGCTCTGGCGCAGTGGGCTGTAGGTATAGACATATACTGATCCCGAATTCTACCTAGGAATTTCAAATCGCTGACAGTCACCTACGCGAGACGTTACCGCCGCTGGTGAACGCTACATTCAGTCTTGTCCCGCCCCTGCTCGCCGCAATCGTCCTCATTAACAACCGCCTGCTGGGCCTGTACTACACCGCCCTCCACGGTTACTGCGAAGAGCACAATTTCCCCTCTCCGCCCCCGCCCATGGAGGATGTGATAGCGTGCTGGTCCGCCGACTACAGCCCTGTTAAGCGGGAGTTCGAATCTATCAGCTGCATAGCCCACGGCAAGGCGTCTAAGCTCCCCATGCACATCACCCCCGAGGAGCAAGTCTCGCCGAACGAGGGTCGGAAATCCTCCATGCCCTTCATCCGACGTTCGACTTCAAATTTGATGGGTTCGTCGAATTCAAAACATGACACGACTCCCGAGGAGCCCGGCCCAGGTCCCATGCCGCCGCGGCCAAACCGTATACCCTCCACCACATCGTTGAGCTCCCACGGGACCCCCGGGCCGCGGCCACCAAATACGAACCTAGGCGTCCCCACCGAGTTCACGACAGCGTCGGGCTACGGCATCAGCGGCAACCGCTCCCCCGGCGCCTCGCCCAACTCGCTGAAGCCGCGCTCCGACTACTTTGGCGGAGGGAGCAGCAACGGCGGCGGCAGCCAAGGCCGGCCCGGCACGGCGTCCACGATCGCCTCCAACATGTCGTCCATCAGCCTCAGCGGCGGCGGCGCGCCCATCGTGAAGAAGAAGCCCCCGCCGCCCCCGCCGAAACCGAAGCGCATCAACACGGCCCAGCCCGAGGAGTTCGTCGAGGCGCTCTACTCGTTCGCGGGACAGGGCGCGGGCGACCTCTCCTTCCAGGAGGGCGACCGGATCAGGGTGGTCAAGAAGACGGGGACGGACCAGGACTGGTGGGTGGGCGAGCTCGGGGGCGTCAAGGGGAGTTTCCCTGCGAATTACTGCAAAGCGGTTTGATCTGATCTTGGTTGGCGGAGGGAAAGATTGGGGAAAGAAAAAGGTACATTCAAAAAAGCCTCGAAAATATCAAATCTTAATTTTAGGGGGCTCTGATCAAATACGCGCAAACGTCGTCTGTACCCTCCCTGAATTTTATCGAATGATATGAGCATTCAAACTTGAACGGCGTCATGGCCTTTTTGCTACCTCCCATTCCATGCTTGTCTGTCAGTCGTTTTTACCTCTGGTTGGCTCGGGCATCAAGGGGGTAGGTGTATAGGGTATAGTCAGGGACCATCAAATGTTGAGCTGGCTCGGCTCTACTCCTATGGAAAGACCGTTCGCTTCCCTAGGCATCAAGCGTGTATTTCGCAGCAGTCGATGACTAGCAAGTTAATGTTTTTGTTAATGTGCTATTCCTATAGGTAGAGTATCACTTGCGAGTGGCTGCTATAGTGTACTGGAGATTCATATATTGCTCACGATATTATGTCCATATGCCATGTATTGACAGCAGTATATCATTATGTAGCCCCTTGATCAATCCATACCACTACCACCACCACATGCGTTGACTATCCCGTGTCTTACTTTGCGCCTTCATCCCTCCCATAACCTTGTACAAAATAAATGTAGTGATCGTGCTCCAGCTTAGAATAGCGATGCACCGGCACCCAGCGAAACACCAACTCCGTGTTGAAAATCTATAGCAAGTACAAACTGAATCAAGTAGCTCAATCATTCTGCTATTTGACAAGCCCAACAATAGGTGCTGATCGTTCTATTGAATACATCGCAATTATTCCCCCTCCATAATAGAACAGTGCAGAGCAATAAGAAAGTAAGACTGGGGTATCAATATCATGACATCCATCTGGGAACCATGTTCTTCAGCGGCGTGCGCCGTAACAACGGTCTCCAAGGAGAGGGGTTGGGAGAAAGCCGAAAAGGCATCGATCGAGGTTCTCTCCGGACGTGAAAACCCCTCTTCGATCCCATCGACTGAACTGTATCGTGATACTAGCAAGATCCCCATAAATGCTGGGGTTCCCAACGGCGTTGCCCGCCTCCCCACATACGCTGAGCCCGTCGGTACCATCGCGCGAAACAAGAGGCGGCCACGCAACCTTCTTACTGCCGTTCTGTTCTTCCAAATTTGGCTGGCGCGTACAAATCTCATGGCCACCTTCCTAGATCGCACCAGCTTTTTGCCAGGTAAGTCTACGAAGGCAATTTTCCGACGCAATTTGGAACACTTTGACCCAAGTCGTACGGGTACATGGTGGGCTTGAAGGCGTCCATCTATGTACCCAATAATGAACCAGTGCAGGACGCATCCTACCGGGTCACTCAGCTCGACAGCTCGACAATGGGTGAAGTGGTTCCCTCGCGCCGCCTTCTCTCTTCGTCGGCTCGAATAGCACGCGCGATCTCTTCGATCTGCGTGCTATCTCCAGACGAGGCGACACGAGCCCCAATATAGCCATCGTCGGCGCTTTCTAGCTCCATGGGGGTGACTGGGCCAGGGCTTCCAAGGGGTTGAAGTCTAGGCTTGTTCGGCTTGGTGACGCTGGTGAAGCCCATGTTGCGAAGTTGTATAGCATTCAAGGCAGCGGCATTGACATTCCCACCGTTGAGTGCGAGAGTCGCTTGCGCAATCATGTCGCGTTGGTATTGCTGGAGTCTGCGTTTGGCTTCCGACTCGTTCCGCGTGTGACCCATCGAGGAAGATGTGTCCGCCCGGTATGTCGGGACTTGAGTGTCCGACTTCACACTCATAGATTGGGGGGCTGAAGCCATAGGCCGTGACTGTTGCGACCGCTTCTCCTCCTTCCGCTTCTCGTAGTTGGAGGGGTAGTACTTTCCCATTGGTAAGGGGCTTGCGTGAACCCCGCTGGGAATGTAAGAAGCCACGGGCGTGTTGGCGCTACTCATGCTCGCGGTTGAAGGACGTGCTGGCGACGTTGAATCAGACCTCGAAAATGACGTTGGCACGCTGGCTGGTGGACGCGCTCGACCAGTCACGGGAGGCGCTGATTCGGGCTGCTGTTCCAGTGGGCTGGCGTGCGAAGCCTTCTGAATTGATCGTTGCCGGGCCTTGGAAGCGTCTAGGTGAAAAGGATGGCTATGGTACACCCGATTCTGCTCTTCGTGGAAAGGAAAGTAGGCGCTGCATGTTTACACCACAGTAAGTAAATGCATGTGGTTCAAATAGTGGTCGGTGGATGAAATGCTTCATTGAAGGGAAACCACGTCGGCGTCGATCAGGCGGAGGCAGCCGTCGCGAAACCAACGAAGCGGGCCAAAACTTGGATATATAGTTCCAAGGTGCATGGCTTGCATGATTGACAGAAAACGGAACTGACTTACCCAGGGACGTCACCTCGAGCCGACAACGGGGCAGGTGGGGTGTAAATGGATGAAGTGCTAGAAGTAATCTTCTTCGGGACTGGCAATTCAATGGCGATTGGGCGACTGCGAACTGATCTGGGGGAGTCTAGTATTATAGGCGAGTCAGTTGCAGTGTCCAAGGGTGCATCGTCTGTATTTTCGAACGGCCTTAGCATCGTTACATGACGCAGATGGACATTTGACAGTATTTAAGGTGCGGCGGAACACATGGAAAAGGTCAGGCCACTAAGGGGGGGAAACCTTGGAATCCCATGCTAGGCGGTGGACGGTGGACGGTCGACGATCTTGAAGAAAAGCGCGGTCCCTGGGATTGGCTTTGGATGAAGAAAGTCCCCTCCCATGAAAAAGCCAACCCCGACCAAGACCCTGGTTTATTATGTGGATGCCTCCGCTAACGTCGAAGCGAGCAATGGAATGGAGAGACAGTACGGAGTATGTATGTGCTGATGGGATGAGTGAGAAACCCCGCTGAGCCAGCGAACAGCAACCAATGTAACCGCTGGGTAAAGGGCACCCAACGTATGCAAGGTAAGGCGAGCAGCAAGAACCAGGCAAGGCAAGGCAAGGCAGGGGGGGCTTAGGGATAGGATGATAGATGGAATGAATGATGGCGGGCGCGGGCAGTGGGGGAGGAGAGCATGTGTCTAAGGTTAGGTAGGTTGGTAGATACTTCACTGTAGGTACTAGTGGACGGGCGGCTCAGCTGCTACCTGCCTGCCTGTCTGCCTGTACTTCTTAGGGGCCCTGGCTGCTACGCCAGATCCCAGATCCCAAAAGTACAAGTCTTTCCACCCATCACCTCTAAGCCCTCCCCTCTATCGGATAACGGGCCCGGTTCGGGAGGGGATTGGACAGCTTTGCCCGCCCGCGCAGCGGCTTCGGCAAGAACGGCATGGTTAGAAAAGCCACCATGCCGTTCTGGTGTCACCCTTTATTTGACGACACGAGACCAATGGCGGAATGAAGAAAGGGTAGGCTGTGGTTGCCAGTAGGTAGGCTATGGGGTGTGATTGGAATCAACAGGTCACTTGACCCAAAATAGAAATCACGGCGAACACACGACCATCCATGGAAAGCGGGTAAAGAGTAGGGCAATGTATAGCCATTTCACATAGGCCAGGCGAATCAAATATCGACAAGAGAGATAGACACGTACCGGGAACTTTGAGATGCATATCTCCGGCGCGGCGAGATAAGCTCGAGCTGTTTGGATTGGGGGACGGTTTGGGCGAATAGAAGACTTCGTCGGGATTCAAGTCGCCTGGAGACGAGGGCGCCGACGACGCCTCAGAGGTGTTCGACATAGAGCGCCCTGGCATGCCTGGACGTCGCCCCATGGTCGAAAGATACGACGGAGGCTTGAGGGAGCGGCCAAAGCTTGCCATGGCTTCGACAAAAAAAAAGATTGGATGCCGAAGCAACTCTCTAGTCTAATGTTAGGTATGCCGCCCACAGTCAACTGCCGTCAAGCTGGCGAATATTTCTCAGGGGGCAGACAGATGGTGAAAGAACGCGGTGCTAATGGTTGAAGTTCTGCAGCAGGCAGATGTGGTTGACAGTGGCCGACTATATCTAAGATATAGAGAGTTTCCTCCCCGATGACCCGAGTAGTAGGATGACTTTGGCCTGCACCGAAACAGGCGAGTCAAACATCAGTGATACGATACGAGATCCGAGTATAGGAAATGATGCTGCCTGGATAGTCGCTGTGTTTAGAGCGTGACCATGTGGGCAGGTGGGCAGCAGCAGCAGCAGCAGCAGCAGCGTCGACAGCGACAACCTTGCGGGTAGCCGCAGATTAGGCCTAGCTGTGTATAGTTGCGACTGTGTGGTGTGTGGTGCGTGGTGTGGATGTGGATGAGGATGTGGGTGTGGTGAATGGTAGTAGTACACGGTGGTAGTGGGATAAAGTGGAGGGCAGTAATAGATTTGACCGGGCAGTTGACAGTGGTGGTTTGATGAAGGGTCTCGTTCGGGGTTCAGGGTGGCAATGAGCTTTGGTTGGTGATTGGTGCCGCTTGCTTGCTGGTTTGCTCTACCCTTTCCCAGTCTTTTTTTTTCTGAGCAAGTTATTGGTGAAGGTGATTCAGGACAAGGAAACCCGAGATTTCATGGATTTCACACCGCAAGACGTCCAGGGCTTTCGTGCTCTTTTGAAAGTGATTCAGAAGTCAGTCAGTCAACCCGGATCGCCGTCGTTGGGCGCTTGTACGTCTCCACTACCAATATCTGGGATTCGCGTGTGGATATAGGCCCGCATTTGCGCGCGAAAGACTGGAGACTGCGAGAGAATGAGAATGAGAATGAAGGGGAAGAAATATAACTTGAGTAAGTAGGTAGCAACAAACAATATCCCGCCTTTGCAGCTGCCCACTGCCCGCAGCAAGGCACCATGCAAGATCCGCCCTTTTGCTGCTGCCGTGCTGTGTTGTCTTGTGTTGTGCGCTGCTGGAATATAATCTACAAACCCTGGGATGGGATCATGTACGAACAATGCATCGAAACATGTAACCAGGGAGATTGCAGGTGGGATTTATTAGGGGATAATGACTGCCAACTCGAAAATGGATTCGATTCAACAACGAGATGAGATGAATATGTCAGAGTTGCAGCTGGCTAATAATGAATCTGTTGTTGTTGAAGTCCCAATGGGAGGTAGAAATAACAACCTGTTTTGGTGAAACAGCTCGACACTTATTACGCAGCTCATCGAGAATCTTGTGTGAAACCTTCTTTGGATATTACCAATGTCATGTACCAAACATATATACCTGCCACCAAAAATATCACCACCAAGACCCCAGCTTGAGTCAAGTACACAATCTGTGTGCATGCATCTGCCTATCGAATGAGGGCTTGCGGCCACGGTTTCACGCCAACTTGATATCGCTGAAGCGGCGACATTAAAAAGCATGAACTGTCTGCCTGTAAGGGTGAAGGTCACTGCTACTGCTATAGGCTAATTAGCCAAGCTTCACTCGCCGTGGCGATCAAGTTATTCAGACGCTGCGCATTTACTCTATATGATCTAGATCTTATCGGCCATACGCAAATCGCATCCCAACCCCGAAAGCCGTGCAGAAATTAGCACGTTGGGCTAGGAGGACCCCTAAAAGTCAGAAGAGGAGAAAGTCAGGAGAAGGAAGAACAGTGGAACGTTGTTGTAGTAGATAGACATCACCAACCACACTTGCAGCCATCAAATCTAATAGACAACCACACACACACACACACACACACCCTNCACACACACACACACACACACACACACGCACACACGCATATCCATCCGGGCTCAACCCTATCCAATCGCAGACTTCGGGCGGCCCCCGTTGCCAGTCACTCTTTGATCCATCTGGGCATACGACCGATTCCCGTGGGCCGGCGGCTTGGAAGTCTAAGAGTCGCCTTCCGCCGAGCCTCTCCTAGCGTTAGGTTTCGCTGGCTGGATGTCATCATATGCGTGCCACAGCTCACTGCTGATTGGCACAAAGACGTGATAATTCGAGGGGTCGGCAGCCCATCACCAGGTATTGCACTCATGTAGGTTAGGATTGTGTGGGCATACTCCCAGCCTATATCACACCTGCCTCCGAGAAGCTCACATTGTTTGCGTTCAATTCCAAGTCTATCAACGTCAACCTGCCTATCTGCATAGATAGTAGCCAGTGCCTCCCCATAACCAAACTCACTGTGTCGTACACACTCCTGACTCCCGCTCATGACTGCTAACTGGTTCAATACGTAGACGTAGTGGACGTACAACGCTTGCTATCGATGCAACCGGGCTCCTCCTAGTGGAATACGTGCATATGACAAAACTTGACCAGGCACCCTCTTCGAAGGGATCTGCACTCCCGATCGACCACTTCCTCGAATTGCATGCTGGGGATACACAAGCCACATGCACCCACCCTTCAGGTATAGAGCCCATGTGAGTTTCATGGCGTTCCCCACATGGACTATGTTTCTGGCTATGCTGAAACATGTTCATGGCCCGCGACAAGCATATATCTTGAACGGACGGGAAGGAAAGAACAATAGGCAGCCGGGGTTCGTTAGTTCATGTAAATCGTTCATCGGCTATCTATATTACTCAAGATACTGCATTCAATCAATACCATACTCGAGCTTATCGGTACGTACCCATAGTAGCAGTAGCAGCAGCGGCGGCGGCGGCAGCATGTGTCAGGTACGGTCAGATATCAGGCGTCCTGTTGTAGGTAACGTAGTAGGAGGTAGAAGAGGAGAGCGAGCGGGATCTTTAGACAGCGGTCGGACAAGCAGACCGACCGGCCGACAGCGCTGATCTTTTTCCTTCTCTCTTCTCTCTCTGTGTTATGAGCGAGCAAGATAGCGGTCGTTTACCGCCGGCAACTCTCAGACTGGCTGATGTCGTCCCATGTTCTTCTGAGGCACCACCCACAAACGTGTTGTTGTGGGCTTGTTATTATCTGGACCGGTCATGTTCAAATAACGTCATACCGAAACCGAAACCGCTCCTCATCATCAGCCACGTCTCCCCAGTGGCGAAACGGGCACCAGAAGCAGCAGCCAGGCAGCTTCTCCTCCAGTACGGTGCTACGGTGCAGGCGGCAGGCAAGCCGGCGGTTTGGATTTTCGTTTTCAAACCCAACCTGCAGCTATTAAGCCCCCCCCCCTCTCCTGCGAATCCTTCTGCGTTTCTTGTCAGAAATGCGCTTGCTGTGCAGCCGTCCTCCTTGAAGGCTCAGCGCTGATCTCGCGGATCAACGCTCGCTAAAGGGACTAGTGATCCCTACAAGGTTAACCGTCCGCCGAAGAAGTTCGGGGGTGGCAGGGACCATCCTCTACACTTACAGGGAGCGGGGCGAGGGAGATGGTGGTGTGGGAATGATCATCAATCACTCCGTGCCCAACGATGCGCGCAACGATGATTGATACACGCAAAAGTTGTCGGGATATCACTCTATCAAAACGAAACCAGGGAAGGCAAAGTTTCTGAGGGAGATGGCTCTGGTGGAGGTTTTCACGACGTGTTCATTTATTCTCGATTACGGAGTATCCCGTACGTTGCATCCCCAGGATTGGATAGAAGCGACGACATGCCACATGCGACATGCCATGGCAGGCAACGTCTCTTTTTTTCCCTTGCGGCGTTTCTTCCAAGTGGACCAAGGCTAGCTAGCTAGGTAAGTTAAGATGCCCCCCTCTCTTCTTGCATTTCAGATTTCCCCATGTTCAGACCCTTGTCCCTCCCTCTTTCGCTCCCTTCTCTCGCAGTCTCGCGAGTCAAGGCAGGTTGTCAATCTGCCAATGTAACTATTGCTGTGGTGCTTAGCCGGCGCGACGGATCCCCCATGACGTCGTCAACAGCCCACACTGGGGGGACCCTTAGCATTAGGAAAGAAGAGCGCCCGCCGTGCCAGTGGTGCCCTCACGACGCCCCTGGAATGGGCAACGATCATCCCAGCTTCTTCATCTTTACTAGGCTTTCCGCCTTTGCCGCCGGTCTCTTTTTTCTTAAGCTTATGATAGTCATGCTTCTCATAGCACCACCTCAAAGCTTCTCTTCGGTTTGATTACGTTCAAGGCAAAGCGCAAATGAGCATCAGATTACCCGCCGCGATCATTGATGGTTGGACGATATGATGTAGAGACCACATGCATTCCGTCTTCATGAATCAGCACCCCTAATACTACCCTTCGGCCTCGAGTATCAATGATCTCCATCATCGTATCTTGAGCCCAATCTGAATAAGGAAGGCAACATATTTATGTAATAATTCGAATTTGCTTGGCTGTAGGTACTTCGTTGTCTGGCCCTACGTTCAGGCTCTCTGTTTGTACCAAACCTTTTGACGAACAGACACGTCTAGTCTCTGGGCATTGTCTGATCCATGGATTTTAAGTTGACTTCGGCCTTCTAGAAGGCGCAGATTGCCCATCGTTCGCTCTCGCTACCTGGAATGAGAAGATTCTGGATTCGTAAGATGCGCCTGATTCAAGCGCAATATGTGCCGGGTGATAGCGGATACCGAACCACGAAACCAAATCTTGTGGTTTTGTGTGTAAATTGAGATAATCATGTCGACATTAAGTAATTATAGGGACAGAGTTCTCTTCCCGTGTTCTACCTCCTCCGTAACCCTAAAAGAACGCAAAATTGTTGCGAAAAGCTGAAATCAAATGGTATATGTTCGAGATTGCGTGAAACATGCCCGTTATGTGCGTGGTATCGTGTGCAAAACGCCAAAGGAGCAGTACTGTTCTGCCACGCTGCTGCAAAAGTGACAATTCGCTGCCATCATATCCAGCCACATCACATCTCTCTCTCTCTCTCTCTGAATACCCCCTTCCTCTTCTTTGCCAGTACCTTCTTCCTCCCTCCCCCGGCCGGTCATTGCGCCGCCCCCCCCCCGCCCCCCCCCCCCCCCCCCCCTCAGGGTTCCGTCTCTCTTCTATCAGGCGGTGTAGAGTCGATTATGCTTTCCATCCCGACGAGCGGGTGGAGGCGCCACGACCGAGCTCGGCGCGGCCGGTGAAGCGGCTCTTGCGGTCCTTGTGCACCCACCAGTAGGCGGCACCGGCGACGGTGCCGATGAACCACAGCAGCATGTTGGCGAGGTCGACCCAGACGGCGTTCTTCATGCGCTGGATGTCGCCGTTGCCCTCGGCGTCCTCCTTGATGTACATGTTGCCAAACAGGCCGAAGAGCGCG
Source organism: Apiospora malaysiana (assembly GCA_006508115.1). Classification (NCBI taxonomy): domain Eukaryota; kingdom Fungi; phylum Ascomycota; class Sordariomycetes; order Amphisphaeriales; family Apiosporaceae; genus Apiospora; species Apiospora malaysiana. The sequence continues at coordinate 96,291 of QUSE01000031.1, forward strand.
ACCCAAAGCACAAAAATGACGAAGCTCCAGGCAGGAACAGCGGCGAAGCGCAGGATAAAGGGGACCGAGTAGAGGACGGCCGTCAGGGCGGACAGAGCGCCCACGACTTCAGCAAAGACCTGACATGCGCGTTAGCCGATGATCATTTTCGCCATTTTCCGGATACAGAGGCTGAAGCATGGCGGTGGGCCATGTTCAATCCCCGCATGTTTACAACCCGTTGTGATTTTGGACTCGCAATGGGATTGTTGGGCTTGCTCTTGACGTACCCATTTGCCATCGGCATATTTGCCGGCCTTGCGGGCGCGGTCGAGATCTATTCCATAGAGACCACAGACGACGAGCGCGAGGACGAATTGGAAGAAGTGAAGTATAGTGAAGGCGATATATGCGAGGGTCATTCCAAAGAAACCCATCTTGGCGAATCAGACTCGCGTATTCGCGCGTTGTTTACAGAGATTGGCTGTTTGGCTGGATGTGGATGTCGCTTCGACTATTGCATGCGAAGCAATGAACGTAGTATAGCCCGCCCGGCGATTTGTGTTGTTTTCTGCAGCGTTGGTTGTTGATTGAAGGCAGAGGATGCCAGAAATGGAGACAATTGAGACGTTGCCCATTTCTTGGTGTTTTTCCTCTCCTTCGTTTAGCGCCCACTTCCATGATCTGGAGGCATCATGACGTCACTGGCGCGGTTCGCGAGACCCTGTCTGGCGTTAAATTAGGGGAAGCGCGAAAAAAACAGGCCAATCTGCAAATGACTTTGCATTCCATCACCAAATTATGTGCTGTCTGCTGTAATCCACCATTTACGCTAGCAATATCAAGATATATCTCGAGAAATACTCCGCATGGTCCATACAGCACTGCAAGAAGGTTTCTGCTAGGGAGTTCAGCATCTTGAAGAAGTCCATGCCATGCTCAAGCACCCAGCACGCACGCCCCATGGCATTACTTCACACCGATCTACAATATGCCTGTTCCTTTTTCAATACCTTACCTCTCTAACTAGCAAATATGGGCAGGAATGACCGGCGCCCATTGCGAGTAATCCTTAGCCTCGAGCCCTCTGACCGTGCTCGCACTCAGTGGCTGGATCCGTCTCACGCGGATCTTCTTGTTGCAAGAGGTTCGGTCGCATGGCTCCGGGAGCGGCACCGCCAGATATTTCGGGTTCTGGTGGCGGTGGTTCTTGTCTTGTTCCTATCCCGGCTCTTGCTGTGGACAGCGCCACATGCTGACGCTGGCATCGAAAGGATGCCCGCAGCTATAACCGACGACAATGCCTCTGCAATCTTTCGGAGGACAGTTCTTGCAGCGAACTGAAAGCGCTTGGATGTTCATTTTAACGCAGGGGCCACTATTGGGCAACTCCGCCGAAGGAGTCTGGACAGAACGCCGATTTTCGTAGTGTCCGCAGGCGAACTCGTCCACGAAGATCTGCCACGACATATTCTTCGTTTGACAAGTACCGGCCCGTGGTTTAAATTTTTTTGTGTGAAGCTCGGATGTTTTCAGACTTTCTTCACAGGTAAGTAAGCTTCTAGCTCATATGACAACCCAGGCAAGACAAGGTAGGTCCAGGCTCTCCTTGGTATACTGGCAAAACTGTAACACGGCTTGCTACAAGGACTTTGTTATCTAGTGAACAATATAGAAGATACTACTGCAACTTTCCGGGTGACATGGTAATCTCAGAGAAAGGGCGCGTAGAGTGCAGTCAAGTCACAATAAAATGCATCCTAGTCTTTGCGGTTGAGCCATAACAAAGCCGCAGTCATCGGTACCCCCTGTGGTTCTCCAAGGGCTCACAGACTACTGCCCCTTGGCCACAAACTTATGTACCAAACTACCCCCTTTATTCCCAAAAGTTGTGTGCTGTTGCACTTAACATATGAGCCATTGCCTACAGGAATTTGGAGTTGGCGAGCCCACCCCCTCCCCCCTCTTATCGCCAGGTCTATCTAACACATGCCTATCGTCCTGTCTCGAGAAGGGTTGACAGTCTGCAATAATCTCATGGAAAATACTACCAGCGCTCGCTGTGAGGTGACACCGAAGTTACCTATCTGGAGATACCTGCTGTGCTCACATCACACCCCGAAATGACCATTCGTTTGCAGTTTAGTGCAGGTCGGACAAGTATGACTAGGAATTGGCTTAGATCTAGCTTGTTCAGCGAGTGAAGGAAAGGAAACTCCGTAGAACACTGTAGATATCTTGATATGATTATTGATTCTAGTCTCCGGTACACTATTTATGGGTTTCTTGGCAGGTAGATCTCGTGAGCAGGATCAGATACTTTGTCATTTGCCGCTTTGAGATTCATTGCGCATACTTGAATGCCTTCAGCGATATCGAAGTTACCAGGATGGGATTGTCGATAAGAAGGTGAGATGAACGTGAGGCTGAGGATGACCCGATCATACAGATCCAGGGGATGATTGCGACATTGCCCTGATGAAGTCACTCTCGTATATGAATCTTAGACTGGTGGTCGGGTTCTCCCAGCTGCAAGAAAGACATCGACGCGGCCATCGCCCAATTTGGGTGTCTAGATTAAATATACATTCAATACCACGCAAGATACTGCTATTGATATTTCACAAGAGCCTATGGGTATAATAAGTCTCGTACACGTGTCAGGTGAAGCCCGGTGGGAAGGCTTACTATGACAACCCGCCCAACCCCTCCACATTGAAGGTGTGTCAAGATTCAGTGGTTGATATTTGCTCAGTGGCTTACCTTACCTCCATGTCTCTCTCCCAGAGCCTCAAAGGACGGAGCCTCATCGCGTTGGCTCTACCCCGTCTTACCCGCCAAAGGGGGATGCCCAAGCCTATCGTGTTGGTGGTATTAGTACAATGTGTACACTTGCCAGCATCTTTGGATTCCCTGTTGCTTTCATGGGTGTTGTTTCCCTTGAAGATTTGCCCGAGATCATCTTTCAGCAGCCGCTATTAGTTGACTCACGTATAGGAGAGCATCTCAAAGTAGGTCCGCCTGTTAGTTCCATTCAACAGCATACGACGAATTTTTAGCAACATCCTTTCGATGGCTTCGGGTTCTCAGCTGCTCACCCAAGGTATTGAACGAGGGGGCTTGATGATGTACGCAATGCAGCTGATCATTGTCATCATGGCTGACGACGGAGTCCTAGATTCAGTACGAAGAAGATGGATTCATCAGCAGTTTTGTTGACATTTAGATGGCGTTATACGCAACATGACAACAATACGCTAATTTTGGAGGGCCAGAGAAGCTGATTCGTTCGTTAATTCTTGATGGTGTTCCAGATGATACGGATTGGGCGACATGAGGCTGCAATCATGCGGCACCGACGCGCTCCCACCTGGATAAGGGTGGGTAGGGTGTTCATGATATAGGCTGCTTATGGTGAATGAACCAACAGAACGAATAAGAGCCGCAAGATAAAAGGTATGACATGCAGCCAACGCCAATCTGTCGTCTCACGTTCAGCCGCATCGCAACAGTGGCTTCTTATAAGAACAGGAGATGGTCCACTCGTTCTCGACGTTCCTGCATGTCCAAAGTAATACAGCATATCCTATGGTCATACAGGCCAGAGGTAATAACAAAGCTTCGATGCCTGGAACCTAAGGCATAGACGTGCCCAAAACCTAGGCGTGTAAGGCTTGATGCCCCATCCAATCACAGGGGGCTCGCCAAGACACAACAACAACGACATGGAATCAAAGAAAGAAGGACGAAGGGTATGAAGATGAAGGCAGTCAAGTCTAGCGCCTGGCGCTCCAGATGGGGACATGGAAGGCTTTTGTCGGGATGGCAACAAGAAGAAAAATCGACATCGGGGCGAGGTCACTCGGTTCACTTGACCCGAAACCAGGTTTGGCCTCACTATGGCCGACGAAGCTGACCTGGTCCAACACACGAATTTAGCCCTTGGATGGTCTGAAAATAGGATGTCATACTGGTACGCCTTGCCAGAAGGAAAGCCCATGGGCGTTCCAAAGCGAGAACCAAAGTCATTGTCGGGGCCAAAATTTCTTACTTCCGGATCCACAGTGAGGCTGGGACCAGGGGGGGTCACCAGGTTCAACTCCCAGCATATGTGTTGATGAGAGCTGATCTTGGGAACTGCTCGGTCAATGCTCCCCGACGAAGGCAGAAAGATCGAGCAAGATGAAGCAAAGGATCACGGAGGCAATACCGCACTGCCTTGAGCTTCACGAAGTTAGCGCCCCCTATTACCACGCCTCGAGTCTGCCTTCAAGTCCACATATACGAAATAGACAAAACTTCGCCGCGCTCACGAGATGGAATAATGTGCCAAAGGGCACGCTCAGCTCGACCGCAGCATACCGAGCTGTGTGAGGCGAGAGTCCAAGCCATGCTAGGCATCTGCATACTGACCATTCCAGTCCTCGGAAAAGGGGGAAGAAACAGACCGTGTCAGACAACCACGTGAAAACACACATGTTTTCCTCAATCGCGACTGCGGCCCGGGGGTGATCCACCATGTAAATGGAAAATCCCCCTTTCCAGCTCGGTTAACGCAATGATGTTATGGGATTCGTCACATTTTCAGACCAATGGCCTCAATCACACCAAGATCCGGCAGTCAGAGAGGCAGTATAATGGAAAAACTGGTTGAGCCACGATCCCCATTCGCTGAAATACGTCAAATGGCAACTCGGAGCTTTCGAAGATGTGACCGTACTGGGCACGCGCCTCTGAAGATAGCCAGGCATTCTACAAGTCTCACCGTGGCGAGGATATGGAAAAAGCGATATTGGCCACACATCATTGGTCTTTGGCAGATCCTTTTCGAGGCACACTGGATTTTGAGGCACTCCGTTTCGAATGTTCCCATCAGGCCTCACTGGTTTGGATCTTTCATTCGCTTCACCCTGCGAGCACGAGACTGGCAGTGCCACGGGGCAGTGAGTATGGTGTTCGCGATACCCTTTTTTTCTCGGTGACGAAGGAGCGCAATAATTGACGCTGCTGGAGTATAAGAAAGGGCACAATTTCAAGAAGAATGTTGAGAGAAGTACACAAGAAACTCATACGAGTGTAACAAAAACTTGATCAACATATAAAACCCCACGAGGACTCACTTGTCACATCATAGTATTTCACCGCCAGAACTTTATCTCAAGCTCTCTCGCAACCAAAACATCCCAAAGCTTCATCAAGATGAGCAACAACGATAAGAAAGGCGGCAGCAGACGCTATGACGCTTCAAAAAGCACTGAGCGCGTCGACATTGGAAGCTCTCGAACCAAGAAGCCTTCGTCGTCAGGGAGCTCCAACCTTCGATGGATTTGCGTAAGTGCTCAAAGTCGGCAACACTGATGTCAAGTCGCTGATCAGTAGTAGGGCAATTGCGACGCCGGAAATCTCTCATACACCTATGACCTCAGCTGTCCCTTCTGTGGACAGCCTCGAGGCCCCGGAGCTAGATCCTACAGAGTATAAGGTAAGCACCGGGGTGAACAACGTTCCAAAGGAGATCCACTAATAGGAGAAGCAACTCTAGTATAGAGGGATGTCACTCACAGACACGCCGACGACCCACCCTAATCACAGGGGTTCATAGCCAGCATACTGCGTCTGACTATATTGGAGTCTGTGCAGTCACTGGACCGCCGATGGACGAGAAGTTGAAGACAGGATAGGACCAGGATAGGACGAGAAGAGGATCAGAAGAGGAGGCGCAGGGGAGGCGTGACTGTATGATCACGTTGGGATAGAAATTTCGAAATTTCATTTTTCTCTCACTTGGAAGGTACGAAGCAGGCTGTTTATCCTTATTTATATCACGGGCTAGAGAACCAGGCTCGGGACCATTGTTATCATAGATTTGATTTTACCAAATTCATTCACACCCATACACACTCGATCGCCCGGAGACTACGCCTTACCCCCAGCCTTGCCCAAAGCAAATATGCCGAGTACAAATTCTCTGCAGAAACGACAAGGAGGGGAGGTGCGCTTGCATTGCAGGTTTCGTCTCGCCTGAAGGACGGGCCTATATGATGGCCAGAGACAAGAGCCGCATGGGGGTTGCGGGCAGTATACGCCCATGGACAAAGCTCGCAAGGGGAGACGAGAACGAAAACGACAATAAGCCTCACCCTAGTTGCAATGAATGGGACGGCAGATGGAGGCTATGGCATAGGAGAGCTCGCAAGATATTGCCCATATTGGCCTTCCTAGGCGTTGCCTTCTTCTGGTCCGCGTACCAAGGCTGGCCGGCCCAGCCAGTTTTGCACCTCAACATGGGAAACGCAAAGCTGTTTTGGGGGCCACGAAGCCTCATGAGGGAAAGCCTCAAGTGTCCCCACGCCCCAAGCCACCGCCCGAGGGACGGGCGGACTGGGAAGGCTCGTAGATTTGTCCAAGAGGCTTGCAAAACTCTTGAGTTCGGCCCTGATGTCTCTCGTTCGCAAGGCAAAACGGCCCCCACTTTGTACAGGCAGCAGACGCCGGGCTGGCCGATTGAGTATTGGTTGGGGGGAAACTAGACGGCGGACTGGCAGTCCTAATATTGTCATTCATTCATAAGCGGTCAGTTGGAAGTAGAAAAACGGCCATCGTGCCGAGATACCAGGCGGAAAGGGCATCTGAATCTGAGGCTTGGTGATGGATGGATGTTGTTACTGGGAGGTCAGTCAGTCCATGAGTTCGGTGACAGGCCCCACCCCCAAGGCTGTGCCAAAAAGTAAAGACTGAAGTAATATTATAATTCTGCAAGTCTCAAAATGCCACACGTCTTACATTGGGCCTAATTGATCTCGGGAACGGGAATAGCAGGTTGACAACTGTCGGCGAGAGTTGCTTGTTATCAGGCTGGGCAGCTGGGAAGAGAAGAGGGGCAAAAATAGCGGGGTTCGTTCGGCTTTCCCTATGTATCCTCTTGGTCAGATCAACCTATGAATGCCAAGAGGACGAGGGGGGCTTATACCGGGGAATATACCATGGCTAACCTACAAGTGATCCTACAAGTGATCCAATTGCTTATATAATCAATGCACTGCTGTCGAGTATGAAATAAGGAAGTTATGGCAGATCGATAGTGAGACCTGAGCCCTCGAGGCCTAGACGTGGTGTAATGTGTTACATCTTGTTTAGCGCAGGAACATGAATGTATGTTGTTTGCGAGACCACACTTTTTTCTTCTTCAAGGCGATTTACTGACAACCTCAATTGGGCCGAGTGGCTGATCCCACCAATGACCAAGCCGTGTACACTGGAGATTGGATTCACACGTGTACCTGTACGCTATTATTGGTCCCTGCCAAAGGCCTGCCTAAACAAATAGAACCAACGGCCGGTGGTAGATCCCGATGTCTCCCGTAAACTCCGTTCCACTGGACAGTTCGCATATATCACATGCCTCTTTTTTTTTTGAACGGTTGCAGCCTCGACATTTCGATCAATCTCACCCCCTTTTTGCATGACCATAAACTGCCTTCCGCGTCACCAATACTTGTAAATCGGCCACCATGGCGACAACTACCCAGGAAGAACTGCCGGCGCCCTTCATCAACATCCCAGGGCTGCCGAACTTCCGTGACATTGGCGGAGTGCCACTTCCCATTGCGTCCCAGCCCGGGAAGACCATCAAGCGCGGCGTCGTCTTCAGGTCGTCAGAACCCTCCAAGGTGACCGACGACGGGATTCAGCAGCTGCGGGATCTTGGTATCAAGAAGGTGTACGATCTGCGGTCATTGGATGAGATCAAGGTCGGTTGACCCCTTCGGCTCCCCGGCGTATACGCATCTTGTCGCGTGCTGACCCCTATCGACCTGGTAGAAAGATGCAGAGGGCGGCCATCGGCAAGTGAAGGAGTGGGAAGGCGCCGAAAGGGTTTTCGCACCCGTATGGAGGGACCAAGACTTCTCCCCCACGGCACTGGCTCAGCGTTTCAAGCAGTACAGTGACGAGTCCGATGTAGGTGAACGGCTCTGGGTCTTCCCCCAGTTGCCCCCCATGCACATCACTGACCAGAAAGCTGACGGTATCTTCCAAAGCGAGGCTTTCTGGAAGCCTACAAAAACATCCTTCTCGCCGCCAGCAGCAACGACAAGCCGTATGAGGTTATACTAACCCATCTATCGTCCGCGGACAACCCGCCGCCCATACTGCTGCACTGCACGGCGGGCAAGGACCGGACCGGCGTACTCTGCGCCCTCATTCTCTCTCTGTGTGGCGTCGACGATGCTACCGTGGTCCAGGAGTATCATCTCACCGATACGGGCTTGAAGTCGCGGCACCAGGAGCTCATGGATTGGTTGATGAAAGACCCGACTATGGCGGACAACCGTGCTGGCGCTTGGCGTATGATCAGTGCGAAGTGAGTATGCCCCATGCCTAGTATTTGAGCCGCATCGAAGAGCGGACCCATCCAGGAATGCAGCTGCGGTTTGGCTAACTGACTCGCGCCCACAGTCCACGGAACATGCAGGTTCACCTCAACTGGATACGGGAAAACTACGGCTCGGTGGAAAAGTGCGTCGTCGACTTGGGTCTCATCACACCCGAAGGTATTGAGCAACTTAAAAAGAACCTGATTGTGGATGAAACTGCACACAATTCCTAGTTGAGAGTTTGGGGTAGTTTGATTCTTTATTTCTTTAGATTTCGCTCCATCCGTTGATGTGGCTGGACTTGGTGTTTGTACAAAGGCGGGGAGCATAGTCTGTGTGCTCTCCTTTCGGTGATAGATGCAAAGACATGTAGCAGCGCCCTTCATGCCACTGAGCATCCCCGCGCTTGGTATCTATATTCCAAAACTCCCAATATACAGTTCGTACAGGCTTGCGCTATAATGATACAACATATGGTGCCCGACACCTAATTCCTTCAAGGAACGCTGGTGGGGATCTTGACCAGACCCTTCTTCCGGTCATAATGCGGCATGCCGTACTTCCAGCCCACCACGTTCGGCGCGCGGCCATTCTTGCCGACCAATTCCGAATCAACCTCCTTGAATCGGAACTCGAAACGAGGCGTGTTGACCTTCTTGGTGGCTTGCTCCTCAGCCATGGTCTTCTTCATTTGCTTCTCAGCAGCCTTGCGCTCGGATTGTTCTGCAGCAGTGATGAAGCGAGCCCTCGCCTGGTCGGGAGACATACCCTGAATCAGGTCTTTCTCCATCTGGATCAACTCTGGATGGGGCACTCGCTTATCCGCCGACAGCATCTTCGCATGGAAAGCCTTGGCAGCATCCTCTCGGGTGAATTGCCTCGACTCCGCTGTAGGCCAGAAGAGTTGCTTCTGAGTAGCGGTATGGATATGAAGTTCGTTGATGGGCTCAAGAGGTTGATTCTGCACCCCTTCTCTGAATGACTTGGTGGGTAGCATACCCAGCACAGCCTTGGAATAAGGAGTTGCTAGCTTTTTCCCCTGTTCAGATAGTTCTGTGTTAGCATCAAGGCCAAAAAGAACAAATTCGCTTGTTTTGAACAGAGAAGGCCATAAGTTGAGATCAGAGAGGCTCGCAACATTTGTGTAACCATGTATTTTGTCTTAAAGACTAATCGAATTTTTTTGCTTATCATCATGGAAGCAGGGCCGTGCAGGGAGAGAGTGCAAGCATGAGAGACGAACCTTGGAAATCCAATCCTTTTCCACCTCCTTTAACCGTACAACGGCGGCCACTCTGGTCAAGTCGACGCCCAACTCAGCCGAGACGGCCTTGAGAGTTTCACCTTTTCTCATGACCTTCTCCCAGATCAACTCGCGTGCTTGTTCATCGAGTACACGGGTGCTCTTGAATTGCGGGTTCAAGGGAAAGGGTTGGTTTCTCGTGAGGTAGTTGGGACCACCCTCAGGCTTGGGCTGACGGAAATTCGCGCCGACGGTCCTCGTCCACTGCAGAAAGGCACGACGCAGGTTGGTGCTGCGCTCGAGACTGGAGGTTGTGGAGAAACCAGCTCTACAGCTGGGCAGGCACTGAGATGTGCATGTCGAAGGGAAGCTGTTGCGCACCAGCGCCGAGGCCGAAGAGGCACTCGGGTTGGTGGGAATCCTCGGCGGCATGACAGTGACTGAGTAGTAACCAGATCAACTGCCAACCGATCCGGGCCCAAGAGACGAAAAAGAATTCTTTAAGGTGTCCTTCAAGGGAATGACCGACTTTTGTATCAAAAAGCTAACCGGAGAGTGTCCAGTCGTCTTGGAAAATTGTTCGGGGAGGTCCACCTCGGAAAAACGTTTTTGAGAAGATAGCTGTAAGTACATGTAGTAGTAGGCGTAAAGGTACCTGAGTGCAGAATCTAGTAAATGTCGAGCAGAGGCCCGCTATACCCGCTATGCCCGCTACTACTAGGTGGTATGCGACGGGAATTTCCTGACCTATGTAACTAAGGAAAAGGTACTGTCTCAATTGGAAGTTGTTGGAGACATGGGCCAAAATGTTACAATCTCGTAGGGCTGTTTATTGGACACTCTTCGGGACTTTTTACAAGCGTATGTCCGCACATGTGATCTACATATACAATGCAGTCTCGTTGAAGAGATGCGCAACATGGTTTTATGGGAGTGCAGCTACGGGGGCATAATTCCATGCTGTATCGCTGCACCTCTGTAGCAAGTGTGCGAGACGCTACAGTACAGAAGGAATTGGCTCAATCACTGTGATCGGAACAGCTGTGAGAGATCGAACTTTATCCCCAGCAGCCACTAAGGCCTGTCGGAAGTTGAGCCACTATGGAAGGTGGGCTGGTGGAGTTGGCTAAAGATTTGACAACCAATATGCAGGGGTGTTAGTTGTAAGACAGACCACCGACTCCCGGCGACATATACTACTAAAATCGATCCGATCTAGTGAGCCATGCCGGGAAACTTATGAGACAGGAATAGACAGACGAGAGACGACTGGGCATCCCTCCATGGCGTTGGAAACAAAAAAAAAAAAAAAAAGGAATGTCGGCTATGAGCTGTCCTGTGGTGTTGAGCTGTCTGTCTACTTGTATATAAAAAGTAAAAGTAAACGGAATCAATCAATCGCATCGGATGATGATGGTTGGCAAGGGTAGGGAGTCGTGGACTCGTGGCCGAGTGGGGCGACATGGGCCAGAGCTCGAAACTGGGAACGCGCTGTGCGAAATAATAATATTATATGTCCCAGCTTTTGCTAGGCATCGTTGTTATGGTTATGTATTCAACCATGGTGCCCAAGCAGAGCTCGCCAGCTGTACAACGCGGCGGGCAAACCTATTCACATCCTTGCAGCGAGCATGCCCGCCGCCCAGGGCGAGCCAATGCAGTTAGTTAATTGGCTCTGCCGAATGGTGTTTCAACCGGAGCAGACTGCCCTCAGGCCCTCTGGCCCTCGGGCTTCTTTTTGGATCTTCATCGTAGCTCCCTTTGTATAGTATGTAACCTACGACCAAGGATGTAAATGCATGTTGACTGTTTTTCCCCATTGATATGTCCTGTCCTGTAAACAACCGACAACATTGACGTCCAGGCCCAAGTCCAGAATCGTTCGACACCCTCGCAGTACTACGTAGGTAGCAGTAGCAGCAGCTTGCCTTGGAGCACGACTCAGACCTATTTGTCCCACTGCTGGCGTTGCATCGCACGCACGCAACCACGTCTCCTCAGTTTGGCTTTTATTTATTTTATTTGCAACCACCGCCGTGGGACATCATAATCCCATGTAGCATCGCAGGCATCTCGCTCGATGTTACCAATGGTCGACCTCCGGGCGCGCATCAGAGCCAGGTTTTCGAGGAGAAATAGTACTGCCCCGTCAGTCGCGTCGAGTAAAGGCAGCAGCGGCGACGGCCATAGTTTGCGACACCAGGATTCCAACCGGACACGCTCCCTCCATACGAGATATGCGGCCTCTTCAACGAATACTTCGGGCGACGCAAACGAGCACAGCGACGATGAAGACAACGGGGACCATGGCCGGGATCGAAAGCATCGCCATAATAAAAACACTTCCACACGCGTCCACGGCGACCATGGCTCTTTGACCAGCCCAAAGCGCAGGCCATCCACGACCAGGTCTACCGAATCCACAACAACGCCGCACGCCGAAAAAGCCCCTGGAACTGGAAGCAAAACCGACCACAGGAGCCAGATTGAACAAGAAGAAGCGAAAGAGAAGGTTATTAGCGACGGCATGGGGGAAGCTCACGGCGCCGACGGACCAAAGACTACTACGGACAACGGAAGTGGTGGTGAGACGCTAGCGAGGTCTAACTCTAACCGCGCCACTGAGTCGGGCATTGATCGGCCAGATTTTAGCAGCCATCCATCAACGGCCGCCGCCATTACCACTACCACCACTTCCAGCAACACCAATAACCACCTTCTCCCCAGCATCAACGAACACCCCGCGTCGCCCACCACCGGAGACAACGTCACTGCTGCTGCAATTACTGGCGCTGATCCCGATCGTCCGTCCGACCCGTCACGCCAAGCCTTTGCATCGACTGCACCTGATCCCGTGTCACCTGGCGCTGCATCCTCCACCCGTGCCGTTCCTCCCACCAACCTCGACATCCCCATCGACGAAATCACCACTGGCCACGACTTGCAACTCCCTCTGAGTCCTGATGTCGCAACACCAGCCCTTGCCACATATCTGAACCAGCTTTCGCCTCGACTGCCTCTTAGCCCTGGCGCTACTCGGCCCAGTATCAGTAGACATCAGAGTATCGTCCCCACTCGACAGACGACCCTTATCAAGGCCCTGCTCAACTCAGGACATGCCCAGGACGCTGGATATAACGTTGACGATCCGGACCAGCTGATGCCCATAAGCGGAACCATGGTGACCAGGAAAATCTGGGTCAAGCGGCCCGGCGCCTCGCCGACCTTGATCACGATCAACGAAGATGACTTGGTGGACGATGTGCGCGAGCTAATCCTACGGAAATATGCCAACTCTCTAGGACGTAACTTCGATGCCCCCGATCTAACTCTCCGAGTCTGCCCTCGGGACCAGAACCAACGTCTTCTACAGCCTGATGAGCCCATGGGCAGGACACTCGATGCCTACTTTCCGGGAGGACAGACGGTCGATGATGCCCTTCTTATTGATATACCCACCCGTCGCACGCCGAAGGCTTCGCCTAACCCCCGATTCTACGCGGACGACCGGCCTCACGAGTCAGGGTCGGATTACTTCCCCCCTTACCCGCCGCCTGCCCATTCCCATGGTTTAGCTACAGCTCCAGCACCAGGCGTCGCGGCTCTGCAGAATGGGGCGCATACACTTCACTTGCCTCCGTCTATGGCAATTCTTGGTAACGGACAGCTGCCTCCTCTGCCCTCACCCGGTAGCTCCAGGAGACTTGGAGCGCCTCGTCCTAAGATACAACGGATGCACACTGCTTCTCCTATATCCACGGCGACGACCAACGGCCACGTACAGCACACGTCGGCGCCTGGTACGGCAAACGTTGGTACGCATTACTCTTCCTCTAGGCCAGCCAGATCACGGACTCACTCAGCTGCTTCTTCAGAACAATCCACCAACCATCACCCGCATTCCCATCAGGCCCCGACCGCGCCGCCCATGCCCACCCCTCCTATTGCAGAGCGCGTGGAGACCCCTCCTCCGCGGATAGCCTCCCCTCGTCCGTCAGCCCGAGCCAAGAAGAACAAGAAGAACGTGGACCACCCTTCCCTCCCACCAGGCATGCTAAATGGCGGAGTTCCCCCCATCAACGTGTTGATTGTCGAAGATAACATTATTAACCTGAAGCTGCTCGAGGCTTTCGTCAAGAGATTGAAGGTGCGGTGGCAGACGGCCATGAATGGTCGCGATGCCGTCACCAAGTGGAGAGATGGTGGTTTCCATTTAGTGCTCATGGACATCCAACTGCCCGTCATGAACGGTCTGGAGGCCACACGCGAGATCAGGCGACTGGAAAAGGTCAACTCGATCGGCGTGTTTTCGTCCTCGGCGAGCAGCGCTCCCGAGGAGGTCAAGGGGGATCCTGCCGAGGAAGACAAGCTCTCCAATACGGAAATGTTCAAGAGCCCTGTCATCATCGTCGCTCTGACGGCGAGTTCGTTGCAGAGTGACAGACACGAAGCTTTGGCAGCCGGATGTAATGATTTCTTGACCAAGGTACGTTATTCCTTTTTTTTTCTTTTTTTTTCGCACAAGAGGTATTTTGGTGGTTGTTGCTTACCCGTTCGATCTATAGCCTGTCAACTTCGTGTGGCTAGAGAGAAAGGTCATGGAATGGGGTTGCATGCAAGCCCTCATCGACTTTGACGGATGGAGGAAGTGGAAGGACTTCTCTCAGAAGACAGAGGAGAGCGATGCGGCAAAGAAAGCTGCCGCCGCCAAAGCTAAGGCAGCAAAAAAGAATCGCCTCTCGATGACCACAGTGGCTGCTGCCTGATGACGAGTCTGTTGGTATCACCGGCAAACGCAGATCAGCGTTAATTTTGGGCTATGAAAAAGAGGAGCAGGTATTTCTATCTACGACATACTGCCACATACAAAGCGTTTTCGAACGCACCTCACACTTCCAGACGGCCACTTTTCTTTTGTGTACAAGAGCGAGCGGGGTGCCTAGAAATAGGGATAGAACAACCCTATACGAGCACGACAGGGGTATAATGACGTAAAAAGGAGGCCCTGCTGTGAAAGAGTGCTTAGGGGCGGACGAGATATATGACGTTATTGCGGGGGGAAGACTGTATCATAAGCGTTGGTTGTGTCTACGTTGGGAGCGTTGGGCCCTGGAGATATATGTTTAGCAGGGTAAAAAACAAGATCAAGGATGAAATGATACCACTTTTGAATTTATACAACTGGATTACCACACCGATTGGATCATGCTTGAGAATAGCCATCAATGGTGGCCACGCGACCGTGTTCGTTGTTGTTGTTTTGTTGAGATACCTCGCTCTACATCTCACGTACTCAGGCGACGAGGATGTAATTGCCTCATCGCACTATTGAAGATATGGCTTCTGTACACGAGGTATGTGTATAGCATGATACACTCAACGGCATAGTTGGTTGCATTGAGATACTCAGTAATGTGGCGTAAGGGATTTGCCGAGCAATCGATTCTGTGAAAGGGGTCAAACACCAACCATTAAGTAACCAAACTGATGGACGACCTTTCGAAAGATAGGGAGATTCGGTGGGTTTTACCATCTCCAAGAACTCGTCATATACTCCAACCTTTTTTGGACGGCAAGCGACGAAAGTTATTAAACACTCATAAGGACCACATGACTCTCTTCCAAGTCATAATACCAAGACTTGCCCATTTCCATGGGTACGCCATACGTACCGGAGAATTCAACAAAAGTCGGCATAAAAGGACCATGAGGGGCCTCGTAACAGTGACGAAGACGGCTGCGTCCGGATCATGGCATGCCAATGGAGTCCAGAATGGTGATCATCGGTCGTTCATCGAAGCACAAGATTGATGTTGATAGGGATGATCTAGCCATTTGGAAGGGACCAAGGATGGACTTTAAGGGATCCTTCCCGGTTGAACTAGGCGAGACTGAAGGAAAGTTAGCTTGCTGCCGTATGGACCCCCTCCCCCGCAGAGCTTCTAGACCGACGAGGTATCGTCCGTAGCGAACCAGGATTCGGACAGAAACATTACATTGCCAGTAAGCGAGGGTAGATGGTCACGTCAGCAATGATGCCCGGAGTCTGCCATCTTGGCAGATTCAACGAGTATGGCGGTCGGGCTGGTGTCTCCTCGTTCGATCATAGAGTGTTGCTACACATAGATACAATTACATCCGAGGCAGGTCTTGCGATTTGGTATAAGCGACTGCCTCGAATTCTAAGGCAAGATGTCGTGGTCCAATCCCCTATCTAATTACTCGTTCTGAACCCTAGCCGGGATGAACAGCGCGTCTTCAATCTCTACAGGCAGATCACTGATGTCGAGGCACAGGGTCATTGTTGGTCAAGCTGTTGACTCATCCTCACGGGAATCATGATGATCCTGACATACTGTCTTCTCGGGACGGCCCACCACAGCCACTCCAGTCGGATTCACCTACACCGGTGCTGGGACTTATAACTGTACAACGGCTCGGTCCACATCAGTCGTGGTCCTTACGATATCTCTCCAGCGCAGGTCCTTATGTTGTAGTTCCCTGAAGATAATGTTTACGTTACTGCGCTATTTGTTACCCTGGCTAAGACGGCATCATCGCTTACGTTCTTGTACTTCGCCACGTGCGGCGCGTGAAGCATCTGTTCACAATTGGCTTACGCAGCCGTGTGGTTCGACTTGGAACAATTCCGGTGGGAATAAAGTCGCTCCGGGTGTTCTTTACGAGGCCTGGAACGTACAGCCCGACTGGTCTCCATCCTTCTGCAGAAGTGATACTATTCCTGCTTCTGTCGTTTTGTGGGAGAAGGTTTCCTCTTGGGGAAACTTCTTGCCAAAATGGTCACCCATCCACTTTGATGTAGTTCTGGGTTAGAAGCCTAAGGCTCTCGGCATCCTAGCCGGGAAAGGATCAAAAATGGCCATTCTTATCAGGCTCCCATTGCACTGTCGACTTTTTGCAGCTCACCTAATCGCATGGACAAGTTGTCTAGAACATGTTCCGATGCTGAGAATCACCCCCCCTTTGCTTGTCACAGGTAACTTTAATCTGGCCACCCTAGACGATTCGGAGCTTTTCGAAAACGGCGAAATGAATTATGCTTACCGAGACATATTTCAAACGGCTCATTGCGGAGCCCTGGAACGACATGCTGTTCGACGTCTAGGACTCGCCCCTGAAAGCTAGGATCGATCCTCATATATATTTGCTATGATCGGTTCTTCTGTATAGGCACTGCCGTAAGTGTACGCTCACCCATAGTGTAATAATCAGGTTGTTGAAAGATGGAAGGAAATATTCTATGCTCGGTATCCTTCAAGTCCCGTGCGCCCCGTGCCTCGGCCTGCTGGGCTGGTGGGATCTGTGGCGAAGGATTCCATCAAGGAGAATGGGGAAATTGCGGGAATCCTTCGTCCTTGTATAAGCCATGTTGAGGGCTGACTCGGATGGTTCTTGCGTAGGATTCAGATCCCTGATTATATGTCAACTCTGCATGCAGGAACGGTCAGATCGCCGACAGGATATGCGAGCCGATGCTACGTCGCATTCAGCCCGATCGAGTCGAGACCCAATTGTACGGCACGCAGAAACACACGTCGAGAACGTTGCCAAGATCTATCGTTCTCCCTCCAGCCTTGCCCGCAGCAGCCTAAGACTACTTGTGAAGCCTGGGTCATAGGTCAGGTCCTACATTTCGGTCAGAGATTGGTAGCAGATGTTGAATGTATTTTCTTACTGCCTACATTTTGAAGGTGTATGGTGCAAACTGGCGTCACGGTATCCTCTAGGGCTTGCTTATTCAATCCCTAGTTTCTGAATATCTCAGCTCAAAACAACACCACATAGAGCTCGCATGGGATGATATACTTTGATACTACTTCTTGAACAAGCCTACCTCTGCCTACTTACCCCTGCTCCTGCTTGGCCCCAATCCCTCAAGCCATGGCTGACGCCTCGAATAGGTCATTTACAGAAGGAAAAGCAGTCCTCACGATGATGGGGTGACTGAAAGTTACGTTTCAGTTCGCTTAAGAGGCATCATGTATTTCTCAGTATGGACAACATGGTGACTTGAAGATGCGCAGGCACAAGCTCCTGAAGCCCTGCAGCCTATATTTCCCAGATAGGCTTGTAATATCGAAGGAGCATGGCCGCGCCATGATGAGATGTCCGGAGAACCCGTGGACCCTCATGGCATCCATGCAGCTGCCTTCTAGGGAGTTATTGCCTCCTTTGACCACCGGCCTTCCATATTCGACCCCTGAGGCCTTGCTGTCGGTAGCCTGTATGGGGCCATGAGAACAGCAGACACTATGCAAGAGTCTACGGCGAAGACAACCAGCATGAACTTCAATTTAATATATAACGCAATCACTATCGCTGCATACACTATGAGAAGAAGCTCTTGCTCATCATCCGGATCAACACTCCTCAAGACAAGATACACACCACACTCAATAGCTGAGCACCACTTATATCTATATTACCATCAGCCTTCTAATCGACAAGATGGTTGCTGTTCTCACGACCTCGTTATTCATCACCTTTGCCAGTAGTGCAATTGCTTCTGCAGTTCTGCCCGCGGTGACCGGAGTCGAGGGCGTCATCCCGGACGGGATGGTCACGCTCGGCCCCCGGCCCACACCTCCGCCGGAAGTCCCAGACACCTTCCGAGCCATGATGGGACCGGGGCCCAAGTATGTGACCATCACCATCACCAACAAGAAGGGCGAACCCATCTCGACGTCTCACGCCCGCGACCCCAAGAGTATGTCTCCCTTGTCCAATTGCAGATAGGAAGCAGATGGGGCTACCCCTCTGGTATGAGCGACTCACCAGGTACTGACCCATCTCTTGTATCACGATATAGCCCCCAAGATGGTCTCCGGTAATGCCAACCCTGGCGTCATCCCCGCCGGCGGAAAGGCAGAGTTCGCCGTCCCGACTGGCTGGATCGGCAACGTGGCCATCACCCCGTCCCGCTTCAAGCTCACCAACGACATCACGCTCATCGAGGCCAACTACGTGGTCCCCGCATCAGGCGGCTACAAGTACGCCGTCGCCGACGTTGACGTTAGCTTCGTGTAAGTAATATCCGCTAGACCCTGATATCCCAAGTGGAAACCCACTCAACAGCATTGTATAACCTTGGATTATTTACTGACCAATGGTGATAAACCATCAGCAATGGCTTCTCAGTAACCACTGTCTGCTCATGCAGTGGAAAGGCAGTCACTGGCTGCAACAAGAACCTGTGGAATCTGAACAAGTGCCCGGTAAGCTGCCGAAATACCCTTTTCCCCATCCCCTTTGCTCGTTTATTTATGCCCGCTACACGAGGACGTCTCTATGTCTCTTCTCAGCTCATCAGAGAGCTTGTTTGTTCTCGAGTAGCAAATACTTATTTTATGGTGGTCGCGAAACAGAAAGACAACAAGCAAGGCGGCTGTGTCAACCCTCTGCGCTCCGACAAATCCGCTACGCAGGCCGCGCCCTTCTTCCGGCCCTGCCAGCACGCAGCCTGGACATACGTCGAAGACGGCGCGGCTGACGCCTGGGGCGCCTGCCAGAGCGGCCACATCACCTGCTGTGTCGGACCGAAGTGCGCCCCCAACCCCAAGCAGTCCAAGTAGTCAGGGATATCTTGACGCTTGTCTGTCGACCCCATGGCCCCATCTGTTCACGATGTGGATGGGGAAGAAAGGGAGGGAAAGGAAGAGGGATTTAAAAAAAGAAACGAAAACGGATAAGGGGGTTTGTCCAAGTCTTCAATTCTTGCACATACTATATCACTGACTTTATGGTTTATTCAAAAGGGGGAGAAAAAGCTGGAATTGTTCATCGCACCTCAAAAGATTGATTGATTGATTGTACATACAAAAATTACCTGTATATATTGGCCGCAGTAAATGTTCATCGCGAATTCCAACTATGCAAGAGGCTGCTGGTGCCATTTGTATACATCCGTTTTGTTTTGACGAGGAATTGGGTAAACAGACATGCGTTGTGAGCTCGAACTTCCCTAAGCGGCGGTACATTTTCCTGTTGATTGGGCCAAATGTGATGTAGCATTACCCCAATTCTATCCAAGGCATCGCCCCGTCGCGCCCCCAAGCGTTCCAATCAGGTCCAAGGGCCCATGTCAGGTATGTTAGCCCATCTCCGATGTGGTTCTTCATTCTTGGGAGTGACCCCGACATTGGAGATGATAAGATACCACTTGACCTGCTTGCATCTCGGCACTTATACTACGACCTTCCGGATATAGCCTCAAACGGGGCGGATAGGGAGGGGGAAGGAAACCTGCTTAAGTGACTTGTCCAAGATGGGACGACTCCTTAAGATGCAGTGGTTTCGCAGCCATCACCCGGCAGGGAGTGCCTAACGACGAACAAATACTGAGACATGCGTACATCGTAGGCAGAAACGAAGTTCAGCATGTTGAGCAACATGATTATCTCACTGTTGAGCCTTTGCGCCTCATCAGTCATAGCCCAGAATGAGGATAACCTCGGGTTAAGGAACGGTTACCTCAACTTGGCCACCAAGAACTTCGAGCTCAAGCTCGTGCGGGATGCGGGGGTCCTTGTGTCGCTAAAGCCCGCCGGCGACTCGTTCGACTTTCTGCCCTTCGACTACCTGCGCTACCGCGCCCGCAACGGCCAGTACCACTGGGGCGACATCACCTACCGCTACCGGGAGGCTGGAGGCAACGGCGGTAGCTGGATCGATGGCGACTCAGCAGCAGCACGCAAGCCCGTGGGTGCCGCGGCTGGGAGTGGTGGCCAAGGAGGAGAACCTCTGGTCACCTCGGTCCTGGCACCCACACTCCCCGGCGGCAGCCCGCTCAACGTGACGAGGCAGTGGACCGAGGTGGCGGGCGGCGACTTGGGCCTGCGCTTCACGATCCGGAACCAGGACCGCGTCGCCATCGAGCTGGGCAGCCTGGGGTTCCCCACGGAGTTCAACAGCATCTTCACTGGCCGGCCCGCGGCCGAGATGGCGCGGGTCTGCTCGCTGGCGGACCCGTACATCGGCATGCACGCGGGCCACATCCGCGTGGCGCCGACCAAGGGCAACGGGCCCGCCCTCGTCGTCACGCCGTTGATATTGGGCGATGGCAACAGCAGCAGCAACATCACGACAACGCCAATGGAAGCGTACCGCAACCTTCGTGAGGACTACTACGACGACAAGACGGCGTATGGGAGTCAGACCTTCGAGGGGCTCTACGAGTGGCAGGTGTTCACGAAAGCGTGGGCTGAGAAGGAGTGGGCCGGGGTCAAGCCGTGGAACGCACCTTCATCGCGAGTTCTGCAACCTGGCGAGTCGCTCGAGTTTGGTTTGCGGTTCTCGGTGGCGAAAGGGGGTGTGCGCGAACTGGATTCCGTCGTCCGGTCTACGGGGACCCCCGTTGCGGTCGGAGTGCCTGGATACATCATTCCACAAGGCTCATCTGCTCTGTTGTACCTACAGAGCACGTCGGGAGTAAAGTCGGTCGTGGCGAGCCCATCGGAGGCGCTGACAGTCACCAGGCAGGCCGAGGGTAGGTATGCGGTGACCCCTGGCGGTTCAGCATGGGGCCGTGCCCGGCTTGACATTCAGTACAGTGACGAAAAGCTACAGACGGTGCACTACTACATCACCAAGAGGGGGACCGAAGCCGTCAGCGACCTTGGACACTTCTCCACGACGGAGCAGTGGTTCAACGACACGTCGGACCCGTTCGGCCGGGCGCCATCCGTCATGACATACGATAACGAGGCCAAATCCATCGTGACGCAGGACCCCCGCGCGTGGGTCGCCGGGCTCAGCGACGAGGGCGGGGCGGGTTCGTTCCTGGCTGCGGCCATGAAACAGGCCGTGCAGCCAAGCGCTGAGGAGGTGACCAAGCTCGAGGCGTTCGTAGACGGCGTGTTGTGGAAGACGCTTCAAAATCCTGACTTCTCGGTGCGCAAGAGCCTCTTCTACTACGACCCGGCGAATGTGCCCGCGCCGGGCTTCAAGTATAACCCGTCGTTCGACTGGAGCGTGTGGTGGTCGTGGAACAAGCAGGCGGCTTACGCTATTGACCGAGCGTACGACTACGTCCACGTTGCGGCGACGTACTGGGCGCTTTACCGAGTCGCGCGGGCGTACCCGGCCCTGACGCGGAGCCACGCATGGGATTTCTACTTGAACCAAGCGTACCAGACCATCATGCGGAGCATGAAGTCGGACGTGGGATACAACCGGGTCGGCCTCATGGGCGAGACCGTCTTTGGGGAGATCCTGGCCGATTTGAAACGAGAAGGACAGACGGCGAAGGTAAGTTCGTTTGAACAGAGTATGCGCTCGCGGGCCACGCAATGGAACTCGGAAGAGGTACCGTTCGGAAGCGAAATGGCGTGGGACTCGACTGGCCAGGAAGGTGTTTACTATTGGACCAAGTGAGTTCCCCAGCAAGGGTCTCCCCAGCACTACTGAGTGTGCAATTTGGCGATTGGGTACTGACGAATCGACGTCGCAGCTATTTCGGCCTCAAGAACACAGCACTCAAAACTGTCAACAGCGTTCTAGGATTCATGCCCACTGTGCCACACTGGGGGTGGAATGGCAATGCCAGACGATACTGGGATAACATGTATGAGCTACTTGTCTTTTTTTGGCCCTTCTTTCATCCTGTAGAAAAACATGTAATGTTACTGATGTCAAACTAACCCCGCCTGATCAGTTACGGGGGGAAGCTTCAGAGGATCGAGCGACAGATCCACCACTATGGTTCAGGGCTCAACTCGCTGGTCCTGCTTTCGGCATTCCGTAGCAACCCCTCGGACGCCTACCTGCTGCGTGTAGGCTACGGCGGAGTGAGCGGTCCCCTGAGTAGTATCCACGCCGACGGGTTTACATCGGCGTCGTTCCACTCGTGGCCCGACACGCTGAAGTGGGACGGATACAGCGGCGATTACGGTCCCAACTTCGTCGGCCTTGCGCTCGGGTCGGGGACGTACGTGGCAGATATGGGGGGCGAGATCGGACTCGTGGCGTTTGGTGGCAGCTTGAATGCTACGGCTAACACAAGCAGGGTGACGGTCGTCACGGGCGATCCATCGAGGCGACGGGTCTTTATCGGCCCTCTTGGCGTCCTGTTGAACGTGGATGCTGGAATCATCAGCGAGTTCAGCTACGAGGCTGGTGGTAGCATCTCTGTCACATTTTCACAGTTGGATGCAGTCCCGAAAGCCGACGCTGCTGTTCTTTGGGTCGAGACGCCGTCCAGCTCTGTAAAGTACACCGTGACCACTGCTGGGCTGCAGCAGGTCAGGGGAGGGTGGAGGGTGCCGCTGTCAACGGGTGCAACTGTTGAGGTCAGCCGTGCTTAGTCAAACCGAGGCAAAGACAGCATATTGCCTTCTATCCACGAATTTATATACAGGTGTCTGCAATAAGTGCCCATGGACTTGAAGCCCACCTCTCGACATGGATTGAACCTGGATTGATCGGCATTGACCTGATCCTACCTATCCTTATTTGGTAAAATGTTTCTCGGTGTAGCAAGAAGCGGGATGGGAACGGTTGGTTCTGAAGTTCGGGGGAGCAGAGATAGTACCTGCCACACTCTCGCCCGATATGAGAGGAAGAAGCTTGTACAAGTCCAGCGTCACGGTTGGACACCTGGATACGCAGATGTTCGAGGTTATATCGGTTTTCGACAGCGATATTAGCATCTCGCCATCTCGCGCTTAGACCAATGAGCATCTCCCATTTACTCAGTACTTGTAGAAACCCAAATTGTCTCGAGTGTCGTCGGACGGCTGTCCCGGGTAGGAGCCAGCTTGCTGGGACGGCGAATAGCTTGGGAGCCCAGGCCAGCCTAAGCCAAGATGCGCGCCTTGCTGCGTAGTCAAGCTGAGATGGCTTCTCAGATAGACGAAACGGCCGTTGCCTGCAATTCGGGCGGAACCGGCTCACTGCTTACTCCCCTTTGAGTCGGTGTTCGGCGGCCTGAGCGAATTCAGCCTCAAGAACCAAAGCTTCATGCTTCTTACTCTACATGACATATGTAGTAGTAGGTGTTGTTACCGACGGCAGCTGTCTGTTGGCAGTGACGATCCCGGTGGGTGGACTGATAAGCATCGGACCCTGGCCGCTTCGCTCATTGGCTAAGACCAAGATAGCCGGACATTTGATGGCTATCCTGGGATTAGCGGCGGGCGTATACAATGTAATAATGATGTAGGTACTCCGTACTTGTATCAAGTTCCATATGGAGTAGAGGCGATAAGAGGAATTCGGGAGTCGGATTGATGGAATCCACCCACCATGCGCGTACGTACTTAGGTTACTGTACATGCACGTAGGTGCAGCAGCTGAAATGTCTGAGGTTGTGTATCGCGTGTCGCGTGTGCTTCCCGATTTCCATTACGTGGGCGACTTTGTCCAGCGGCGAGCGAGCTGAGACCTGCAAGCTCGCCAGTCCCAGTAGATCGGGACGAGTGGCAGGGTGGGGAGAAACCGCTGTATCAGTTGCATCCAGTTCCAGTGAGGGTTACCCGCAATCTCTCCTCGTACTAGCGTACTAGTAAGTGATACAAGGACTAGAGTCTCCATCTATTCTTCAATTGGTCTGGAGTTTGGCGGCTCCATGGGAATGGGAACGAGACGATATCGGAGGAAGTAGGAAAGGGCATAGGACAAGCGCCTGTTTAGCAGCAATAATGGCATTGCAAAGCATACTGGACTGTGACTCAACTTGCAAATGGATTTTTGGCCCTTCTATATGAGTTACCCTCGTATGACTTTGTCTTGTCGAGTTGGTAACGATTTGGTAAGTGAAGCACTGCCAATCCAGAACCCCTCTACCCTATAAGTGGAATGCCCTATGACAACCCCACAGCCCGGAATTTGCCAAGACTCATGCTAGTTGCTGCACGTGTATAGAGTCGATATGGTGGCACAACATGTTTTCAACTCCACGGCCTCATGTTTGGATTCTTTCGCTTCCTTGCAACGCCGAGAATACACCAGAACGAGAAGCATCTAATGAAGATAGCATCCAGCCGAGATACTCCCTTGGGAAACTGGTCTCCCTCACCATCGGAGGCATCGTCTCAGCCTCCCGGAGACTAGACCCAGACCCAGCCCCCATCGCCAAGGCACCAAAAGATAAGAATCTTCGCCCTCTCCCTCCTTGGATGACAGCCGCCCAACGGCATTATCTCATTCGATTAGTTGTAGACGAGTTTTTCCCCAGTCCACACATGTTGCGACCCCGGTCTATCTTGGCGCAACGCATACAACGGCTTATTCCCTGGTCAGTCCTGGCTTGCCCTCCTGCCCTCCTTGCCTGATTTGCCCCCCCAGCCATGCTAACTGCTGTTAATCACTGTTACTACTCAGAAACTCCTCTTTTTTATACGGATCCTGCCTCTAGCCTATATCTCCTCCATGTACCCGCGCCATAGAGTAACTATGCAGTAGACACTTTCACCACCTCGGCCTGGACCCTGAACCCGGCCTCGCTTTTAATCGGGTACCCAAGCGGCTACTTTTTTTTTCTATTACTTATCTCATTCACACGTGTGTATGTATTTAAATATTTGAGCTTCCCGCTCCCGTAGCTCTAGAAGGGGAAAACATGTAGATGGTTCGATGATATCCTTCCCTCCGCTGTCAAGGTCGTGACAACCACTCCCTACTTTGGTCGATTGTGGCCATCGTTTGTCTCTACCCCTTCCAAGTCATCACGCACTCATCAGCCCATGCTGGATGTCTGCTGTATGAACTTTCTCTTCATATAAGCCGTAGCTCCCTAGCTTGTTCGTCTTTTGGGGTTTTCTTCTGGACTATACAAAAAGATTATATCAGACAACAATAACACAATCGATACAATGGGTTGGCTACACAACCTCAACACCAAAGTGGCGGCCGGCCCGGTCGGTCGCTGGTTCCGGCTGGACGGCTCAGGCCATGTATGTTCATCTCATCTCTTTACTCTCATTGTCGCAGGGTGAGCCACCATGCCTATACCCATCGCTGCTCTCAAGACTGCGTGGGATGGGCTCAATATGGTGGCGAAGCCAGGCGCGCAGTGTGTATGCAAGACAAAAAAAGGTCGGATTTGCTAAACGGGTCGTTTCTTTTCTGCAATATAGCCCAAGTCGCGTGCGGGATCCAACTTCTCCACCGAGATCCGAGCCGGCATCGTCGCCTTCTTCGCCATGGCCTACATCATCGCCGTGAACGCCTCCATCGTCTCCGACACCGGTGGCACCTGCGTGTGCAACGGTGGCGCCGAGGACCCCATCTGCGAGAAGAACCAGGACTACCTGCTCTGCGCGGCCGAGGTCAAGCGCGACATGGTGACTGCTACGGCAGCCATTGCAGCGCTGACTTCTTTCTGCATGGGCCTCTTCGCTAACCTGTAAGTGGCTTCCCCTCTTGGGGTTGCGATTCATATGCGATGTATGCGCCGGGGTTTAAGCAAAACAGGAACTAATAAGAGCAAAATAGCCCCGTCTCTCTCGCTCCCGGTATGGGGCTGAACGCCTACTTTGCTTACACCGTCGTCGGTGTCCACGGCACCGGCACGGTGCCCTACTCCGTCGCCGTCACCGCCATCTTCGTCGAGGGCTGGATCTTCTTTGCGCTAGCGCTCTTCGGTATGCGCCAGTGGCTCGCGCGCGCCATCCCGCGGTCCATTAAGCTGGCCACGGGCGTCGGAATCGGTCTTTTCCTGACCATCATCGGCCTGACATACAGCGAGGGTATCGGCTTGATCGTGGGCGCGCAGTCCACCCCGCTGGAGCTGGCGGGCTGCTCTCCTAGCCTCAAGGGGACCGGCGGCGCCAAGCCGGGCATGTGCCCGGACTCGAACAAGATGCGCAACCCAACGCTCTGGATCGGCATCTTCTGCGGCGGTATCCTGACGGTCCTGCTCATGATGTACCGCGTCAAGGGTGCCATCATCGCTGGCATTGCCCTCGTCTCCATTATCAGCTGGCCGCGCACCACCGATATTACCTACTTCCCCTACACGCCCGTGGGCGACGACGCCTTCAACTTCTTTAAGAAAGTAGTTGACTTTCACCAGATTAAGCACACGCTCGGGGTTCAGCAATGGGACATTTCAGAGTACGGTGGCCAGTTTGGCCTCGCTCTCATCACGTTCCTGTACGTGGACATCCTCGACTGCACGGGTACCTTGTACTCGATGGCCCATTTCGCCGACCTCATCGACCCCGTCACCCAGGACTTCGAGGGCTCGTCCGTGGCCTACATGGTTGACGCCATCGGCATTTCCATCGGCGCGCTGCTGGGCACCCCGCCCGTGACCGCCTTCGTCGAGTCTGGAGCAGGCATCAGCGACGGTGGCAAGACGGGTCTGACCTCGATGACGACGGGCATCTGCTTCTTCATCTCCGTCTTCTTCGCGCCCATCTTCGCGTCCATCCCGCCCTGGGCCACGGGCTGCGTGCTGATCCTCGTGGGTTCCATGATGGTCAAGTCGGTGACCGAGATCAACTGGCGGTACATGGGCGACGCCATCCCGGCCTTTATCACCATCGTGCTGATGCCCTTCACCTACTCCATCGCCAACGGCCTGATCGGCGGCGTCTGCTCCTACATCCTCATCAACACGACCGTCTGGCTGCTCGAGAAGGCCTCGGGCGGCCGCATCGTGCCCCAAGACAAGGATCTCAAGGACCCCTGGACCTGGCGCATCCCCGGGGGCATTTTCCCGGCCTGGACCCGCCGCCTCGCCTCAGGCAAGAAGGACTTCTGGCGCGAGAACGAAGTCCCCGTCCACGAGTCGGCTTCGAACGCGCCCTCACACAACGGCGACGGCGAGAAGCTCGCGGTGCCGGACGATGGCGCTGTGACGGGCAAGGAGACGTCCAAAGTTACGGGGAAGTCGACGGGGGAGAAATCGATTTGAACGGATGCGTTCTAGATGTTGGATGAGGAAAGAAAAAGATCTTCCCGCAGATTTTGTATATAGCCATCGTTCAGAAATGTATATTGGGAGCAATAGCTGGCATCAATCAGGCTCTGATATGCGTACAAAGATAAATGAACTGAAAGCCTTACCACTTTATTACAGTGCCAGTAAATACCAGTCAAATTTGTTAGTATTTAATCCGTGAGTATGAAGTAGTTATGTTCAACTCACCTTTTCAACTCGCCTTTCAACGACGAAATGAGAGTAGAGCCGAAGGTGTTATGTGACTGGCATATGGTCTGCGGTTTTAAACCACAGTACACTTCAACACAACCAACCGCTGCATGGCATATCAAAAACAGGCAAATGGGATGATTCTGATGTGCATTGAACTGTGTTTATTTTAACATTCATCTTTCACTTTTCTGATTTTGTTGCTTTCCATGTTATGCCACTTTGGACTAATCTGTGCGTTCATTCATCACTACGAAATCATCCATCAGACTACTCTATGCCTAAGTTTACTCGATCCTCGAGCATCCAAACACCAAAACGCCTGCAAACCGCAGTACATAATCAGACCAGATAAGGGAGTGATCTAGGCAACCTATATGCCCATGGTAAAGTCATGTTCTATGCCAGGGGTGACGCTAGCCATGAACTGCATCGAATCTGTTAGCATACCGATCAGAAGCCTCGAGTTCGGCACAAAGCAAAACACTTACCTTTAAGAAGACCACGAGGTACTGGTCCACCCGAATGGCGACTTCCGGATCTTCCGCCTCCACCTCCTCCCAGTCGTCGTTGCTGGATTCAGCAGCAGCTTCGGCGCTCTTGACATCAAGCTTGTTGATTTCATCGACAAGCCCCTCCATGCCAGCATCGTGGCCAACATTCTTGCCCGCTTTCATCTTTTCGCGGCGTATCTTAAGGGCCGCGTCGGCACGGTCAAGCAGGGTCTTCATGACGGACGCATGTTTGCATGGGTGGACACTGGCCATCTTCACAGTGCTGGCGAAGAAGGGGAAGTCCTCTAGGGTCACCGTCTTATCTTTGTAGTCACCAACAATGTCCTCCATCATGAGTTGAGGTGCAAGTGGCTGTCCATCGGAGTAGCCTGACAGGTATATGCGGGGTGTACGGTAATACGGCGAGTACATTATGTAGAGATTGTATGTTCGGCGCGCACTAGCAGTGGCGATGTTAGCATAAACCCTTGCGATATGGCCTGGAACTCCTGGCCATGATCGTAACTCACCCCTTTAGTTTGTGGGCGTCTGTGTCACGGATGATGGCTTCGTCATCGTCTTCATCCTCCATATCCGGGATCTCGTCATCGTCCTCGATATCGCCCACATTGCCTGCATCGTCCACCGTGCGGACTTCCTTGGCCTTCAGGGGCTGCGAGCTGCTGAGGCCGCCGGTGCGCAACCAGCCGTCATCGTCATCTCCCTGGCCTTTGGACCTGAAATCCTCGCCATCGCCGACAACAGCTTCCTCGTGCCCCGCATCGCCAGCGAAGTTATCATCGAGTCGCCGTTGGCAAGGGACGTTGCGCGTGACGAGGTATTGCTTGTCGGCGGGCAAGTGCGTGGCACGCTGAGCGTCGGACTCAGCGGCGGCCCACTGCCATGTCGGGAACTTGAAGGTGAGGTAGTCGCCAGCGGCTACGAACTCCTCGGGTGTGATCTGACCCGTCTTGCGAAATGTCGACTTGTTCGACACGGGCGTGTATTTGTCCCGGATGGTGTTGACCGTCGAATAAAGCAGATTCATGGTGCCGTCGAAATGAGGTGGTGTTTCTGCCCAGGTCTGGCGGGTCGGGTCGGGTCGAGTCTAGTTGTCGAATCTTAAGCGAGTTGGTTGTCTTTCAAACGTACAACAAAGAGGTCGAGTCGGAGGGGTAGGTATAAGTGTAAGTGGTGCCTAGTAACGCTGGAGTTGGTGTCGCGCAGGAAACTTGCTTGCACTACAATATGGTGCAAAGGAAGATTCAACGTTGCTGGGTAAAGGTGCAAGAATGAAATATGTCGAGGTCGATTACAATGATAATATACGATGAAGAAGTCTTTGTTTCTTGCAACTTAGGCAGGCTGATTCATGGTGAAATTGAATGCCCCGAGGCAGGCAATTAAGCTGCTGTCGTCACATGGTACATACCTACTGAGGCACGCACGCACGCAGGCACGCGCAGCATAGGCGTGCTAAAGCGCTGATACCCCCAGTCACCCCTACTTACCTACCTACCTCACCTTAGGTTGATGGAGGGGCAGTGTCAATGAGTACAGTGTACCTTATTAGAGTCAGAGTGATCTACAAGTAGTCTGTTGGCTACTTAATTGATACTGTACGATTGCGGTGTAACTGATGCTATAATGAACAGAATATTGAATAGAAGTTCAATAGACTCGCAATTGAAATTGGCCCAGCCGGGCTCCGTACCGTGTCCGCCTTTGGCATGTTGCTCTTAGGAGAGGGTTCTACTTGAATATTAGGTACTCGCAACCTCAAAGAGATGGGAGCGCACGTAATGACCTCGTTTCTTATCCAGGCGACAATGACTTCAGGTTGGAGCGGGGCAGCTGCTGTTATCTAATCTTCGTAGTTTGCTCGGTATATGCATAATGAGCTTTTGCTGCATGGCCAGCTGGGAGAGAAGTCTCTGGAAGAGCCAGATGGTTGACACCTGTCGGGCTGACCAGAGTGCGGCTTAGGCGCACTTTGCCGAATCCAGCTAAGCCACAAAAACTGGATTGGGGCAGTCACCTGATCCCACACAACACGCACGCTACTCCCACTCCAACAAAATTGACTGATCTATGCCAAAAACTTTCGGATTTTGAGCAGACGCCAGAACAACCTACTAACCCCCCAGCATCCCACCACCTCGTCAAGATCTCGTTGGGTAACATCTAGCAAGAAGGTATGTACATTGTCGATGCCCATATTATCCGAATGCTCAATTCGAAGGATCCTCTCCCGCTGACCATTTCTCTTTAATTTTGCAGTCTCAAAATGAGTTAGTAGCCCGCGCCCATCCCGAACGAAACAACCGATTGGATTCGAGTGCGACCAGAATACTGACTTCGATGAACAGCCAAGGGAACTTCCAGCTTCGGCAAGCGCCACAACAAGACGCACACTCTGTGCCGACGATGCGGACGTCGATCGCTCCACATCCAGAAGCACACCTGTGCTTCTTGCGGTTACCCTGCTGCTAAGACCCGAAAGTGTACGTTTACTGCTCTGTCCTGCCCGGCCCCGGACATCACAGCTCGCTGGGAGAACGACTGGACCGGGTCGGGTGTTGTCACGCGACGGGATGTTTTACTGACAAAGCTCGCCATGCAGACAACTGGGGCGAGAAGGCCAAGCGCAGAAAGACCGTCGGCACCGGCCGCATGCAGTACCTCTCCGGCGTCTCCCGCCGCTTCAAGAACGGCTTCCAGAGCGGCATGCAAAAGAACGCCCGGGGCCCTGCCCTGAAGGCTTAGAGGGACGGAATTGGTAACTTCTGAGGGTTTGCATCATGGACTACGAAAGGCGGTATGGCGTGATAAAAGGATTGCATCACTGGGACTGAATTCACGGGACCCACGAGGTCTTTGCCTGACGAAAGAGAAGGGCATGTTACGCTAGCAATTCCGACCAAAAATTGCATTTTTCGAGGCACTACATGAAGTGTCACGGCAATACGAAAGAATCTACGACCGTCAAGATGTTTCCATGAAACACGCTCTCTGGTTCGATGGTGTGGATGGGAAGGACAATACCCAAATCGGTCTTCGGGATGATGTGATGACAATGTCCATGTGCTTTAGTATCACGGCGTCAAGAGGTATCTACTGGAGTTTCTGAAAGTTGCTGCCTTTATTGACTGAATCTCTAATGTTGAACTTATTGCCCACGTTCAAACACGCGAACGCTCCCGTCACCAGCAATGAAATAAAGCAACTCTCTATCTTCTCCTGCGGCTGTGCTTGCGCCGTTTTGTGTTACTCTGAGCACTCCACTCACATCTTTTGCCGTTCCTGTGTCAAGCATTCTGAGGCTGATAATCATGTCAGCCGCATGGGCGAAGGATATAGCAAATGCAGCATGTTCCTTCTCCAATGTGGTTGTCTGGGCCGAAAGTAGAGGCTCGTCCGCTGCTAGAGTCACAATTGACGAGTGGACTTCCTATCAGAATAACTCTATTAATACTATTTTTCCTACGTGCCATGAATCTCCATGTACTTACCTCTCGTATGTCAAGCAATAAATCCTGTAATGCTGCCCCCGTCACGGTCTTGCCTGCCGCTGCCAGTAGCAGATCTGGACTGTCCAGTATCAATACAATTTTGGAGTCCTGGCTCTGTTGCCGTAATTGCGTGACAGCCTCAGCCAGCTGCTTGCGTAACTCGTGCAACGTAGAATTCGACAAGACCTTGCCAGAAGCATCAACGGGAGGGGAGACGCCCTGCGCCGACACCGAAGGCCCTCCCGAAAACAATTTACTTAGTCCATCCACGAAGACAAACTTGCCCTTTTTGGAGGAGGCATCTAGATCCACTCCGATCCGGCCTGCGCCTTCTTTCCAGAATGCATAGTCCCTGAGGAAGCTTACTAGCACAACGCTGGCGGCATCGCTGTCGTCGGGGGAGGAGGAGTCAGTTTCCTCACCGACGGCGGTCCGTTGCGCGTTGCGGTCAGCACCAGCAGAGGTTGTACTTGACGGTGTCAGAAAGCGGCACAGGTAGCGCTGGACGAGCCAGTTCGTACTGGCGCCCAGAACACCGGTGAGCACAATCAAGGAAGCCTCCGGAGGAAGGCCGAGATAGGGCTCCAATAATGGTGGCGTCCGAGATGCCATTTCCTGCCTTTGCGGGCTTGCCTGGCTTGGCCGTAAGGTATAAGAAAATGACGGGCTTTCCTTGGCTGACACAGCGGTCAGAATGATCTTGACTCGAGTACTTTTCTCGGATGGTGTGATATCCTGTTCGCGGGGTTGGGTAGGATCGTCCAAAATGGCCTTTTCCTCGGTGGGGGGAGAAAGAGGTTGATCACTTTGGAGATATCTCGACTGGTTTGGGCAGGTATACCGCACAGTCGTTCTCGTC
The DNA here is from genome assembly GCA_006508115.1 of Apiospora malaysiana. Taxonomy (NCBI): domain Eukaryota; kingdom Fungi; phylum Ascomycota; class Sordariomycetes; order Amphisphaeriales; family Apiosporaceae; genus Apiospora; species Apiospora malaysiana. The sequence goes on from QUSE01000031.1 coordinate 128,868, forward strand.
TCGCCTCGTCCCGTCCCCTCAGTTTAGAGCCCTAAGAAGATGCGTGATGCGCCCCACAGACTGGTTCGGATCCAAGCGCGGTACCACAGAAAAAATAGAGCTTCTCTGGGGTCTGGATGAAGCGTTGCTTGGTTGCTTGACGTCGCCAACAGGGGAGCCGGGTCAAAAATAAAAAGACCAGACGAGATAGGCGCCGAAGAAAATTAGAAAAGGATTCGAACGGCGGGCTGGGCATAAGTGCAGAGAAAGTTGGCGGTGGGTTCCTCGAAAAGATCGAGATATTCTTGGCTTTGATCCTGTAGCCCAACGAAAATGTAAGTCTATAGCACTGGTACTACCTGCCCGTGTTGCCGTGTTGGTAATATTGACTTTGGCTTGCTTGCTTGGCTGCTTGGCTGCTTGACGGATTGACGGATTGACGTGGGAGAACCCCAGATGCGCGTCAAGTAATGCTATGTACGAGTGAACCGTACGAGTGAATCAATAGCCTAAACGAACCAACGCTTTTTGGTCACCAGTAAGTAGTCAAGAAACCCTTCCCTTCCATGGGCTCAAACTGCTTCAGCCTCCAGTTCTGTCAATCAGGTAGGTAGATAGACTGGGGTGGATATGGGCCTTGGCTCGTCGTCATAGTGCATTATTTGGGCGCTGCAGCAGCGTGCCCATGTTTACTAGGAGTTTGGACCCTGGGAGTGCCAGGAAAGGGTCTCTTGGAAATGGACGATCGTTGGCTAACACGACCGAATACATGCCGCACGCTGGCCTTGATAAATCCAAACCAAGACACCTAGGTAGGCGCATGACAACAACAAAAAACAAAAGAGTCAATGGTGACGTGCATCGAAGAGGACGATTGACATCGCACCGCAGTCAAGGTTGATGCATCCCAACTGCCGTTATACGGAGATAGCGAGGATTTACATGTCCGGCGCTGCATGGCATATGGCATATGGCATATGGCATGGGGGGAGGGGTGGGCTGTCAACCTCTAACCTTGACCACTCTATGCAAGATCACGTCCGAAATAACTGGATGCCTGGGAATATCATGGTCATATCGTAGTACTCGAGCACCCCTCACCCTCCTCTGCTATACCTGTAGGAACTCACAGCCCCCCACACCCTGTTCTCTGTCGAGAAAAAACAAAACCCATGGCATGGGCTCATGCGCCTCCTCCCACACTAGCGGCTGACTTGATGGAGAATACGGGGTCTGGAGAGGGTGCGACGGAGAGAAGGAGAGCAGCCGGCGCATGTGAGAATGGCCTGCTGACCATACTGACCGCATCCCCGGTGGATTTTACTACTGGGGAGAGATCACGCATTCCCGGCTCTTAACTTGGTGATTGGACCTCGATCTCTTTTGCGCATGTTCCGCCGCTTTGTAAGTGCCTTGGTGCCGTACTTGTCAGTAATAGCGAACATGAAATGCAGAGTGGTGGGAACGGCCGAGACTGGTGAAGTGGTGGCAGAGTGGTATATCTAGCCGGACACCATTCTTCTCTCCCGTCCATTTTCCTTTTCTCGTTATCTGAATTGTTATACATACCAACTTGCGGTGAAGTCGAAGCGTGTGTGTGTGTGTGTCCCACGTGCTAGGTGGTTCTCCAGATTCCCCAGGATCATCTTATCTTAAGCCATTGGCGCAAAGGCGGCCCAAGCCAGGACGCCTGCACGCCTGCACGCCTGGCACCTGGACCGGTCGAGCATTCAAGATAGTTGGGACTACGCCATCTATACTCCACCCTAATCGGACATAACCAGTTGTTGGATGTATGTATGCTCATTATTTGCCCACCTGGGATATAGCTAACAACCAATCTTGTTGACTCTGCTGACCTACTATCTTGCTTACCGTCGTTTCATAGACGATCTCTGTGAGACATTAGCTTTATATAGCGCTGATAGGGCTTTTGCATCGCCCCAGTCCCAACTACCAACAAGCTTTCGACATCAATTTAAGCTCGCATCGGCCTGCCCTGTTCGCCTTCAGGCTATTTCGTCCATACTCGGACTCACGCACAAAATACTTGCATCATACTTGCAGCAGTGTGTTAAACGGCTACCATTCCAGTCTATCCACCGCGCACACGCTCACCCTGCATTGTCCACACCCCCGCGCAATCCTGGTAGTTGGGCGACTTCAGTTGACATCGCCCTTTCGCTTAGGAAGGTCCGTGGTTGACTCGAGTCGGATGGAAGCCAGCCAACTGCCTCTTTCCCCAGCCTAGATCGCCGCCACATGACTCGTTGACGACAGGTCCCTTGGAAGCCACCCCTGACTACTTTGTCGCTACACCACCTAATCCTGTCACAACGGAGACATCTATTCAATATATTATATTCTGATCGCCCTCATTCTACCTAGCACGACTCAACGCCGCTTCATCTCTTCACCTCTTCGCTTTTCTAGTATTGCTTCCTAGTGATATCCCTTTCCCCTAAGACCCTATTCCCCGATATCCAGCACTTGCTTCCGCGCATCAGTTGAACCAATCGGAAAGTACGGTTTCACTCCGACTTTCCAGATACAGCAACAAATACCCTCCATAGGCACCATGGCGGAGGAGAAACCCGCGGGCCAGCGGCGCCCGTGGAATGGGCTTTTTTCCAAGAAGACTCGGCGAGATGAGGAATCTGCCGAGTCAGACGAGCAAAGGCTCAGGTCCAAGAACCCAACATGGAATATGGGCATGCTGAATGACAAGCAAACCATAGAGGTGCCCGGTAAGCCTAGAACCCAGATTCTTCTCAGCCTGCACACTCTCTAACAAAACTGCCAGGCTCTGTTTTACTTCTGGCGCAAGGCCGAAATGAGCCTCTGGGTCTGCGTAATGCGCCGGCAAGGACGTCCCATTCGTCTATACCTACCGGTATTCCTCATGAACCGCCGCCGCCTCCACCAGAGGACGACAAGAAGATGACCAAGGATGGGCAAATCATTTTGGAGCCTCAACCCGATGACTCGCACAATGATCCTCTCAACTGGGCCTCGTGGCGGCGAGATCTTGCTCTGTTGTCTCTCGGTTTATACTGCATGGTTGGTGGTGGAATTACTCCTCTGATAGCAGCAGGTTTCTCCAATGTAGCCGAAGGTAAGCCTACCCAACACAACACACCATAGGTGAACTTGGACAAAGCTGACCTCCCGTGAAAGACTACGACGTACCAGTTGCCCGGGTCTCGCTGACTACCGGGTTGTACATGATGGGCCTTGGTATAGGGAGTGTACTCTTCTCTCCTACGGCCATCTTGTACGGAAAACGCCCAGTATACCTGTTTAGTGCCGTCATCTTCATCCTCTCGGCAGTCTGGTGCGCGCTTTCACCCAGCTTCACGTCGCTCCTTATTGCCCGAATCTTCCAGGGTATTGCTGTGAGCCCGGTAGAATGCCTACCATCCGCCACTATCGCAGAGATTTTCTTCTTGCACGAACGAGCCTATCGTATCGGAATCTACACCTTGCTACTGCTTGGCGGCAAGAACTTGATCCCGTTGGTCAGCGCTGCTATCATCCAGAGCCTCGGATGGCGCTGGGTCTTCTGGTAAGCACCAACGGCCTATCCGTAATCGCGACTGATAATCCGAAACTAACCCCTAATTCTCATCCAGGATTGTTGCTCTAGTTGTTGGGTTTTGCGGTATTTTGCTGTACTTCTTCGTCCCTGAGACGTTCTGGGACCGAACGCCAATCCCGAGAGATCGCACCCATCCCAAAAGACCTGGTTTATTCAGCAGACGATCGTCTAGACATGTTATTCCACGCCACTCCCAAGACAAGGGTAGCAGGACACCCGCTGCTGTTGACCGCGATCCTGAGAAGGCTGTCGAGAAGATACATGAGCCAGCTGATGGGACCGTGTCGCCGAATCCACGACCTAAAACCACCCAACATGTGGGGTTTGCGGCGGAAGTTGGAGACGGTCATCACCACCATCATCATGAGACACCGAACGAGCTTGGTATACCTGGGCCAGCTGGGCCTTCTGCTTCCAATACAGGATCTCAACTTCCATCGCGTCAACAAAGTGCCTTGGCGTCTCGGGTAGTCAGTGGCTCTGCGACGCCAGCTGGAGGAGATACGGAGAGCGAGAAGATATCCATCTCCAATATGCCCGCGACGATTGGCCAGATGTATACCCACACTCTCCGGAAATCGCCCCCGAAGTCGTTTACTCAACAGCTCCGCATCTACCATGGCCGACTCAACCAGGACAAGTGGTGGAAGGCGGCCGTCCGCCCCCTCATTCTCTTCTCGTATCCGGCGGTGCTCTGGTCCTCGGTAGTTTACGCATGTTCCATAGGATGGCTTATCGTGATCTCGGAATCCGTTGCTATCATTTACCGAGAAGGCACATACAAGTTCGGCGCCCTGGCCACCGGTTTGGTCTACTTGTCGCCTTTCATTGGCGGTGTGTTGGGCACGGCTGTGGCTGGTAGAGTCAGCGATGTCATCGTGAAGGCCATGGCGCGCCGCAATGGTGGTTTATACGAGCCGGAGTTCCGTCTGGTTATGGCAATCCCGATCGCCATCACCACGGTTATTGGTCTCATGGGCTTCGGCTGGTCGGCTGGCGAGAACGACCCGTGGATCGTGCCGACCGTCTTCTTCGGCGTCGTCTCGTTCGGGTGCTGTCTCGGGTCGACGACTTCCATCACCTTCTGCGTGGACAGCTACCGCCAGTATGCGGGCGAGGCCCTCGTCACGCTCAACTTCAGCAAGAACATCTTCCACGGCCTCGTCTTCAGTCTGTTCGTCACCGAATGGCTGACGCACGACGGCGCCAAGTCGGTCTTCATCTGGATCGGCATCATCCAGCTCATCTGTCTTTTGAGCACGATCCCCATGTACATCTACGGCAAGCGAGCGCGCATGTGGACGGTGCGCAAGAATATGATGGAGAAGTTTTAGATGGGGTGTACATTGCATTTGGGATCTTTCTGCATTGAGTTGGACGGGCCATGGCTGTTTGCATACTGCATAGAGGAGGATATACCACGTGATGTCTCCTATGCCAGTGCATATAGAATCTCCTGGAGCATTCAAGATTGGTTCAAACATAAGCATGCATCCAAGGGTATAGAGCTTCTGGACATGGCTACTGGCGTTTCGGTTTGGGAGGGAATCTATTACCAAGGAATACATACCTACGATTAGCGATTATGACCTCATGAAAATACTATGATACCTTCAGGCCTGAGTAACTTGTCTCCTGCAGCCCCTGATGTGCTTTGTCTAGTCGAGTAATCGAACTTCGGCTTACGGGGGGCTGGCTGGGTGCTTTGGTGCTGCAATTGCTTACCCCTGGCCGGCATCCACGCCAAGAGTTCGGGTTGCCGCTCAACTAGCCCCGACGTCATTTTAGAGTCTTGTTCACGTAATTGCAGCTTGTAAAACCTCACCCAATTTTAGATCTACAAACAACGTCTTCCAATAACTCCTTTGCAACTAATTGACTCTGTGGATTGACCCAGCATTTCCCCACGATCTAGCACTCTTGATACAACCAATTGGCCCCTCCTTGGTCGACCGTATAAGAAGAAAGCAGAGCTTGGCATCATGCGCGTTGCCTTGCGATCCGCCCCGTCGATAACTTCGGCTGCGAAGAGTTTCGTGCAGAAGCCCGTTCAACAGCAACAACGCGCCGCCTTCTCGACGTCGCGCCGGCACAATGGCAGGAACCAGATCTACGATACGTAAGTTCGTCCTACACTCCCCCGGGGCAAGAGAGAAGGAGGACGGACAATCAGCATAACAAAGCAAATACTGACCAACACCTTTCGGCCACAAACCAGCGTCCGCAACCCCGCCGCATTCCAAACCTACCTGCAGCTTTCGTCCTCGTCGCGCACCCCGCTCCTGACGTTCTGGACGACGTCGTGGTGCGGGACGTGCCGCAAGGTGAAGCCGCTGCTCGAAGACCTCGTCGAGTCGGGCGTGGGCGAGGCCGAGGGCGGCGTCGGCCTCGTCGAGATCGAGTGCGACGCGCCCGACGTCATGAACGAGAACATGGGCATGACGTACATGATCACGTCGATCCCGACGCTGCTCAGCTTCGACGGCGGCGAGGCCATGACGCAGACCAAGGTCGTCGACGCCAAGCGCCTGCGCGACCGCGCCTGGCTCGAGGAATGGATCCGGACCGAGGCCAAGCGTCACGGCGGCCGCGGCGGAGGTGGTGGCGCTGGGCTGCTCGAGGGCTTGTTTGGGAGCTGGAAGAACTAGAGAAAGGAAGTTGTGGTCGGTTCACCGTCAAAGTTCTGAACGACTTGCTTGAAACATCGTCATCATCAAGTCGCATTTACGCTATGCCATTTTTGTTGTTTGGTTTACGGGATATCTATCTTATGATGATTGCCTCGACAATCTTCCTTATTTTCTGCTTTCACCTCCACGCTATGCCCCCTTACGCCTGGTAGAATACCTCCTCAACCGGCTTCCACCACGACGGCTCCCCGGACTCGCTGCTCTTTGCGCCAGGAACCATGCTCTACGAAACCACACACCCAATCAGATATACAAGTCCACACATTGGGGGGAGAGGAGGGTTGGGTCATGACGGGATGGGGTATCTCTTACCTCTTGGTAACTATCCGTCATTGCCCACCACTCGCGCACCTTGGGGTTCTCCCGCATCCGCTCCATATCGCCAGCATAGTCGTACCCGACATACTTGAAGCTTGCAAAGAGGATTCCCGTCTCGGGATCATGGCAGATACTATCTGTATTATGTGGAAATCATATTGCCCAGGTTAGTCATCTGGTACCCACAACACGAAACTCCAAAGGCGGGAAACACGGGGGTATACACTCACAATCCTGGATATTGCATGCTTTGATCTGGCGCTGCACCTCGGGCCATACTGCGGCGTGGCACTCCTTGTACTGGGCGACGCACTCGGGCTTCAGCTTGATGATCTGCGCGAAGCGGCGGCCCGGGTTGCGCTGCCGCCCTCCGGTGGTGGGCGAAGCCACGACGTCGAGGGCCGCCTCGAGGGGTGGCGTGGTGGGTGACGTGGTTTCGCCATTGGGCGACGGGGACGCGGGCTGCTTGGACCAGAGTTGCGACATGGTGATGGCTTGCTTACTTGCGGTTGATGGATTACGTTGTCGTTCGCCGAACCGATCGTGGTAGTGGCTATAGTGGCTTATCCTTATATACGCAGATACCGTATTCGTAAGCCTCTTTGTGGTGTCTGTATAGTAACAGTAGGCTTTCTCGGGGATTCGGGGACGCTGGCTCCAATATATATCAATGAACAACTAGTCTGCCAAGATATTGTGCGCGCGTGTGTGTCTCTACACAAGCAGGAAAAAGCAATATATGGTCCCTGAATGTTTGTGTGTTTCCCTGTCTTACGTGAGATAACAAGGAGACGAGATGTGTAGCAAAGCAAGAAAGACACAAACCGGCAACTGTGTATATATGCGAGGATAGACTCCTACGGTCAGCGGATGTCACGGTAGCTTCGGATGAATGTTTGGGGTTGGGAAAGCAACGACATAAGTTGGGGGTCCCGGGTGCGGGGTATCGCAACCATGGGACGGGTAGATGGGGGTTTGGCTTTTTTTTTGGTCTGTTCCTTTTCTTCTTCTGTGTTCTGCCTCGTCTTAGTTTCCTGGCCCCTTGCTTTTCTCCTCCCGCGATCGACACGAGGTGTAGAGCCTGCTTACACCTAGGGGAGGAGGAGCTATTCTTCCGCTGGCTGGCAATGACTGAGCGGTCAGAGAGACAGAGACAGGTGTAAGTACCAACTTACATGGTTACGGATGAAATCCGCTCTCACATTGGGTAGGTAGGCAGGTAGGTACTTCAATTTCCCGTGAGTGAGAAGGTCCAGGTAGGCATTTTGTGTGCAGACATCCCGGATCTCCCATCGTCACGTACCTGAATATCTGTGGCCACCCCCGGCAAATAAGAAGTGCTTTCGCACGTGGGGTCGTGTGTACTGCAAAAGACCGACCGCCGAGGCGGAGGTAATGTAGTAGTGTCCAAGTCAAAATCCATTAGTGCATCCACCGCTTCGGTACTCCGATCACCAGATCTCAACTCTGGCCAGCGGTCTAGACCTAGGTCGGAGTAGACAAGACAAGGACATCGTGAAAGAACAAAGCTCGACTCGCAGGAGTCTGATCGATCAGGGGTGAGTGAACTCCGTACTGGGTAGCGTCCTAAGACCCAAAATACCAGACCGCAGTTTTCAAGTAGGTAGGTAGAATTACATGAGATTGTATTTTATCTGGACGAAGACTGCTTGCTGGTAACCCTCACTGCCTTTCTTCCTGGCTAAGAAAAGGGAGCGGTTGCGCGCCATGTCCGCCTTCAAATGTCTGTACAATGATTTTCTCGCGAAGATGCAAGATTTGCAAAGACGCGCGATAAAAACATATAAAAAAGAGATGGTTGCACCGCCAGCCAGCTCGCCTGTCTCCCGGCCGGGGATCCTGTATATATTTTCCAAACTCCGCCCCATGCTTGTAACGTCCATAGCTCTCGCTTTCCATTAACTTGCAGATCAGAGTATTCTTCCCCGCCAGGTGCCGCATTACTATACAAGTAAAGAAATAAAAAGGCCGTAACCCCAGGATATGCACCACGGTATCACCTTGTCGCCGCGTGCCAATCCCTCGTACTTAGCGAAGTAGTCACAGGGCTAGATTAAGCATACAAAGCTTCGAACAGGTAGATGAAGCCGAACACCAGGAAGGCCAGAGCTCCGCCGACGGTGACTGATATCTCGTTAGCTTGAGTTCGTCTGGAGATGCAGACTTAGGGACAGAATCAAACTTACCAACTTTCATGCTGACTTTGCCAGCAATGGCTCGCCCACCAATGACGGCGACGCCAGTGCATATAGAGTGTCCAACAAGAGCACCCAGGGTGACCCACCAGTAGTCTTGACCGGCCGCCATCGCAATGGTTGCGATCTGGCTACGATCACCCCATTCGCCTAGGAAAGTCATGACAAACGTCTGTACCCACGCCGGGCTCAGCAGAAGCGAGGCCAGGTTGGACATGCCAGTTCCTACACTACCCACGATGCCACCACGAGGGGACGGGCTTCTGGCCGGCGAAGTCGAGGGGCTGCGCGGTGGCGTTGGGAACCGAGACTTGGAGCGGGACTTGCGGTTGCGACCCAGTCCCATCTCCATGGCATATACGGAAGATCGGCGTCTTCCCTGCTTCATGGCCTGGTGCTCCTTTTCTGCCATCTCCATCTCCACCTCTTGCATTTCAGCAGCAACACCTTCATCGGGGCTCATGGCCATACCCTCGCGGAGAAGTTTGGCGCCAAAGACAAAGAAAAGTCCGGCGGCAAGGAAAGCGGTGATCTTCTTGGGGATCAGAGCTGGCAGTGTGTGACCCAGAATTGCGGACAGGAACGTCATGACCAGCAGAGCGCCGAAGGCAGCGGTGAAGACCACCATGCGATCGTGCTTCATGGCCATGAGGGCCGCCACCAGAAAGGTTTTGTCGCCAACTTCGGAGAACAGAATCATAGCAAAAGACAGCACAAAAGAGTGGAAGGGTCGAATAATGCCCTCGTTACCGTCATGGACGGTTTCTTTCCAATCCTTTGCGGGCCTCGTCTTGGGCTTGGATACATCGAGGTGGTCCTTGTTGGCTGAGTTGGGAAGGGGGTTCGGGCTGTCGCGGAATTTGCCCGGAAGATCCGTGGGCTTCTCCAGACCTGCAACCTGCTCGGGCGTCTTCTGTATATCTTCCTTATCTTTGCCGTCCTTGCTGTCCTTCTCCTTCTTGGTGCTCTTGTCGCTGGAGATCTTCTCCTGCTCACTGTGAGGCAGCGGGGGCTTCTCTTTCGGGGTTTCGGGCACCTTCTCGACCTTCTCGCCAGTCTTGCCCTCCTTGGCTTTGCGGACTTTGTCCTTCTCGCTGACACCGCCCTCGGTGCCAGTGGTGCCCTTCTTAGGTCGCAGGTGATCCCGATCATCCATGACGCCGTCGTTCGATTGAGGGACCTCTTTACCTTCGTAGACCGTGTGGTCCTTAGGAGCGTCCTTCAGAGCAGGCAACTCCTTTTTCGGGGCAGCAGGGTCTGACTTCTCGGCTTTCTTAGGCTCAACGAAAGGGCCCTCGTGGGGCTTCCCATCTTTTCCATCAACGGGGGCGTCCTTGGTGCCGACATCGTACTTCGGCTTAGTGGCGGCTGAGGCACCGGTAGCACCTGTGACGGGGTCTCGCTCTACCGCTGCCCGGATATCCTTCTCTGACGTGGCATCGGCCGGGGTTGAAGAGGCGATCGCGAGGGCGGGAAGCAGGAGAAGCAGAAGCTGCGCGTGCTTCTGCCGTAACTTCATGGTGGCGTTGATGAGAGGGTCGTGGGGTGAACTTCGTCGGAAGAACCGTCGAGCTGCCGAGTCGCCGATGGTGGAAGGAACGAAAAGTGTCCAGTCCGGGGACAGAAGTGATTTGACGGAGATCGAATTAGGAGTCCTTTTTTTTAGGGTTGACTGTCGTGACACGAAGATGTCTCTCAATCGCCGCGTAAGTAGAGAAGGAAGGTGGTAGGGTTAACAAATAGGCAATGAATGATTAGGAGAAGGAGAAATGGAAACACAGCAGCAAGAGAAATGAAGTTGGCACTAGATTTCTTCCCGTTGGTCTGGACTTGAAGGAAGTCGTGATGAAAGCTGGACCTGAAATCCGGCAGAAGCCCCTACTGAGTGACAGACAGGGGTCAATGCTAATAAGGCAAGTAGCGAGTATGTATGCAGCGTAGCGTAGTGGACTCGTGGCCTAGACCTTCTAAAACCCAGCCGCGATTGATTGATTGAGGAATGAGACACGCGGCCAACTCGACTCGAACTCGAGGCAATGCTTGGATACAAGGTGATACCACACACGCGCGCATGGCATGGGACGAAGCAGACACCTAGTAGCAGGTTATTACGATTGCAGTATACAGTATACAGTATACAGTATAAGCAAAGAGAGACGTACAGCTGGGTTAGGTGCTGCAGCTTGAATCTTTACCAATTAAGTTTTTAGGGGATTTAACCTAGACAGGTGGGTGCATGGACGGCTGCGCCATCCTTTCAACTTTCTCCTTGTCCAGTAAGTACCCAGGACTTCCAATTGATGTTTGAACGTTGCCGGTTTGCTGACCCTACCAAACAAGCAAACTACCTAAACTGCCATGATTGATGCAGGGGCACACAGGCAAGCCAGGCCAGGGGCCAGCCACGTTTGGCTTAGGGAAGCCAATGTTCCCCAACCAGGCATGGAGATATTTCTGGAGGCTGTGCTCGAATACAGGGTCTCATTAAGGCCTCCTTTTGCGAGTACTTATGTACGCTGTTAACAATGAAAGTTTTGGAAGAGAACCCCTTTTCCTTGCCATTTGTCTGAGACTTCTTGTCCTTGACATGCATAGACACATCACATTATGGTCTATCCAGCACGGGTAATACAGCTTCTGGTGGACTCATGGGCTTCTACTATTACGATTTCTGTTACAAAGTTGAATCGTCCTTAGGTCCTATTGACTCGTAACAAATCACTTGGACTATAGGATAGCTGCAGCGAACGGACGTATGATACTGACAATCGGCCCAGTCAGCCTAGGTATGAACATGGATCAGATTTGTTTACTTCACCTTGCTATCACGCTGCATTTAGGGTGCCATTGTCTGCACAGAATTGTCACGTCGTCTTCGCCCCTCCTGGCTCCTGGCCTCACCCAAAGTCTATTTTAGTTGTCAATGGCCCGTGCTCATATTGAATGGTAAATAAACTTAGTTATTCACAACCTTTTAACCGTTAACATTGGAAACCCGATGAAAGTTGAATGATCTTAACTGCCTGAATTTCTCGTTCCTCGGATTCCTCATGGCGCCGTCCACCAGGTCCAAGGCTGCCGCTGCCACCGGTGCATCGCCGACAGCCAGGAAATCTGTCAGGTCTAAGAGGCCGACGCGACAGGCGCGACAAGTACCGGAACAGAAGCCGGACTTATCACCACATTCATCGCCGCCGCCGCCGCCACCACCAAGTGCACGCCCAGATCAAAAGACCACGGCTGATTCTGTGAACAAGGATGCATTTCCGATTACTCGTCGGTCTGCACGACAGGACAGTCCAGCGGCTAGCACCATTGATCTGGGCTCGGAAACCGGTCTTGAGGAGCATGATTACCCACAAGGAAGCCAGGAGTTAGGTGAAACTACCATACGTGAGTCGCAAATTTGGGTAGTGAGGTTAGATGCGTTTCACTGACCAAGTATCATCAGTCCCGCCTCCAAAACCTAAGGGTAACAGGTCTGTACTAGACGAGACAGAGGAAGCAGAGCCTCATGCAGTCCAGCTGGCAACAGGCGCAAACGACAATTCTCCAAGTGAACTCGTTGAGATGCTCAACGATTTGATTCCGGAGATCAACAGAGATACCTTCGAACTCTACAAAAATTTGATCCTGTTGAACAATGAAGATGAACCCGCATCAAAGCTACGGGTGCTGCAGGTGAAAGCAAGGTCTGCTTTCCTCGCGTTGAAAACTGATCGGGCAGAATTCGTCCGTGAAGGTGAACTGTTCATCGACGTGATCCGCTTTCGCCAGGCTCTCGAGAGCCAAGAAGACCGAGATTTCGTCAATAATGCATACCACGCCATATGCGCTTCGAACCTGGTTATGCTATTGAAATATCTTCTGGATAAGCCGCTCGAGCTGCAAAAGGCCCAGGAAGTTATTAACAGGATCGCCATTCACTTTCCTTGGGATTTCGACTTTTCTGCACCTACTGTGGACAAAGATGAGGCTGCCAGGCAGATCGACCTGGCATATTCGCTTCGCTGCTGTCACCTAGCCAGCCGGATTCTCCACGAAACCACAGAGGATCCTTTGGTCCTTGCCATGAAGGTATTCTGCAACTATGAGGGTTTGCCAGATGAGGTTGTGTCGCGAAAGACAGCGAAAGACACCCTGAAAGCTGGATCTTTGAAGGATCTCACTAGTAGCGACCAGGTTCCTCACTTACCGATAGATGAATTCAGGGCTCGCATAGAAGTGTTGAAGAAGAATTTGTCCGGAAACCGTGAAAGGGCGCATCGATGGATGGAAGCTGAATACCCAGCGGAGAAGCTCGCCAAAGAACTTGCCGATTGGGCGGAGGACACATGCGAAAAGCTATTCGCGTCTCGTAGCCCAACAGTCCATAACAAACGCGACATGAAATCTGCAACACCGGAGCACGCGCCACATGGCCATCAAGACCAAAAGAGAAGCAGATCGTCTTCCTTAATGGTTCCTCAAAGCAATGAACAATCCGAGCCAGAGTCAGAGCCGGACTCTGAAGCAGGACAGCCCATCCGCCGATTGGATGTCCCGGCCGAGTAAGTCCAAAATTCGGTAAACGAGCCTACGAAAGCTACTGACACTTAAGCAGTAGGAACACTATTGACACCTCGGATGATGATTCTGAAGTAGGAGAGCCAGTTATTCGTAAAGGAGTAGAGATCGCGTAAGCCATTCAAACTGCGATATCTATAACCCTTAGAGGATCTACTAACAACTTATAGTAAAAGCTATCTCAATGACGGAAGCGACGAGGCCGAATCTTCGGTTCTACACGGCACTCCTGGTGGGCCAACATCGTCGCACGCTGCGCCGATTTTTAACCAGCAACTCCGGAACAACATCCTACGTATGGATCCTGAGATGATTGTAAGCAGCAGCAGGCCGAACGGATCAGCTCCGCCAGCCAGTTCCCTGGCAGCACACCAATACCGGAGCAACTCGTCGAAAAGAGCAGTACCTCCCATGGAAGACTATGCAGACGTAGATGCCGATGACGACCACTTTGAGACGAATTCGTTGGGTAAGAACGCCAATCGAATCGCTGCCAGAAGGATTATTACCGAACAGCTGCCTAGCAAAAGGGCTCGAATTTCGGAATCGCCTGCTGCTGCCGCCCCAATCCAGCGCAAACACCCCGTCGCCGTTTCATCTCGACCACGGGCCCAAACTTTGGAGTCGCCTCCTCCTCCTGCTGCTGCTCCCATCCAGCGCAACTCCCCGGTCCACGATTCATCCGGGTCACGGGCTGAGAGCCCTCGCCGCGCATTGCAGCCAGAAGATCTGGACACACTAACCCAACAAGCCAAAGCCAACAGGGCGAATTCCAGACAGCACGCTGCAAGAAAAACTCAGGTCCGAATAGCGTGGTCGAACCAGGATCGATTGCATCTCATTGAGGACATCGCGACATATGGCTGCTCGTGGTCGAGTCTCGAAAAGATAGGAGAGAAGGAAAAGAGATACGAGGTCCCGCGAAACCAGCAGCAGATTCGCGACAGGGCACGCAACGAAAAGGTAGAATTCCTGCGAGGTAGAATGCTTCTACCTGCTGGGTTCGACGACGTGGTCCTTAGCCGCAAGGAGAAAGAACTAGTCCGGGGCCTTGGTCTCAATCCATATCGCAAGGAAGACGACGTCGAGTGGGTAGATGACATGAAAAGACCGACGAATGTCAATCTGTCTGAGGCTGAGTACGACTCGGCTTAATTGCCCATGGCAGGTGGCTTAGAGACTTTGCGACTTTGAAAGCCAGCTTGGCAGGCGAGGCGAAGGTTGATACGGGCGTTCAGGTTAGGGGCGTCATGGAGGCTTTATGGTTCACTTCACGAGGTTTGCAGGGAGGGGAGTTTATCAGGATCGTCTGCTGTTACTGTTCACGGATACCTCCAGTCTGCGTTTAGGTGCTTGCTTCTATACATGAGATAAGTACACCTCTCCTCTATGCAGATACATATAACCTACCTGCAGGTGACCAGGGCCACCTTTTGGTGGCATTCCCTCCTTGGGATCCATAGTTTCAAGTTCCCATATGGGAGCAAACGCGATCAATACATGCATGTACAAGTAGATATCAAGTTTGTATACTATTCTGGTGAATGAAGCTACCGAAATTGCAGTGAGGCCACAATTGCAGTGAGACTTTGGGGGTTTAAGTGGTTGGTGCATGGGTCAGTGCTTAATGTATGTACTCATGTCAGCGGGTGCCAGGCAAATCAAAATCAGGTGTTAAGGCTAACCTTGGCTACTTGGTGGGCTGAGTGAGGGACGATGGGGGGAGGGGTCCCAGTTTTAGAGACAAGCCGGCAGCCGTCGACTGTGGGAACGTTGATACGCTGTCTGTGCTGCTGTCGCTACGCTGTCTCTACCCTACACGTGGCTCTTGACGGCTGAAGAGAGGGTATACTGTCTCATATGCCTAAAATCCTGAAATTTTTGATTTTCCCCCACAATTTTTATTTAATTTATCCTACCTTACACACTATATATTTCCTATACCTCTCGGTTACCTATAATTTCCTATTCTTTCTTAAATTAATTAATTATTTATATATTAATTAGGTATAATATAATTTATTATCCCTCCCCTATATACCTTCCTAATTATATACACGCCCTTAATATTATTATCCTTCTATTTAATTTCGTTTATATCTTATAATTATTAATTAAGCCCGATTAATACCGATTATAATTAATTCTACCTAATCGATATCTTTCTTACCTATTTATTATTTTCTTCTTTATATATATAAATATTACTTAAAATTTAAAGATACCTATTATCTATTTTTTTATATATATAGACGCTACCTTAAATTTAAAGATACCTACTATCTATTTTAATATATATAAATATTACCCTAAATTTAAAAATACCTATAACCTATTTTTTAATATATATAGATATTACTTAAAATTTAAAGATACCTATAATCTATCTCGGTACCTATAATTCTATTAATTATTATACTTAATAATATAAAAGTTTCCGTATCGCGTAATAACGCTCCTTACCCTATTTATTCTAATATATTATTTAAGGAATTAAATAAGATCCTACCTTAAAATTAAGTAATATATAAAGGCGAGGAATTACCCGATTATACTATCCCGTATTTTAATTAAATATATAATTTAAAGTATATTATAACTTAATTAATTAGATATTTTCGTAAATATAAAGATAATATTATTTATAAAATTATAAATAAATATAAAATACCTATTTCCTATTTACTTTTCTACCTAGTATATTTAGCTAATATTTATATTTAGCCGATTACCCGGCTTATAAAAATTAAGGATATTCGCTAAATTAATAATATATATCGACTAATATTTCTTAACCTAGGCTTAAAAAGTACGAAATATAAACTATATATTATTACCTAATAAATTTTCTATTTTAAAATAAATAATAAAATATACTTAATTTATTTATATAATAATAGCGGAGGGCCCTTCGTTAAATATATTATTATTAATAATAATAATAATAATAACTAGGCAAAGGGTATTTATAATAATTATTATTATAAAAAGGCGGGTATTTTATATAATCTTTATATAAATATATTATTTCGCCCTTAAATATTAAAATTATATAATATTAATATAAGAATAGAGAAGGAAGTTTAGGAGGAAAATAAGAAAAAATTAAAGATAAAGGAAAAGAATAATATCGCAATTCTTCCTATAATTAAAGAGCTTAAAATTATAAAATATATAGATCTAAAATTATTCCGTGCTAGGATTAAATAGGTAATAAGCCGCTATAACCTATAAGCGAAATAATACTATTAAAATATAATAACCGGATATAAAGTTATTATAATATAGCCTAGCTATAAAGAATAGGTTTATAAAATTAGGATTTATATTAAATAATTTATAAAAATAACGGTTATAAAATATAATAATAATTATAAAGATATAATTAAAGAAATAATAAAATTAATATATATAACCGATATTTATATTAAATATAAACTTAATAATTATAGCTAATAGATATCCTGTAGGATAATAATAATTAGAAATAATAAAGTTATAACTTTAAAAAATATAAATATTATTTATTAAATAATATTATTTAGGGCGGTACCCGCTAATTTAGGTCGGGTATTTATTAATTTAGGTCGGGTACCTATTCTAAATAATCTCGTTAAATAAATATTATTAATTAGGCCTAATTAATAATAATTAAACTAAATCAATATTATTATAAAGGGATATATATATAAATCGATAATATTTATATTTTAATTATTTATTAATATACCTTAATCGGTAAGCTAATAAATCTATCCTATTTATTAGGATAATTAACCCTAATATATTATAATCGATATATATTCTATTTATTATATATTCTATCCCTAACCCTTTATTATTAGATATACTTTCTTAACCGGGTTATATTATTATTATTATTTTACTCCTTAGATAGGTATAAACTTAAAATATCTTAATCTAATATTTAAACCTTCTATAATCCTATATATAATATTTTTAACTTTTTATTTTATAACCTTTATAGGATATATCCTTAATAATATACTTACCG
Organism: Apiospora malaysiana; assembly: GCA_006508115.1. Taxonomy (NCBI): domain Eukaryota; kingdom Fungi; phylum Ascomycota; class Sordariomycetes; order Amphisphaeriales; family Apiosporaceae; genus Apiospora; species Apiospora malaysiana. Next base: position 146,250 of record QUSE01000031.1, read on the forward strand.
CTTTTATAAAAAGTATTTCCCTTTAATTAAGATAATTAAGCTTTTAAATAATCTAATTAATTAAAATAATAATAATAATAATAATAAAGATATAGACTTTAAATAATTATCCTTAATTAAACGATTATTAACTCTTTCCCCTTATATTTATATAGCCTATTATATAAGGGGGATTAATAAGGATTAGAATAATCCTATTAATAATCCTTTATTTCGATAATAAAGGTTTAAACCTATTTATCTAATATCTCCTTAATTCTAATTAATATTATATAACTATTATATATTAATATTCGTTTTAAATTAATTATATTAAGGCCCGGTTAATAATTTATTTAGCTATCTATACTCGAGAAATATATCGATTTATATAGCCTATTTAACTTTATCCCTTTTAAATACCTTTTATTATAATTTTAAAGCGGCTAATTAAATATTAAAAGCTAGCGTAAAGAAAATAATAATTAACCGAATAAATAACGTTATTATAGTAAGGAAGGTATAATTTAATTTATAATTAATAAAACGGTTGTTACCCCCCGAAGATAGGCCCTTTTCTTATATTGTAATATATTATAAAAATATAATAATTCGGAATAAACGATTTCTTAATTATAATAATATAAATTTCTAATATAATAATATAAACGACCTAATTAATTATATTAAAAAGAAATATATATTTAATATAAAATAATATAACGAATTCCTAAAAAAGGATTTCTAGGTTATTATTATTATTATACTATTAAAATAGATATAAATTACCGACCTTCTATTTAATATAAATACCCCTTTTACCCTAAATAATTTATATAAAGTATATAGGAATCTAATAATAAATAAGGAAGGGTTATTTACCTTTATATTAATTTATAATTATATAATTAAACCCCTAACCCGGGCTTTAAAAACCTTATATAAACCTCGAGCTAAGGTTATATTAATATTTAAAGGAAAGGTATTAACCTCTAATAATTAATAATTACCGGCCTTAATAAAGATAATAGGGCCGGTCTAAAAGAAATCGCAATTAACGCTATACCCCTTAAGCGGTACTATATCCGATTATACCGGGTATAATAAAGAGTCTTTTATCTAGGGCTTTTCTATACCGTTAAATTTAATAAAGAATATTAAATCTATATATAATAGGGCTTTAATTAAGGTTAAATAAAATAGAATAAGTAAATATAACGGTAAGTCGAAGGTATAATTTATTAAATTATATTAATAGATTAAAAATTTATAGCGATTATATAGGGAGATCGATATAAGGATTGCTATAAATATTAAATAAAAGAAATAAGATAATATAAGAAATAAGGAGGAATAAATAAATAAAGATAATAAATTATTTAATAAATTACCTCTATTTATTAGGTCCTTATAATTTAAATTTATATTAAAAAGAGGGGGTAATAAATATAATAATAATAATAAGGGAGGTTTTAAATTATATTTAATAATAGGTAATATAATAATAAATAGGATTAAGGGGTTATATAAAGGGTTAACCTTAATTAATAGCGGTATAAATCGAAATAATATAATAAATATTATTAATATTAATAGTTCTAATTATATTATTTCCTAAATACCGCTTCTTTATAAAGTATATTAAATTAATATTCCCGTCCTATTATTATCGGTTCCGGCTAATAGACCTTTTCCTTTACCTATTCCCGTTAATTAGCTAATAAAATAGGATATTCCCGTTAATTAATTAATAAAGTAGGATATTCCCGCTAATTAATCGGTAAAATAAGATATTCCCGCCGGTTAACCGGTAAAGTAGGATATTCCCGCTAATTAACCGGTAGAGTAAGATATTCCTATTATTAAGCGATAATAGCCTACGCGGGCGAAAAGGGGGCTCGAATTATTACTACCCCTAATAATAAAGGTATAAAGTTATAAATGTAATTACTCTATATTAAAATAGAATAAACGAAAATTAAATAAGATATTAAAAATAATATTAATTAATCTATTATAATAAGGGGTTAAAGTATAATATAATATTTAATATATTATAATATTTTATTTATTATATCTCCTCTCTATCCTTATATATTTTATATAAAATTAATATATACTCCTTCCGATTAAATTATATATATTATATTTTATTAATATTAATCGGATTAAATTATTATTAATTAAGTCCGATTAATATATATTCTACCTAATCCGGTATAATATATAATAATAAAATTAGATAAGATTTAAATAAAAATCGATAATTATAATATATTAACTCTCCTCTCTATATACCCCCCTTTATACCTTATATAATACCTTAATTAATATCTAATATCGTTTAATATAAGGATAAAATTATTAAATTATAATAGGTATAGGGTATAATTATTAATAATATATTTAATATATTAATTATAGAGTATAGCCTTAACCCTCGACCTTCCCGACCGACTCTATATCGATACCTTCGGCGCTAGAATATAGATATATAATAAACGAGGATTATTAATACCCCTAACCTATAAATATTAATTAAATAATACTTTAATTATAGATCGATTATCGATAATTTAATTTTATATTATATATTAATAAATAAACGATATTAGGTTATTTAGAAGGGCCTTTGATATATATATTAATATTTAAATTTATATTCTTAATTTAATATAACACGGCTTAGGCCTAAGCTATTTAAAATCTTTCGGTATTTCGAGATAAATAGCCCTTATTAATTATACTTATTATATTTATCCTGGTCGAATTTATATTAATATATTCGATAAGAGCTAGATATTAATATACTTATAGACCCCCTATACTCCCTATTTTATAACTTCTATCTAGATTATATTATTACCTATAATAGAATATTATAATTATATCGATATATATAAAAACTATTTAATAATAGCTATTAAATATCTATTAATATATATTATAAATTAAAGAAATTTAAATTTTAAATATATAGGGTTATTAATATATATTTATATTATATTTAATAAATATATTATAGTATTATAATTTATATATAGAGATCTATTATATAATAATACCTTATATACCTTCTAGATATAAGGTATATACCTATAATTATATATTTAAACCGTAGATCCGAGACTTTTATAATAATAGGTATATATTATTAATTAATTTATACTCTAATCCGTTAAAACCGATTATAACCTTACTGCCGATTAAATAACGTCCTTAAACTCTTTATATTATAATAAGACGGAAATTTATATACCTAAGAAATATTATTTATTAGCGATATCGAGGAATACCCGGTATATATATATAATTATAAATTTAATTTTCGAGATTATTAATTATATAATATAAATAAAGCTAATTAATATATTAAATTATAATAGAATTAATTATTATAAGGTTATATTAAAAAGTAGGAGGTATAATAATAAACCCTTATATTATTAATAATTTATATATTAATAGATTTTAATAATATTTCGCTTAATTAAAATATAGAAGGGATTAGAAAAAGGGTATTATATATAATAAAATAACGTTTCTATTTATATTTATATTATTTATCCGATATAATATAGAAAGCTTTATAAACCGATAAAATATATATTATATATAGAAATAAAAGAACCGCCTATATATTATACTTAAAAAGCTATACCTATTATATAATTACTTTAAATTATATAATAATATTAATTATTATATATAAATTAATAAATAATAATTATCGATCCTATATTATATTCTAGCTATAAAAAGAATCGATAATTATATATATTTATTAGAGAATATATTATATATATATAAAAGGATTATATAGGGATTTAATACCAATAATCTATATTATAAAGAGTTTAACCTTTAATTACCTTTTTATTTTAAATATATCTATTTATAGAATATATTATAGAATTATATTAAAGTTAAAACCGAATTATTTATTTTAAAGCTAGAGGTTTATATAGGAGGGTAAAAATTATTTTTAATAAAATATTAAAAATAGGGTATTTTCGTTAATTAAGAAATAAATAAATTAAATATATAATTATCAGCGGTATTTAATAATAATAATAATAATAATAATAATAATAATAATTTAATAATAAAGTTATTAAAATAATACTGGGGTAGCTCGGTATTAATCGATCCTAACGGGTCTAGCTAGGATAAATCCGAGTCTAAATAGGATAAGGATAAGATTAATCGGTATAAGATTAAATCCGATAAAGATAAGAATAAATCCGATAAAAATAGGAATAAGGCCGATTAGGATAAGTTAATACCGATTTAATTTAATTATTATTAATCGGGCCTAATTAATAATATTTATTTAGCGAGATTATTTAGAGTAGGTATTTAACCTAAATTAACGGACGCGTAACCTAAATTAGCGGGTACCCAACCTAAATTAATAGGTACCGCCTTAAATAATATCGCTTAATAAATAATATTTATATTTTTTAAAATTATAACTTTATTATTTCTAATTATTATTACCTTATAAAATATTTATTAATTATAATTATTAAATTTATATTTAATATAAATATTAATTATATTTATTATTTTTATTATCTTTTTAATTATATCTTTATAATTATTATTATATCTTTATAATTATTATTATATCTTTATAACCGTTTTTCCTATAAACTATTTAATATAAATTTTAATTTTATAAACCTATTCTTTATAACTAGGCTATATTATAATAACTTTATTTCTAACCTCTATACTTTAATAATATTACCTTATCTATTAACTATCGATACCTAAATTCTACCTTTATTATACTTTTTAATTACTTTAACTCCTTATTTCTAAAATTATTAATTTCCTTATAATCGAGGCCTTTATATAAGCTTTTATCTCTACTATAAAGAATAATTAATTTTAAAGCCTCCTTCTCTATTCTTATATTAATATTATATAATTTTAATATCTAAAGGTAAAATAGTATACCTATATAGAAACTATATTAATTATTAATTTATTTATAATAATAATAGAAATAAATACCCTTTACCGGTATTTTATTATTAAAAATAATAATAACGATATATTTATAGAAAGGCCCTTTATTATTCTATTATACATAAATTATATATAATTATTTATTCATTTTATAATAAAAAATTTAAAATATTATCGCTTATAGTTTATATATAATTTTTAAATCCTACTTATTAAATTTATATATAATATTACCTATATATCTAGCTCGGATCTTTATAAATTAGGTAATATATTAAATATAGATATTAGCTAGATATATTAAATAAAAGAATAAATAGGAAATAAATACTTTATATTTATTTAGGAAATTCTAGATATCGCTATTCTAAATATTACGAAGTTTATTAATTACTTAAACTATTACCTTCTTCGGGCTCTATATAATTATATTTATAGGATTATACGGGATAATAATATTAAATAATTCCTTATTATTATAATAGAATTTATTTATAGGTATAGCCACGAATTACTCTTATTATATAAAATTAAACGGGTTCGGGTTAGAGTCCTAACCTTATATTATATTAACTCCTATACTATTAAATATAATAATTAATAGAATTACGGATATTAAAATAAATTATAGGTATCTTTAAACGTTAGGTAGCGTCTATATATATTAAGAAATAAATTATAGGTATCTTTAAATTTAGGGCAGCGTCTATATATATTAAGAAATAAATAATAAATATCTTTAAATTTAAAATAACGTTTATATATATTAAGAAATAAATAGTAGGTATCTTTAAACTTAGGATAATATTTATATATATTAAGAAATAAATAGTAAATATCTTTAAATTTTAGGTAACGTTTATATATATAAAGAGAAGATAATAAGTAAGTAAAAAAAATATCGATTAAATAGAATTAGTTATAATCGGTATTAATCGGGCTTAATTAATAATTATAGGATATAAATAAAAAGATAATAATATTAAAGGCGCGTATATAATTAGGAAGGTATACGGGGGAGAAATAATAAATTATATTATATTTAATTAATATATAAATAATTAATTGATTTAAGAATAAATAAGAAATTATAGGTAACCGAGAGGTATAGGAAATATATAACGTATAAAGTGGGTTTAGTAGTGTAGTTATAATTAAAAATTTCAGGATTTTGGGCATGTGAGACAGTATACCCTCTCTTCAGCCGTCCTCTTTCACCCACTGACGTTGGTCTGCTCTAGTTGCTGCTGCTGCTGCTACTGATTATTGGCGGCGGTAATCGCACTGCAACTTGTCACGTCAGCTCAGCTCTTCAGCGATTCGGCAGCCAGCCAGTAGCCCTCACTCACTCCAAGACTCCAGCTTGTGCGCTACCAAGTTAATACTCTCTACCTACTCGGTCTCTAGATGCAGCCATAATTCCATTCCTACCGCTTCCGTGTCTTGTCTCCCTTGACTTGATCCCTGTGCCACCGTTATTCGATCCGCTACTTGCCGTTTCAGTAGGCATGTAATCCCCTCGCTTCTAGTCGCCGCCTGTAACAGTAACCAACATCCTACGTACCGATCGCGCCGACAACATCCATGACCCTCGTGACTCTGTTCATGTTGCGTTCAAGACACCTTGATTCTGCCCCCGGCTTTGTGGCCGCTGCGTCAAGATGGGCAGCTGGACCGGCTTCCTGTTAACCTACCTTTTGGGTGGCGTTACCTTCCTCCCGCTCGTGCTTGCTACCATCCTGCTGCATGCCTACTTGACCCTCCCAGATCGCGGCCATGCCCAAGAGATCCCCAACGACGGTGCCGACGGCAGCATCGTCCAGCCCGCCGACGACACGACCGACCTGAAGGCGGCCTTGACGGGGCAGAAGGAGGAGCTGAAATCCCGGCCGGCCGACGCCTCGGACATGGCTTCGGGCTACTTTGCAGTATGCCGTGAATATGTCCCCATGGGCATCAACGCGAAGCCCATTGAACGTTCGACTCCCATCGGCTCAGCTACCGTCGCTGCCCCGAGTCGAAGTGTGTACCAGGCCATGTACCAGACCATCTTCGACCGGAAACAGTCCACAGGTCCGGATATGAACAGTGGCGCCAGTCTTCGCCCTAAGAAGGCCGGCAACGTATTCTATGTTGTTTTGAGGTAGCATCTTCCCTTCCCGTCTTTGTTGCGGTATTGCCTGTCCCGTTTCCATGCTAACCGATTCTACCTTTCTTGGCATTAGACACGGCCATTTGATGCTTTTCGACGACGAGGAACAGCTCGAGGTGCGGCATGTCATCTCGCTCGCTCACCATGATATCAGTATATACTCTGGGGGTGACATAACCCCCGAAGGCGAATTGTTCATCAAGAGGAATGCCCTGTGTTTGACTAGGAAAGAAAGTACGGTCGGGTTGAGCCCAGACACCCAAATGTCTAAGCCGTTCTACCTATTTTCCGAGAACTGCTCGGCAAAGGAAGACTTTTACTTCTCCATGATCAAAAACCAAGAACATGTTTTCGGGGCGACTAGTAATGCGCCACAGCCACAGCAGTTCGAGGTCAAAGACATCATCTCGCTCGTGCAACGACTCCATGCCTCCGAGGAGCATATGCAGACTAGATGGTTGAATGCGCTAATTGGCCGCGTTTTCTTGAGCATCTATAAAACCAAAGACCTGGAGAATCTCATTCGGGAAAAGATCACGAAGAAGATATCTCGGGTCAAACGCCCGTCTTTCCTGACCAGGATTTCCCTGCAGGATATCGACACGGGCGATGCGGCACCATACATCACGAATCCGCGTCTGAGAGACCTCACTGTCGAAGGAGAGTTTGTAATGGAAGCTGATGTTAAGTACACGGGATGTACACGTCTAGGTATCGCGGCCACAGCTACGATTGATCTTGGGCCTCGCTTCAAGGCACGCGAAGTCAATCTGGAGATTGCGGCCGTGCTGAAAAAACTCGAGGGGCGTATCCTGTTCAAGATCAAGCCACCCCCAAGCAATCGAATCTGGTTTTCATTTCAGACTATGCCCAAGCTAGAAATGAGCATCGAGCCTATTGTCAGCTCCAGGCAGATAACCTACACCGTTATCCTGCGCCAGATCGAAAACCGCATCAAGGAGGTCTTTGCGGAAACATTGGTGCACCCCTTCTGGGATGATATACCATTCTCCAAGACAGAACACAAGGAATGGCGGGGAGGTATATTTGCCGGAGACGATGCCGTCGAGCACTCGGACGATTATGAGGAGATTGCCGCAGCTCTTGGCGACGTCGACGAAGTTGTTCGCATGGAAGAGACTGGGGTGCCTTCACCGTCGGCTGCTCCCCCGGAGACCCTAGGAATAGACAGAAGCCATACTATTTCGAATGACCATACATCATCCTCTAATTCTAACAGCTTCTGGGCGCGAAGGACAAACAAAATGAAGCCGCCGCCGACCACTTCTCAACAAGCATCTGCATCTACTACGGCATTGGATGCGAAGCACGCTCAATCAATGGCGGATCCGCCCCGACTTATGCGCAACGGCTCGTTCTCTGCCTCAAACCCAGTTATAAGCACGGAGCCCATCAATGCAGATACATACAAGCCGCCTCCGGCCAGCCCCGATGGTGAAGAGGCTGTTCGCGTAATGGCCAGCGTGGCTGCACGCTCGATACCATCATCACCAGAACAGAAGCCGGTGAAAGCATTTTTACAACCGTCGATGGTGGAAAAAGCACCGACAGACCGACCTGAGGCTTCCTCCTCAGACTCGCTGGCTCCTGATGGGTCTTTTGGCCAGCCACCAACGCCTACGGGGCGTAGGAATACTGCATCCTCTATCGACAGCGCGGGGAGTAGCTCGCCAGCCCCCTCCGTTAAAGGTTCGATCAAGAGCAACACCGGCTCGACCAGGGGAGGCTTCTTCAACCGGAAAGACAACGCCTCGTCTCCAACTCCCTCAACTAGTGGTGGGACGCCTGAACGGAAAGGCACCACCTTGGCTGCCGTGTCCAACGTCGCAGCGACGGCGAAACGCTGGGGGCTGAACGCTCTTCAACGCCAGAACGGTCAGGGCCCCGACGGTCGGAAGCTGTCCGATACGCCTGTGGTGGACCTGAACCAACCCATGGGCCGCGGCCAGCCGTTACCACCGCCAGGCACGCCTCTGCCAGGGCCGGATAAAAGGTCTAAAGTGACACCAATCCCGGTTCCCAAGAAAAGTCCCATACAACCGCCCAGTCTCCCAGGACGGCAGCAGAGCACAACAAGTGTGGACCAGGCTAAGTCGGGTCGTCGTCCAGTGCCTGCCCCTCCGCTCCCGCGGCGCAGGCGCGTGTCTGAGGCTTACTTGGACGACGGGGAAGCCAATGAGAATATGTTGGTGGTCGAAGTACCAGCTGACTCGCAGCCATCGTCACCGCTACTGCCGCTGCAAGAGGGTTATGATGGACACGGTGCGCCGACCTCGGCTGTTGGTCCCAAACGTGCCTGGGTAGAGGATGCCGAAGACGAGGATGGCACCCATGGCGGCGGCGTCTCCCCGAAGGGAACCTCCCGTAAAATGTCAGCAACAGGGCAGAATCTTGCCGAGCCGGAGCGCCCGAGGCAGGCCCGGACGCCGCCAGAGCTGCCCCATCGTAGGGCAGCTCGGACACCGCCCGAACTTCCTCAACGCAGAATCTCGGCAGGCACTGAAGATGAGGAAGAGGCTTGGGCGAACTGGCTGGAGAACCCTGACTTTAGGGAGTTGGACATAGAGGAGGAGGACGAGCCCGCAGAGGAGGTAGCATATAATCAACCAAGGAGAACAGATGGCCAATACTAATATATCATCAGCGGCGGCTTTGGCTTCTTTCTAGATACTAGTTGCTGTCGCTGTTGACTGGTAGGGGTTGAGTTAACTGTTGCATTGTTCCGGTGTTTAAGGGTTTGCTTGGATGGTTATTATGTCGTTGTTATCGGCAACCCCTCCAACGGACGAATCAATAGGGATAGGGGAGGTTGGGTATACGGGTATATACCATTTAAAGGGGGGGTTACGTGGTTAGCTGAAACCTCCTTTTGGGGGGTGATATACCCACAAGCTGCTGCTGCTGCGTACACACAACCAGCCAATAAAGCAATGCTGCCAGCTGCCCGGCTAGGTAACTGTGTGGCGTCCAGGAACAGACAATGTTTATTACACGATGCTTTCTAGGTGAAATAAAGACGAGAGAATACATACACTACCTACTGTTCAATAACCACACAGTTATGTGAGGCCTATGCTTGTGAGACTGCGGTCAATGTTGCCTTTGGAACAGGTGATAAAAGGGGGTTAGTTAAATTTCACTGACAACCATTTCGTTACGGAATCCTGACCCATAGAATGTACGAAATGATGTAGAGGCAGAGATGCAATTGCGTATGTGTTGCGTTTCTACCAGGACCAATACGTACCATGCTCTCAGTCTATGGCGGTCTTGGGTTGCACACAACACACATGCACAATATGGAAATTCGGGGGATATTCAAGATCTCGCGGCTTCGTTTGAATTCACTGCCTCTGACAAAAGGAAAGAGATATCTACAGGTATCACACACAAGAGGCCAGTTCTGGCCGTGTAATTTCTGACGGGTGGCCGTTCAGGATCACCAGGTCTACACCACCCATGATCGTCGTGTTTTCCATCGCTCTATTTTGTTGAATCTGCTTGTCTTTGTCTCGGGTAAAGTCACGAATCCCTCTTCCCCTCCCTCTCTCCTTCCTTCCCTTTGTCCGTCCTCTGGGCCTCCTTTCTGGCGTCTGCTACGCCACTACCGTTACCATGCTCTCTCTCGGGGGGAAGAGCTGAGTATACACAAGGAATCGTAATAGAAAATTAGATCGGACTGTCTAATCTAGGCGGTCTTGTCCTTGTTGTGGTAGTTGACGGACTTGTTCCAGAACAGAGTCTTGTCGCCGTCGCCCCAGGGGTAGTTCTTGGTGCGGATGTTCTGGTAAGGGTACTCGACGCGCTCCTCCAGCGGGGGCATGTGGCTCCAGTGCTCCCAGTGCTCCGACCACAGGTTGTAGGCGTTGACGCCGGCGAGGATCATGCAGGGGATGACACCACTATATCAATCAACCATTGTCAGCTCTCGAGTCGTCGTGATGTGCCGTTGTAGACGTGGTTGGCCGGGTGCGAGAGGTCGCTCTTTCGTCAATTGAGCCATCAATTGGGAGGGATGCTTCGGCGGAAGGGACGGAAGCTTGTCAAATCAGTCATAGGTTATGGCTTACTAGATGGAGATCTTGCGCCAGAGCTCTGTACGGCAACAATGGTATATCAGCAGGTGCATACTATGCGGACATGGGGAAAGGGCCGAATAACGACGAACCGGTAGTGGCAGTGGCGTGCTCCTTGACGGCCTGACGCTCCTTGACGAAGGCGTTCTCAGTCGAGGCCAGGCGGCGCTGGACGTTGCCACGGAAGGCGGAGTTGCGCAGCTGGGCGGACAGGCGGGGGGCCGCCTTGAGGATCTGACGTTGGGCGAACATTTTTAGATCGTGGTCGTGGATCAATTGGAGGAGTGGAGAGGTTCTGCAAGTTGATTTTGGTGAAGGCGGGAGGTTTTGCAGGTAGCAAGCAATTGAGGTGGTTCGATGTTGGAGTCTCGAATGACCTCAAAGCTCGGTTGTCGCAAAAAGCTTGGACCAGCCGGGGACGGGCGTGGCTGCCTGAGGCACAAAAAGCAAAAACGTTCAATTAACGGTACATTCGTCAAGTACCCCCCCCCATCCTGCCGTCCTTCTGTCCTGGTCAGCTGAACCCGCGTCGCTTTGGCGCTTTGGCGTTCTGGTGTTGTAGTGTTTCCAGTGGACGCAGTTGCATCATTGACTGACTGGTCCTGGATGCGCATCGCATTTCAAACGTGAATGACGCCGGGATTGAATTGAGCTGAACAGAAGCATTTTCAGCCATGGTATGGAATCAGCAACCACGTCTGATTCTGTGTTTTCTCAATAACCCGCACCATATTTGGGAAATCGTCCACTCTTTTGTTATGTGTGAGAGTCAGTCCGTCCTCTTTTGGCGCCCGTCTTTATAGGATATCTGCACGTAGAAGACATAACCCCCCTTCCTATGATACTATGTACAGGCGAAATACGACCATTTCATCAACATAGAAGATTGACACGACAACATGGGGATCCGTATCACCTCGTGGAATGGTAAGCCTGGGCTCAATCTCACTGTTATTCTACGAGGAACCCTACTAATTAATGTGTTTTCATGACAGTGAACGGCATCAGGTAAGAAGACATGATGTGCTCGCCCGCCTCCAACTAAAGACTTTTGTTTCTGACTGTCGGCCAGGAACCCTTTTTCGTACCAGCCATGGAGAGAAAACCGCACATTTGAGGTATGCACCTTTTGTTCCGTGTCCTTGGCTTACACTAACAAGACGGACAGTATATGTTTAATGTACTACAAGCCGACATTGTAGTCTTGCAGGAGGCCAAAATCCAGCGGAAGGATCTTCAAGATGACATGGTTCTCGTCCCCGGCTGGGATGTTTACTTCAGCTTGCCCAAGCATAAGAAGGGCTACTCGGGTGTTGCCATTTACACGCGCAATTCAGTTTGCGCACCTATCCGCGCCGAAGAAGGTATCACGGGGGTCCTGTGCCCGCCAAACTCCTCCACCAAATTCAGCGAGCTTCCCGAGGACCAACAGATAGGAGGCTACCCTCGTCCCGGTCAGTTGAGCGGCGTTGTGGATGACGCCACGCTCGACTGCGAAGGTCGCTGTGTCATTCTGGAATTCCCGGCCTTTGTACTCATCGGAACCTATAGCCCGGCCACCCGAGATGAGAGTAGGGACGACTTCAGGCTCGGTTATCTCGAAGCCCTTGATGTGCGCATCCGAAATCTTGTGGCTATGGGTAAGAGAGTAATCCTCACAGGGGACTTAAACGTTGTTAGAGCTAGTGCCGACACCGCCGGTCTTGCTGAGCGACTGCGTAAAGAAGACATGACGATGCAGGATTTCTTCTCGGCACCCTCACGCCGCCTCTTCAATCAACTCATCTTTGAGGGAGATGTGCATGGGCCACGAGATGAGGGCCGAGAAGAGCCAGTACTCTGGGATCTTGGAAGGCTCTTCCATCCGGCACGTGAGGGCATGTACACATGCTGGGAAGTCAAGAAGAACGCCAGACCTGGCAACTTCGGCAGCCGCATCGACTATGTTCTCTGCAGCGACAACATGAAATCATGGGCTGATGGCTCTGATATCCAGGAGGGTCTCATGGGCTCAGATCACTGCCCGGTCTTCGCCACTCTTAGCGACATAGTGAAGATCGATGGCAGAGACGTCCATCTGAAGGATCTCATGAACCCCGAGGGAATGTTTCAAGACGGCCAACGCCTACGAGAGTGGACTGCCAAAGACCTGCTGCCTCTTTCCGCGAAACTAATCCCTGAGTTTGATCGTCGACGAAGCATCAAGGATATGTTCTTCAAAAAACCTGCAAGCAACCCTAAACCATCTGTCACCCCCAATACCGGAGAACCGTCTACTCAAAACACCAGCGTGGTTGAGCCCTCTCCTTCACCTATCCGGGAGAAGGAGACACTGCGGTCTTCTCAGCCAGATACTTCCAATCCACCCGCCTCGCCAATAAAGCGCACTGCCAGTAGCCTAAAGCGGACACCATCTACTGCTTCGAGCAGCAGTAAACCACAGAAGAAAGCCAAAACGGCCTCAGGCAAAGAAACTTCTACAGGCAAAGGCCAAAGTAGCCTCATGGGGTTCTTCAAGCCCAAAGCCACAAGCACCAACACTAGTCAGCCATCAGGCCTGGTTGATGACAGTAGCGCCAACCCTCCGGGCATGGACGGAACTACGGATGATGATCTCGGCGGGTCAGCCACGAAAGTGGTTCAACCCACAACCAATGCTTCACAGCAATCTGAGGCGGAGGCAAAGCCACCAGCGAGCCCAGCAAAATTCATCGATCCGATCGAGTCCAAGGAGTCCTGGTCTAAGTTGCTCGGCAAGCGTGTGGTCCCAAAATGTGATCACGGCGAAGATTGTATTAGCCTGGTGACCAAGAAACCTGGCGTCAACTGCGGCCGCTCTTTCTACATCTGCTCTAGGCCCCTGGGCCCTTCGGGCCAAAAGGAGAAAAACACAGAGTGGCGCTGTGGCACCTTCATCTGGAGCAGCGACTGGAACGGAAACTCGGTCGGGTGAGCAAGTACATGTTGATATCACTCAATACATACAGAACATGTGCGGAACATGTGGAATCGTCAGGCCCACTACAGGGTGGCTGACCATGCAAGATCTCTCCCAACGCAAGAGGAATAGAACAATGGACAGGACCGGTGCACGTCATGAGCGAATGCGCAGTATTGGCTTAGCACCAACATTGGCTGCCCATATGTGCTAATTAACAATGAGAACAGCCCACACGGAGGCGGCTGGTCTGCCTGTGCGTATTCGATTTGTCATCAATGTCTCGTCGGTCATAGAGTTCAGCCTCATGATTCTATACCCACGAAGCTATGGGCGGATATGCACTGGTTGAGAGCACCGAGACCCACGATTCTCGGAGACTGCCTGCGTTAGAGAGGCTCTGCCAGCAGACCAGTATAGAAAACTATGCTTGCCGGGGATATGATCCCGAAACGGGTGCAATGATTAAACATCATGCAGCACGCTGGAGGAGCCAGCTAGAGCTAATTCAGAGACGTCATATCATTAAATACAACGATGAGGACAAATGTTCGCGGAAACGGTATATATGGAATAAATGGTCATATTTGCTCAACGCTCCCCTGAATGCATGTTTGACTCTACCAGCCCTGCATCTAACACATCATTCCGTCATTACTTCCCGAATGGTAACATACAACTCCAAGAATGCAAACGCGAAAGCTTTAATCGCTAAACCTCATATCCATACACACAGATGCAACCTCCCGGGTATCCAACTATTAGTGCCCCTGTGAATAATGGGAGGTAGGCCAAAACCACCTTTTTCGATCAAACAATACCATGCGTAATCGTATCTCTCTCGAACCTCACCTCACCTCACCACTCCAGCAAATCCCTCCTCTCCACCTCATCTACAAGTTCCTCGATCACGGGCTCCACGAGCCCCCTTTCCGTACGGCACCGCGCCTCCTGTTTCACACGCGTGTAGAACACAGGACAGTCTTTGCTGTCGCACGGGACCTCGTCGAGCGGCGAAAGCCCCGCACAGCTACGGCACAGCTTGAGGACGTCGGCGAACTTGCGCTCCTCAGCCGCGAGCTGGGTCTGGAGCTTGATGATCGAAGCCGGGGCGTACCGGCGTCCTTGGCAGCGCGTGCACAGCGCGGAGATGTTGGTTTCGGCAGCGGCGTTGGCCGCACTACCGTATCTCCTGTTCTTATCCCGGGTTTGCTCAGGGGTCGTCTTGGCGCCGCACACGAGACACGAGGCCGCCTTCATGTATGACTCGAGCGTCGCCTTGCGGAGACCGCCCTTGGCGCGCGTGTCGATGCGGTGCACGCGCTGCACCTTGGGCATCTCGTCGTACCAGCCGCGGACGTTGGCGCCGACAAGATTGAAGATGCGCTCGAGCGGGGGAATCAGGTTCTTAGAGATGTAGTACTCGGCGTCGAGGCTGAGGTGGGCGTTGCCGCCGCTCAGCAGGTCCTCGGGCGCGACGCAGCGGTCGATGAGCCTGGCGCCGGGGGCGCCGGTCACCACGACGTAGGGGACGCGCTCGCCGTACTGGGGCTCGGCGCGCGCGTCCTCGAGCATTTTCTTGGTCGAGACCAAGGCGCCGGGTGGCGGCGGCCCGTGGTCGCTGTAGGTACCCAACTTCACCTCGCGGGCGAAGCAGAAGTCCTGGATGGAGACAGCGCCGCGCATGATCTTGCGGCACTGCGTCTGGAAGTACTCTTTCACCTGGCTCAAGTCGGCCGTCTCGAACAGGATCTTCAGGGCTTTCTCTTCGATCATCTGCTCGGCGGGGGTTCCGTCGCGGCGAACCGTCTCGATACCTTTGGCGTCGAAATCAGGCTTGACCTGGTCACGCGACTCGTATTTATAGCCCACGTATCGCTTCTTGGCCATCAGTATGCAAGGATGATAGACTTTCTCGAATTTCAGCTTGACGGGCCGGGGGTTCATGTCAGTGATAGTCTTTGCAATCTCCTCGCCAATGTCGAAAGCCTGATCCTTGGTCCGACCTGGGAGGTAGATGAAGAGCGAGTCTGTGTCACCATAAACCACCTCGGCGTTCCATTTCTGCACCGAATGGATCAGGGCAATGGCGCGCTCCAGAGTCTCTCGCCCGGTTTGCACAATGCTGTCGGCGATCTCGGAGCAGGGCATACGGCCCGAGAAGGAAGCCGAGGTGTATCCATATGTGACGTTGGCGAGAAGTTTCAGTGCCAACTGTCGGTTGTTCAGGAGTTGTTGTAGTGTTTTGTCAGCCTTGTCCTGCTTCATTCCACTCTTGACCATTACTCGGGTCTCGAGGATTTCCGTCAACATCTTGGCCAGCAACGACTTTCTGATCTCGGCCTTGCTGTACATCATGCCATTGGGAGAAATAACGACGTGATCCTTGAGCAGTTCTAGAAGCATATCCTGTCTCTTATAGTCTGCAAAGCCCATCTTGCAAGCACCACCCCGCCAGTTGTTGATGCGGCCGAGGAAGGTGGAGTAGCAGTAGTTATAGGCAATCATCACACTCGGATACAGACTCTGAAAGTCCAAAACTAGAAGCGGACTATTGTAGAAGGCACTTCGCGGCTCCATAACAAGGGGTAGACACTCGAGAGCGTTCTGAGCACCGACTTGCCTTCTATCCGGAGAGACTAGGATGTAGTTCTCAGGTTTGGCAATACGGAACATGATAGATTCCACCTTGTATTGCGAACCTCGCGAGAAGACGGAGAAGAAGTCCACGCCTAAAAGTCGGGCTTGCTCGCTCGTCCGCGGAACCAGTTCATTGGCCTCCAAGATCTCGATATCAAGCCTCGTCCTGGTGAGGTAGTACCGGAGGAGCTTGGCCAAGTCGCGCGGTCTGTTGTTGATGTACCAGTCTGACAACGTTCTCCAGTTGTAGTGAGGGATTCGACGACGAAGCAGATGCCACACCACATTTTCCATGGTGTATTGTAAAAGGTTGAGCTCACCGCGCATGGCGCGCCAGACATTAATCATGTGCCTGCCTGTGACCCGGATGGTAGATGTTGTATTGAAACCCCAGCGATCGGCTTCTTTGCCAAATCTTCCAAAGGACTGCACCTTCATGCGCGAGAACTCGTCACACAAGTTGTAGTCGTATTTGAATCTGGCTCTTTCGATGAGAAATCCCCAAGAGCTGCCGTGGACTTCGTAGCCTGCGAGGATATCGGGATCATGCGTCCGGACTATTTCAACCATTCGCACCATCAGGTCAAGTTCTGAGCTCTCCTCGTATATTTCTGCAGTCGTCTGGCTCCGTATCTTCTCAACCATACGACCGTCCTCGGATGACACGATAATACCAGTTCGGAGGTCCGATGAGGCACTATCGCTGGCATTCAGGTGCTCGTCTGACTTGGAACACCAGAAGATACACTGGACCTCGTCTTCCTCTGGATTGGGCACCAGCCTGCCTCTCGTGTTGACGTGGATTTCCAAACTCATTGTACTCATGTACTGCGCTTCGAATTGGACACTCGTGGACTTCTTCTTCTGGGAATACTTAAAGCCGTGTTTATTCTTGGGTGTAGCCCCTTCAATCTGGGACAGGTAAGGCTTGAGCTCTGGGTCGTCATGAATCCGCAAAGTAGGCTCTTCGGTATCAGGGTCTCCCTTCCGACCCTCCCACCACTTCTCCACCTCGACGCAGCTGGGCGGTGGTTGAGCAAACTCCCAGCTACGCAGGCTACATCCACGCCGCTTTCTTTTGTAGTTTTCTGCGTCTGATGGCCTGAGGGAGGAGGTCTCGAACTTGACCCCAAAGGTTGCAGCGGAATACCCAGTCCCATCGAAGTCTGGTAAATAGGGAATGGTGTTGCCTTCCAGACGAAATTCCTGACCTCCGTATTCACGCGTACGCTGGGGCACATCCTTGTCATTGCTATAATACGCATCTTGATAGATGACATCAGGAAGGTTGTTGATTTGCATGGTAGAGAGAACATCATGCGCCGAAGGTGGTGGCGTGGCGAAAATGAAGAAATGGGCGTTTTGTCTTGGTACACAACCCACATCAATGCTTGAGGTCACTTCGTTCGCCTTGGGTATATTATGAGATGGGAAGTCCCAAGTTTGCTCTGGCGGCTGAAGACTCTTGTCTGACGAGACATTCGACCCAGATGGTAGCGAGTCCACGGTCACTTGTTTCTTGTAGGAACTGTCCTGGCTCTGCTGAGAGCTAGTCTGCTGGCTAAGCCGCATCCTTGTGCTCGGGTCGTTTGGATCTTTCACAACTGGAAACCCGAGGGTCTGGCTAAGGCTTCTGCCGATGCCTTGGCCTCTTTGTTTGGTTCTTGATCCTTGAGAAGATGCTGGGGGGATGAGCTGGCTAATAGTCGCGAGAGTATGATCATGAGGGGGCTCTTTAGTACTGGTTGAAGTTTGTGTTTCATGATTCAACGAGAACTCTACGCGGCGACGCTTGGGCTGCTGTTCTCCTTGAGATGGAGTTAGGGGCCGCTTTGTGGTCAGATCCAGAGACCCACCCGAGCGTACGTCTTTCGTGACTTTACTGACAAGCCCCTGTTCCTTCGCTGTTGCCAGTAATTTCTCCAATATGGGAATAGGTAAGAAATTGCCCGTCTTCAACCGGCTAACGTAGACCCCTTTAGGAAAGCCCATTGGTACTTCAGGGTCTTTGTTGCGCTTATTCTGGGTGGAAGCTGAGAGACGGGAGTGGCTCGAAGGTTGCAGTAAGCTGGTATTGCTCCACACCCCTGAACCCAGGTGCGTCGTTTCTGTTAAGCTTCCTTTATCTGACGTCCGGCTGCCTAGCCCTACTGCAGAATCTTCAGAATTCTTAGTGGTTCGCAAGGTCTCCTCGTCCGAATCGTCCGGAAACAGGCCATCGTCACCCATATTGCTCGCTAAGATTTCCTGGTCATCTACAACAATGCTGCTCGCAGGCTCCAACTCGGTTCCATCCTCAAGCACAGGTAGGCCGATAGACGGTCGAAGGTTTTGTGGATAGAGGTCCTCAACCGACTGTAAAAGCGTATTGACAGTGTCTTCTAAAGGGTTTGGTTTCACGAAGTTCTCGAAAGTGACCTGGGTTCCGTCACCTTTCCGATTCTCCTCTCGAACCATGTTAAGAACCTGTTCACGGTATTCCTCTTCATGGAGCCATCCAGGCATTTGAGTGTTACGGGGATCCGCTGACATGGAAATGAGAGCGTCTGCAGGGAAAGGACTGCTCCCTGGTGCTGGGTTCTTCATCCTCCTTTTCCGGCGTCTAGTTTCATCTTTCCACAGGCCCGCCATACTGTGCACGAGCTTCATATCTGGCGACAACGGGTGGACTCTCTCGACGAAATTATGATGCAACTGTCTCTCTTTGATATCATGCCGGTTGAGGATATCCTGAACACAGATGTCGACCTCGATGGAGCAATGGCTAGCACGAGGGAGATCTGGGCTATCCGTGATGCAAGCAGCAGAAACGGACTGGCTGTGCCACAGATGTATCGAGTTCTCGCTGGAATCATGGCGTGGTACGGGGGCGCGGAAGAACGTCCTGCGAGTCTCAATATAGCTGCAACCGTAAAGGTTGTAATCGGTCATGAACTGGAGGAGGTACTGTAAGTGGGCCTCGTACGGCTGGAACTTCCGCTTCATGATGACACCCTGCTGCAGCAGCTCGGCCAACCTCGTCATGACCATGGGGTTGAGCATGTAGATCTTGAGGTAGAACCGATACCCAACGTAAAACCCATAAAATGGGATGCCTTTGACAAGAGTGATTCTGCCCACGAATTTGGGGTTCTCGGCGGACACATTCCGCCGGTAGCTCACCGCTAAGGCATGGTCAATAGAGAGGTGCAAGCGATAGATGTAAGCGCCGACTGCATTGGATGATTAGAGACAAGAACGATTGTACGGATAAACCAGGGGGGTTTTACCATCTTCGGGCGACAAGTTGCCGTCATACTCTACATAGAGATACGGGAGAGCTCCATGGATATGGGCACACACTTTTTGGCCGGTTTCCGTCGATCCAAAGACCCGAACGACAGGTAGCTTTGGTTCCTTATGGATCTGAGAGAGGCGAACATCGTTCCGAAGCTGAGGGTCATATTTGGTAGGGGTGGCTTGATAATGGTCTATGCAATTCAGTCGCACACGAAAAACGTCCATTATGGCGGCAACTTCGACATATTGATCGTCCCGGCGAGCATACGGTTAACGAAACAAAAGGAAACAAATCCAAAGGCTTGTCCAATTCAAAATAGCCATTAATCGAAGCCATATGTGTTTTGTTCCGCCATTTCATCGAGAAAATGAGACGCGCCGGTCGCTGATACAGCCAATTTACACGCGCCTTAGCCAATCGCCTAGGTTACTAAGTATGTACTCAGGTGGGAACACTAACTCTAGCCACAGCCTTTTAAATTCTTAGCGTGCCTAACCTTAAGAGGTAGGTTACCTACTAAGAACAATTCCCAAGCACCAGCCACATTCTAGGAACTTTACTTTACCCATTGCCTTTCTCCGACTCTTAACATCTCCAATATCTCGAGCTGGACGTTGGCGATTTTGGGGTGATCTATAACTACTTTGCGCACCCGCTCCTCCTTTTTTGTCCACCAAAAGTCACCCAGAATAACGCAGTCATCATGCCGCCGCCGCCACCCCCGTCCCGGCGGAGCGATGCCAGCACCAAGGCCTCGGCCGCATCGAAGGAAGAGAACGTCTACATCCCGTCCTTCATCAGCAAGCGTCCCTTCTACGCCGGGGAAGAAACAGGCGACACTACCGACTATCTAGAGCATCAACGGTTACAGCAGCAGAAGAACAAGGACGACACCTCCAAATGGTACGACCGCGGCCGGAAAGCCGGTCCCGCGGCCACCAAGTACCGCAAAGGCGCGTGTGAAAACTGCGGCGCCATGACACATAAGGCAAAGGACTGCCTGAGCCGGCCACGGGCCAAGGGCGCCAAGTGGACGGGCAAAGATATCCAGGCCGACGAGGTGATCCAGGACGTGCAACTAGGCTGGGACGCCAAGCGCGACCGCTGGAACGGTTACGACCCGCGCGAGTACCGCAGCGTCGTGGAGCGCTACAACCAGATGGACGAGCTACGCAAGCAAATACAGGACGGCGGCAAGAACGGCGAGGAGGGCGAGGGAGACGACGAGGACGGCCAGAACGCGGGTGAGAAGTACGCCGAGGAGTCGGATATGAGCAAGCACCAGAGCACAGCGACACGCCAGCTGCGACTACGCGAGGACACGGCCAAGTACCTGCTGAACCTGGACCTGGAGTCGGCCAAGTACGACCCCAAGACGCGCAAGATGGTGGACGCGGGCGCAACAGCCGACAAGGCGGCGCAGCTCTTCGCCGAGGAGGGCTACCTGCGCGCCTCGGGCGACGCCGCCGAGTTCGAGCAGGCGACGCGCTACGCCTGGGAGGCCCAGGAAAAGACGGGCGACACCCGCCAGCATCTGCAGGCCAACCCGACGGCCGGCGAGTTCTACCGCAAAAAGGAGAAGGACGAGGCCGAGAAGAAGCGCGCGGAGCGCCTCAAGGCCCTGGCCGACAAGTACGGCGGCGAGGAGCACAGCATGCCGGCCGAGCTGCGGGATGTCGCTGTCACGGAGTCGGAGCACTTTGTCGAGTACGACGAGTCTGGCTTGATCAAGGGGGCACCGAAGGCGGCCGCCAAGTCAAAGTACGCCGAGGACGTTTTCGTCAACAACCATACTGCGGTATGGGGCAGTTGGTGGTCAAGTTTCAAATGGGGCTACGCATGCTGCCACTCATTTGTCAAGAACAGTTATTGCACTGGAGAGGACGGCATCAAGGCATGGGAGCTGGCTGAGCAACACAGGACAGGAGTCAATCTTACAGTGGACGAGCAGGCAGAGCTAGATGCCGAAGCTGCTCGTGAAAAGGAAAAGGAGGCAGAACTAGCCAAGACCCTGCCTAGAAAGCGTACGGCAGAAGAGATGATGGAGGAGGAAATGGAAGAATATCGGAGGAAACGGGCAGCCAAAGACGATCCTATGGCCAAATTTCTGGGCAAAGACGAACTAGTTCAGTAGCCTTCTCCCATTTGGACAAATATCGAGATTTAACTCTTCACGTTCGCGATGGTACGGTCAAGCATGTGAAACCGTCCTTCACATTAAAATCAAAACAAAAAACTAGTAGAGTATCATTGTTGGTGATGAACTTTTCATGCATTCCTGATCCCCTGGCCTAACGCCTTGAGCTATGGATGGTACAAGCCACACGTGCTCATTGTATGAGAGATGACTGGATCTCCTGCCCAGTAAAAGATCCTCATGAAAATCATTAGGAGTATCGTAAGGGGAGAGATATTTACTCTTCCTCCTCCTCCTCACCCTCATCACCCTTCTCGGCAGCCTTGGCCTTCTTTCTTCGGACACGGCCGGGGCGGCCGCCACCGAAGGGCGAGGTCAGAGAGAAGTCGATGTGCTTCTGCGAGTCGAGACGGACGATGAACGAGGGGACGTTGACGATCTGCTTGCCGACGCGGATGTGGCGCTGGCGGATCAGGACACGGGCGTGGTGGATGGACTTGGCGAGACCGAGCTTGTAGACGCAAGTCTGGAGGCGGCGCTCCAAGAAGTCCTCAACCTTCAGGGCCAGGACGTAATCGAGCTTCATGCGGGACTCGTCGAGGACACCGACACGCACGAGACGGCGAATGAGGGCATTGCCTTCGAAGAGACGCTTGGGGTCCTTCTCGTCGAGGGTAAGCAGCTGACTGTTGGGTGGAAAGAATTATTAGCCTCTGGAATCTCCCTTGAAAAGTTATCAAGTCCCACGTCACAAGTCCCAATTGAGACTCGGAGCATAAGATAGACGTAGACATGGAGAGTGAGGGATAGAACTTACCGGGCAGCACGACGAATCTTGGACAGGGTGAGCTGGACACGCCAGACCTCACGCTTGTTGCGCAGACCGTACTCGCCAACGAGCTTCAACTCGGAGTCACTACATGGGGGAAAATACCGAAGTCAGTTTATTGAACAACACGACTTAAGCAGAGAACAAGCTCTAGCTCATTGGCCGGTGAATACTGACAGTCGGGCGGCCTCGAAGGGGCGACGGGGGACCTTTGCGGTCTTGGAGTAAGACAGAGGCGCCATTTTTACGACGTTGCTGCTGTCTTCTTCTTCGGGATGGGAGGATTGACGATGTGAAGAAGAGGGAAGGTGGGATGGGTGCGAACTTCTTGTCGTGAAGTTGGATGGAAAAAAAGAGGACCACACGCCAGTATGCAGCAGCGAAATTCGTGACCAGCCCAACCCACACACAATTGGGCCAGAGGCCAGGCAAAGTGAGTGAGAAAGTCGAGGGAATTCGGTGCGTCTAATCGATAAAGGTGGGTCTAGGGTTTCCCTCTGGCACTTTGGCACTCTGGCACTCTGGCAGTGGCTGGCAGGCCCAATAGGCTTACTTAGCACCAGCTCTCGTCTAATTCGTTGGTTGAGGCTTCCACTTGGTGACTGGCTTTCACATTTCACAGAACAGACCTGCCCACGCACAGACCATCGGCCGCGGGCTTTCGTGTCTTCCACAAAAATTCCAAGAGACCCTACCAGCCAAAATTCCCGTTACCTGCGAGATCCCTAGTCCAGCAAAAGTTCGATCATCTCAGAATCCCACGAACCGACCACATCACCACCACCCCCTTCAGTAACGACACCACAACACCGTCAAGATGGGTCACGCTGCAGGTCTCCGCGCTGGCACAAGAGTACGTTCAATTCCGAATTTGAGGGCGTTTGAAGACAAATAAAAGAAAGGCGTCTGGGCTTGGTTGCATATTTCGACAAAATCCGATGCAATGCAGACGACCAACGACATAGATGGACGGAGACCCAAACCATGACCAGAGGACATGAATGCTGACTTGAATCTCTCTTTTTCAGTATGCCTTCTCCCGGAACTTCCGGCAGAAGGGTATGATCCAGCTGTCCACCTACCTTCGCCAGTACAAGTACGTTGCGATTCGATTCGGATTTGGAGTGCGAGCGAAGTTCTAACGATTGGCAAAACAGGGTCGGTGACATCGTGGACATCAAGGCCAACGGTGCCGTCCAGAAGGGTATGCCCCACAAGGTCTACCACGGAAAGACCGGCGTTGTCTACAACGTCACCAAGAGCGCCGTCGGTGTCATCATCTACAAGAAGGTGAAGCACCGATACATCGAGAAGCGCATCAACCTCCGAATCGAGCACATCCAGCTGTCCCGCTCGCGTGAGGACTTCATCAAGCGCGTCAAGAAGAACGCCGAGCTGAAGAAGCAGGCCAAGGCCGACGGCAACCCCGTCCAGGTCAAGCGCCTCCCCGTTGCCCCCCGCGAGGCCCACGTCGTCTCCATGAAGGACAACAAGCCCGAGACCGTCGTTCCCCTGGCTTACGAGACGACTATCTAGAGGCACACGGTTGCTTGGGGGTGTTGTGCTGCGTTTTCACTGGGTCTTCGGTCGGTTTGCTTTTTACTCACATCTGCATGGGGTTCTACGAGTATGGATCTCGTCCGGTCCGGTCCAAACTGGACTGATGACTTTCTACGAGCATGGCATTGCAGGGCATGGACATTGTTAATGCCCATAGGATCATGAACAAAAGAAAAAAGTCACCAATACCCAACGACTCAATTCCATCTTTGTGCCACTTAATGTGTCTCGGCTACATGCAACTGAAAGGCAGGCATTTGGAAACTTGCCATGATGAGTGCATGTTTGATGGGGTTATGGCAGTCGTAGCTGTGTTTCTGCGAACTGGCCGCAGGAGTCGATCATGAAGTACTCGTTCTTGTAGACTTACCAGAAGAAAGCACTCCAAGGCCCGAAGGCTGACGATGAATAGATCCAAAATGGAAGTCAATAATGAATGAAGTATGAACGCCCATATTGTGTCGCGTTAGAATTCATCATGTCACCACCCCCAATATCACACGCTCCCGCCTAAATACACAATCTATTCAGTATCGTGACTCGCAGCCAGTAGCGTTGGTCCCATTTCCTCACTTTTGGCTCATTCTGTCGGCTGATCCAACTTTTACCACAGGCGCAGCCATGTCATGGAGGAGGGGGGGGGAAGGGCCAGCTCCTCCTGTTTATCTTCCCCCTCTCCTCCCTTACGAACTGGGATCGATCGTCATACTCAAAGTCCTTTCCCATCAACCCCCGGTCTTGCTTATCAGAAAATGTAGCTTCTGGGGGGTTGACTGCGACAGTGTTATCGTCTTGAGGATAGAAAAGGCGCTGTTCCTGCTGCTGCCGAGCGCGTTTCGTCTTGTGTTCGCGGCATGCCCGCACAATCATGGAGATCAATCCGCCTTTACAGCGGTGGTGCCTTGCAGGGCATCTTCGGGGACCGTTTCCGCGAGGGCACATTGCGGTGTTGTTGGAGCGGATTTTTGCGAGAGACGGAGGCTTGTGATGTACGTGCGTGTGCAAGTACGCAGCCTAGGAGCCTAGGCTGGTAGTTATAGTAAGTCGTATAGATGATTCAAGTACTCTGGAGAGCAAGGACAGAAAGCAGACTGAGGAGAAATGTTGTGAATCGGATCATACTACCAAGGTGATACTATCTTCTTATTATACGCCACTCAGATAGACAGGCAGTGTATAGTAGTGGCCGTCTACCGAAGCCAGTCCGATCATCCAGCTCGGAAGGCCACTAAACTTGGGCATAGTTTCTGAACAACATGGTTTTCCGAGGCAATGCGAATGCCAAATCACGTATACCGACAACAATATATTACGGACTGTCTTTGTGCTCTGCTAGACTCGCAAGTCGGCGGGTAATTGGTTTGTCATTTTGGCTCGCATTCGCTTTTTGCATCGAAAACTCTCTAGCCCATCAGCCAGCCACCCACATCATAGCGGGCGCAGCGTGACAATCCTATGAGACAAGAAGACTATGCCGATTAATACAGGCGGATGTTGCCATGTCCCATAAGACACCTTATATATCTTTGCAACTGTTCCAGGCTTGTGAATACCAGATCATTCGTCGTATTGGTGCTCTGCACTGGGCAAGCATCGTGTCTATGAGTGGCAAAGAGCTAAGGTTAGCAATTGCGGGCTTGACATTCAAGTATCGTCATAAATTACACCATCAGCAGGAAAATGGGACGGCGTCGCAGTACTTTACAACCTGCTCTTGTGGCGGAGGTACTACCTCCAAGAGCCAAAGAAATCTAACATATCGCGGCAAGGCTCGAACATGGGTTGCAATGATAACAGACGCCCCTCAAGACCTGCGACTACTAATAAGTTATGGCACATGTCGATTTTCTTTTTTGTTGCTCTACAGGCACCGAGGTTACACCAGGAGTGCAAGTATATGGTTAGCATATATATAACGCTCCGAGTTCCGGTGGCAGAGCCAATGTTACAAACCCGCTTTGGCGATCAGGCATAGATGCGCTTGCAGGGAGATTCGGGTGCGATCGGAGAAGGGTTTGCGGCCGTTCTTATAAATGTTACTAGTATACTACAACCAACAAAGTTTTTCAGTAATGCAATGCGTGTTTACTTCAGAATGTGACTTTATTATGTCGAAAAATGTGATGATCGTTCGCTCTGCAGGGGCTGGTGAGGTTACCAGCACGTCTGCAGCGTAGGGCCATCTGCAACCACATTACATGCAGATGTCAACTAATTACAGATTGTTTGATGCTGTGTACTTGCCGATGGGCTTTACGTTTTCGTGGCCACCGTTCGTTTGCCGCACACATGCATACAAACACCACTATGAGCGTATATATGGCTGTGTGCATGTGCAAGCAAAGCAAAGCAAAACCATGGGAAAGCTTTGCCAATTATATCACCGCGTCAAATCTTTTCCATCCAAACCCTAGGCCCCTCGTCTCGTCTGTCGGGGAAGGTAAAGGTAACTGTACCATTAGATACCAAAGGTTGAATGACTCGGTATTCAACGCCCCTTTTGTAGTTCAGACCGATGCCAAAAGCAGGGAAAGAACACATATAAAACTCCTTGAACCTGCCAATGAAGATAATTGGGCACCCGCGGACGGCGTGCGCTCTCTAGACACATATGCCTTGTAATGCAAGTGGAAGAAGCTGTCCCAACTCATGAGAATCGTGTAAAATAGAAAAGAGCCGAGATTTGATCCCGGCAGGGAGTGAAAAAGTCGTGAAGAGACCGGGGGTATCTGAATCGAAAAGAGCATAAATTTGTTCGTCGTCAGAACGGGCTGGAACAGATTCTGATGCGAGGAGAAGTTGGTATAGTGGGTGAGAAAAGAAGTCGTGCGTGTAAGTAATTCCAGTCAAAAAGGGACCAAGTGCCGGGTGAAATGAGTTAAGGCGTGAGAGAATATTGACACGAAGGGAGTGTTTCAAGGCGTCTGAGTTGTTCCAACCATGTCGCATTTGTCTATAAACCGGGGTAGGCACTTCCAGGCATCATACCGCCACCGGGTTTCCTGGCAGGACCCAGTTGGAAATCCGGGTTATTGTTAAGTACATTGACTTCGTTTTGTTGGTTCACTGGTCTCCGAGGTGGCGGTCCTTGACCGTAGCCTGCGGGAGGCTGATAACGGGGGTTGACACCTCTTTGGGAAACTGACGTAAAGTTGGACCGCTCCGAAGGAGCCGGACTCCTAGCTCCAGCTGCGGCATGCATATCATCGTCATAGCTTGGCTCGCGCATAGGGTCACGCAGTGGGGCCGGGCCGGGTTGAAGGGCACGGGGCGGTGTTTCTGTAAAACGCGGGTCCACATCCTCGTAGTAGTTTGAGTCACTGACAGCCGGCGCCGGGGGTGGGGGAGTCTGAGTAGGGGGCTCTGTCGCCTTGGGCGTAACGTTGAGCGGCGAAGGCATCCTCGGAGAGTTTCTGCCCGGACCTTGATTCCAGGCTTGTCGGGGTGGTGTGTATGATCTATCAAAATGGTTAGTGATGACTTGCCGAATGACGAAATATGGGTTAGGGAAAACATACTCGTCCTGGCTGTATCTCGACGCCTCGCTCATATATGTATCGTGCCTTTGGACTCTCGCCTGTTGCAATGCGAGCATGCCGGCCACATCAGCGTCGCTGTCTCTTATGCCGTTGAATTGGCCAAAGCCTGGCGGCGCGTGAGCAGGGCTGCCAGTGGTAGCATCCATTTCTACTGCCCGACCCACCGGCCCTGAAGTATCTTTATCAGTACCCGGTAAAGGGGGTGGAGATTCCGCTCTAGGCAATTCACTGACTCGGTCAGGATTGTAAGCTTCGTAGCTTCCTGTCCCCGCGTTCCCAGCCGGTGCATTGGGCATGGACTGGTTCGCGCCGTAGGGTACTCCTGGTGCGGGAGATCCGTTGCGTGCCGGCCCGTAGCCACCGTACGCATCGCCAGGCGGCGGGCGCCGGTCATTACCTCCATTGCCGCCGTAGTTGGGTGGTGGTCCCCGACCTCCTCTCATTCCTGCGCCATAGCCTCCTCTCGGTGGTCCGTAGCCTCCTCGTCCGTTAGGACCTGGTCCATAACCGCCTCGTTGTGGTCCACCGTAACCACCTCTGCCACCTGCAGCCACACCCGGGGGCGGGCCATATCCATAACCTCCTCGGCCGTAGCCACCTCGACCACGAGCGCCGGCAGGCAGAGGGCCACCGCCTCGTCCCCTGGAGTTCATGCGTTCTTGGGATGGTCCGCGCCTCACGCCATAGGCTCCCTGTGGAGGCTGCATCGGGTTTCCGTACTGGTCCCTCGGAAGAGACTGGTTCGATGCCGAGCGTTGCGGGCCGCCGTATACAGCGTTAGGCGGAGCGTGCATATCAACGGGGGCGTTGTTTGGCGACCGTTGAGATGGTGAGGTAGAAGTCAGAGGTATACGCTCATCACTGCTACGATCGTCCTTCTTCTCGTAAGTAGCAAACGAAGGTAGCTTATCACTAGGCCCATTGCCACCACTTACAACTGGGACTGTAGGCTGCATCGAGGGCGGAGTCGTAGTAGGGACAGATTGCTGCGCATTGCGGTTATAATAATTTTCGCCGCT
The DNA here is from genome assembly GCA_006508115.1 of Apiospora malaysiana. Classification (NCBI taxonomy): domain Eukaryota; kingdom Fungi; phylum Ascomycota; class Sordariomycetes; order Amphisphaeriales; family Apiosporaceae; genus Apiospora; species Apiospora malaysiana. The sequence goes on from QUSE01000031.1 coordinate 175,397, forward strand.
CATTTCGGCATTCTCAGCGATGCGCTTCTTCCGGGCTTTTCTGCTGACAACCGTACGGCGCATAGCACAAGAGACCAGACCACTCAGAGCAACCAGAATAGTGGAGGCCAAGACGATGTACGAACCCCAAGCCATATGAGGAACGAACAAAAGAACGTCAATCAGGAAGGCGAGGAGACATACTAAGAAAGTAAGGATTCCAAAAATGAATAACGCCAGTAGGTATCGGGATGAGTGAGAAGGCGAGTGCATATGAGCAATTCCAGCCATGATGAGCATAATCAGGGTAAAAAGCGCGGCGACAGGGTGAATGATCAGGATGGCCGAGAGGGTACTTCGTGCCGAGTTGGGTAGGTCGAAATCGCCCGACTTGGCAGCCTCAATAGCACTGGCATCGTATCCGATCTCTATCCCACTGCAAGTATCGCCTCTGCACCAACCAAATACACCAAAGCTGGTGCCTTTGAACGTCCCTAGCGGTATGGCCTTGATGATGGGGGTCGAAAGGACAGACAGGACGAGTAGAGCAAATGCTGCGAACAGCAATATCGTTAACGGTGTGGCGGGACGTAACATGACGGCGACGGTAAGGAGCGCGCCGACTCAAAAGAGTCGCGCTGGAGTGGAGAGGTTTCTGCTGTATGCCGCGCTATCTGATGTGCACCTGCACTCGGAGAATTGATCAGGTGCCGGGAAAGGAAGCTGGCGTCGTCGCCGGTCGCGGTGATGAGCTGCGTCTCACGAAAGTTGCGGCATAGGGTGCGGGTCGTTTTGTAATTGATTCCAATTCCCTCCTTTAAACCGAATCCTCCAATCGTTCTCCCAGAGTTTCGTTGGTACAGCCGAACAATTAGTTTCAGTCAATTCAATCAAGAACGACAGCGATAGTCGAGATTCGTAAGTTTTCGATAGTCGACGTGATCCAGCACTTTCCCCAACCCTATTTTTTGATTTCTAATCCTTGGGGCGCGATACCACCGAACTAGCCTTGCGAAAGCCAATCGATCAAATGACGGAGGGTTTTCGAATAGAACTTCCAGACAATAAATAAATGGGAATGAGTGTGAGTGAGTTTGTTGTTGTGTGGACGTGTGTGTGTGAATGTATGAGATGAAACAGAGCTGGTCAAGACTCAGGACTGGAAGGGTGGCGGACTGGTTACGCCTAGGAATGTGGCAGTGCCAACCCTTTGGTCAAGTCAGGTCTTAGGTCGAAGAGGTTGAACGAGCGACTGAAATGAAGGGGAATAGAAGCAAGCAGGCCGATTTAGTTTGGTCTTGGGTCTTGGGCCTTGGAAAGATTGGGGAGAGAGAGAGCCAATTTGGGGGGAGGGGGGGAACGGGGGGGGAGAAACCCCGAGAGTGGTTCAGTGTGTGTGTGTGCTTGGAGCGTGTGTGAATGGGAACGAATGCCAAGGGGATGCCAGACCAGACCCAAATCAGTATCAGTTTGACTGGGTACCTGGTCTAGTGGGGATATCCCTCCTATGAATTCACCATCAGGAGCGAGCCAGGCGAACCAGGCAGGTCTATCGTCGTCCCCACCCCTGATCGCTTCCATTACGGTGGGCTAAGAGTGGGCTTTTTTAATGCATCAGAACGATGCAAGTGGCCATGGAATCGCCCGAGTCGCTTACAAGTTGCAACAGAGTGTGGCTATGTGCATACATCAGACACCAAATGTATTTGGATGTCGCTGACCTTTTTCGTGCCGCGTTTCTACCTCATGTTACTTCGGCTTGTTGATAGGCTTGACTTGGTTCCGATTTGGTTCACCTCTGTGCGCGATGACATGACCTCGTCATGCACTTGAATCAAGGTCGGAAGGCAATACGTCGTTGATGGTCATGTCTCTCTCTCAACAGTGAAGTGTGATCTTCTCTGCTCCTCAAATCTGAAGCAGTACCTACTCCGTATGTACGGAGTAGTAAGTAGTACATTAATACATGCCTCGCATCAATCATCAATTTCCATGCTGACGGGCAAAGAATCACCGTATAATCTGCAACTACACTTACTTCTATATTCGCGATTAGGGGGGATGGGTCAGCTACAAGATGTACCTACGGGCGGCTGGCTGCCTTGGAAAATACAGTAGATAGGTAGGTATCCTCTCCACAGCCCAATTACAAGAAGGAGATGGGGAGGAGCCGGCGATCAATAATCAGTCGGAAACTCTATCTCAACAGATTTGAGAAATTAAAATGTTTGATTGTGCCCCAGACGCAACTCATACGTTGCGCATCGATCCGTTCGGTCGAATATCCTGCCTCCCCTTTCAAATGCAATACCAAAAGAAAGCTTTGGGGTTGGTGAGCGGTAACGTGACGGCAGTGCCAACGGCGGAACGCAACCCAAAGCGCCCTGCTCCTGTTAGCTTAAAGTTGAGGTTTCGACGGCGCCACCATGCCGCCGCTCCTTGTTGCGCCAGTGTTACGAGTACAATGGTCAATTTCGATAACAACTCCCCCCAAAGTTCATTGGGGCTCAAAGTTGTTTTATTTGATATCATGGTTCGCAATGTTGACGTTATCCTGCCTCCCATCCTATTCTACAACTGTAGCGCCCAATGCCTGGAAAACAGGATCTCGGCTGCACCTCCTATCGACCAAAAACGCTACCGACACCTCATAGGCCCATGCCTCCATAGCCTAAATGCAAAAAGTACGCGATACATGTATGTACCCGGCCGCACGTGGTGTCATAAGGGCCGGCTCACGATTATAGCTTGCGAAAACGGCGCCTTTTCGTGCACACTGCCATGAGCACTCTATCAAGCCTCGTATTCATTACCTGGCCTGAATCAAGAGAGTTGAGCATAGGTATGACGAATAGACTGGTCGCGCGGTCAATGAACATCCACTCGCTTGGCACAACCTTCTGCTTCCGCCGCTGCCAGCAAGATTGATCGATTTTGGTGTGAATGTGACTTTCCCCAGGTCCTTTGAGTCAGTCTTCTCGGGATACCCCGTGAGAAGGCCCAGAATATGCAAATCTCAACTGCCAGTCTGGGAAAGGATCTTGCCCATTACCAGGCAGACCAACCAAATGCTGCGCCCTGGGAACCCGTGTTATCCGGCTACCTGCAGCTCTAGCCCTGCGGAATGCTTCGATGCTGTCGAATGACCCGTGAATGGTCATCTACTCAGCTGCGAGCCCATTTCAAGTTCAACTTTTCCTATCAGCAACCGAAAAAGAAAAAGCATTTCAAGCAGCCGGCCATGCATTCCAGACTCTTTACTACCGGTACCTTCACGTTACGTTCTACACGTTAATAAAAAGCACTGGGCACCGTTCGGACCAAGCCCGGGCCCAACCTTTCTAGCGTCACATAAAACCCCCGAACTTCAGCTCATTCGGAAACGGTCTGAGGCAGAGTCAAGACTTCGATGTGGGAACCGAGGTGACACCGCCCCATCTCGGCAGCTGCCAATCAAGCAATGTTAAACATAGGGCATTCCACCAAACTGCTTCTATTGGCAACGCTCTCGTCATACGCGAAACGTATTGTGGGTTTTTATACTACAAATTGAGAGTGCCCTCCAAATAAGCGTCTGATACGAGTGGCTGTCCGGACATTATGCACCACGAACATATAATCGGCAATGGCCCCCGATGGCGATCAACGGTCGTTCAGGCCATATCTACAGTATGCCCGCGAAACATGTCACCGTATCATACCAATTTGTAAAAGCGGAAAGAAAATCCTGAAATGATCTCCGGATGCTCAACATCCCCAAGTCAGAACATAGTGCGCGTCAGACATATGATCTGCTTATTACTCCGTATAATATAGCATGTTGGCGCCAGGGTCCCGCGCATCCTGATGCTAACCGAGGCGGGATCCGTAATACCAGGGCCACACAACTATGCGAGCTACTGGATTTGATCAATATCATTGACCATAATACATATACGGAGGGCACGTGACACTGAAGCCGGACGATGAAATCACAACCTGCCTTCGTTTCGGAGGCGGTCTATAGCATGCATATGCAATGTTGCGATAGGGGCTTTCTGTAACCCGAGAAACAGTCTTTGTCATCTCAGCCGCCTACCAAGCTTTATGGCCCTCAAATCCAAGAATGCCCAACAGTGCTTCTTTGACCGAACTCCGGTTCGAGTCGGGGATGGAGTTCGGTTCCGATGAATGGGGTTGGTTTAGTCAGCTCGATCGGCCTAAGCTAAAGGCAAGTCCGAGCCAAAATCCCCCGGGCTGGTCCGTCAGCGCACGAGACCAAAGGAACAGAGATCGTCAAGGATAGTCAAACCGCTCAACTTTTTATTTTCCGAGGTGTATTGACAATAATGTAGGGTGTTTTCTTCAATATTAATACATAACCAAATAATTCTGCAGCCTTTCCCCCTTGGCCGCCAATAGCCATGTTTCGCGCAGGCATAGCAGGCCTCGGCAGGCGCCCATTTTCGCCATGTTCCTCGCAGACGTCATCACATAATTGGCTGTCTCAGGCTGCTACCGTTACCACCAGTCGAAGGCGCAATGCCACATCCGCATCCCTGTTTCGGCACATCAACAATGCCCGCCGAAAAGCATCGACGACAGCACGCAGCAACCGTGGCGGCGGCCAGTTCCAGCCGTTGCGACCGCCCTCGCCCGAGTCGCTGGGGGCGCCGAAAGCCGCGCGCGACTTCACACGCAGCCGGAAATGGCTCCGGCGCTTTGTGATCCTGGGCGCTGTGGGCGGCACCTTCTACCTCGTCGACCGAGTCGCCTTCGCCGCCGGCATCAGCCGCTCGCTGCTCACCTTCGGTAACGGCCTCTTCGTCGCCTTCGACTACAAGCTCAACTTCCGCGCGCACCCCTTCGTGGGTACTATCGAGGATCTGCACCGACGCAGCGCGGAGCGTCTCTTCGAGCTGCTGCGACATAATGGCGGGCTGTACCTCAAGATCGGCCAGGCAATCGCCATGCAGAGCGCTGTGCTGCCGCCCGAGTTTCAGAAGATGTTTGCCCGCATGTTTGACGATGCCCCACAGGGCTCTTGGGAGGGTGTGCAAAAAGTAATTCGTGAGGAGTTCGGCGGCAAAAGTGCGGAAGAAGTGTTCGGCGTGAGCTTTACTGGCGAAGAAGGAAAGGGCATAATGGAGAAGAAAGCGCGCGCGAGCGCCAGTGTTGCTCAGGTCCATTGGGCAAGGCTGCCAGACGGACGAGAAATCGCCATCAAAATCCAGAAGCCTGAAATCGCCAAGCAAATAGGATGGGATCTATGGGCATTCAAGTAAGGGAAAAAATCACCGATTATGATATACATGTTCAATGCTGACTTTGCGCAGGGTGGTGATGGGAGTTTACTCATGGTGGTTCGACCTACCCCTTGGTAGTGTTGTTCCGTTCGTCACGGAGCGGCTTCAACTCGAGACCGATTTCGAGAGCGAAGCGCGGAACTCTGAGACGATGCGAGAGTTGATAAACTCAGAGCCGAGTCTCAAAGGCAGAGTTTATGTTCCGACAGTTTATCCCGAATTCACAACACGAAGAATCCTAGTCACGGAGTGGATAGAGGGTGTGCGTTTGTGGGACAAGGAGGCAACCACTGGCCGCTGGATAGGGGGTCGCGGTCAGGGATCTCCGGGTGTACACGGCGCGAAGCTCAGCCAACCCGATATGAACCTTGTCCGGAAACAACTACACGAAAACCCCGGAATGACAAATCTCAAGCCCGATCGTGAGACCTGGAGGGGACGTAACAATAAGGGCGGACTCGGACTGACTAGCAAGGAGGTGATGACCACGATAGTCGATCTTTTCTCGGCACAGATCTTCAAATGGGGAGTGGTGCATTGCGATCCTCACCCAGGCAATATCTTCATCCGACGTCTGCCATCGGGCCATGCCGAGGTGGTTCTCATCGACCATGGGCTCTACGTCTACATGTCACAAGAGTTCAGACGCCAGTACAGCCTATTCTGGAAGTCGCTCATGACTTTCGACAACGAAACGATCGCCGAGGTCAGTAAGGAGTGGGGCATCAAGGCGCCGGACTTCTTCGCCAGCGCGACCTTGCTCCGGCCGTACGAGGGAGGCGATAACAAGACCAAGAACGGCATCATCGAGAGTCTCGATGGCGAGACAGCCGCCGAGCGGCATTTCGAGATGCAGCGGCGGATGAAGCAGGGGATCCGCGACATGCTGGCCGACGAGGATAAGTGGCCCAAGGAGCTTATCTTCATCGGACGCAACCTGCGCATCGTCCAGGGCAACAACCAGTTTATGGGATCGCCCGTCAACCGCATCAAGATGATGGGCGACTGGGCTAGCCGCAGCCTGTTCCAGGACCCGAACCTGCCATGGCAGGAGCGTCTGATTAACGCCTGGCGGCACCTCCTGTTCCGGACGGTTCTGCTAGCGACGGATGTGGCGTTCTACACGTTCAAGGTCCGGCAGTGGCTCGGATACGGTGGTGGCATGGAGGATGTTCTCGAGTCCAAGATGAAAGACATGGCCAACGACATGGGATTCGAGTTACAGCACGACGTGTTTGACGGTTAAAAAGACCGACCTGGCAAAGGAAGCGTCACCTCGTGTTTTTTTTTGTCTCAAGTGCGTGTTGTAGAATAGTAGATAGAAGACAATAGATCATGATACCACTCAGAATCAACAGGCGTGCAAGGCTGTCATTGCTACAAATGCATTATGTCGTCAAATCTGTACCTTGTTTGTGCCGTGAGTTAATTTTGGCGGCATGTAGACAGGCATCAAGGCCAGAGATCTATGTAGTCCCAACGGAAAGTTGCAGTTCTGCCACGTCGCAGACCAGACAGATCTACCCACGAAATACATCCGCAGTAAGTGATATAAATATAAGTATGTCAGTTTTGGCCATATCTTTCCGAGTGCCAGCCCACCACTCATATATTTTCAAGATTGGCTTGGCCCGCGATGGTTACGGGCCATTTGCTGTTTATAGACGCGAGGGTCCCACCATGAAAGGACATCTGGGTCGCTGGTCGGTATGTGCATTGGAACTAATGCAGGTACCATCAGGTATCCATAGCACCTAATTGGGTGGGTTCTCTGAAGTAAGATGAACTGGATCAAATTGATGTCCCAAAGTGTGACCACTCAATTCGAAAGGGACCCTTCCTCTTCCTTCGTTCCTTTGCAGACTGGGGGGGGGGGAAGGGGGAGAGGGGGCCATCTAATTAGTAGTATGTTTCTTCGTTTTCATTCTCTTGGCCCAGCTTGTTGGCGATGATACTTTTTATCTTTTTTTTCTTCTCTTTACTTTTTCTTGCCGCTGTCTACCGACCTAATGCTCGTAGATGAAATTTATCTATGTACGGCACATGTGATCAGGTAGTGACTGGCCAGGGCATTTCGGCTCCCACCAGCCGCGCACCTCGTTGATGGGAAAGCTTGGAATCCTGAAACGTGAAACAAGGATATCGACAAGATGCGTTAATTGGTCCCATTCCCATAGGCATTGACCAGGGGTCCAGGGTTCCTCATCGATGATGGGTTCTCTCCAGAGAGGTGGATTCTTCCAATCTTGCCCGCCTGCAATCTAAAAGGGGCTCGACCGGAGACCGAATCCCTTCAAATAAATCGCATGCACATACAGAGTACAGAGGTATATAGTAGCCGCTAGGTAATCAATCATATGCCTCATACTCTGTACAGTGTGTAGGCATACCTACATACATACTTACCAGCGCTAATGCGGAGAGCTTCGGTTGCTTGCGTGCTCGTGGTAGTACATACGAGCTGGTAGCCACGAGGTAGCCTCCCAACGACACGACGGTCGTCTGTCCAATGGAAGATTCTACATTCTGATTACCAGTACTGATTACGTCCACTCATCATGTGGCATCTCTACAGAGTATTGCACATGGTTTTCCTTCACAGAGTTTAATCAGGCATGTTTACTATTAGTAGATTAAGTTTCAGCAGTTGGAAAAGCATCGGATGACTTAGAGACGCCAGGGATGGGCAATGATCTCCGTGTGGTGGGAATACCTTGGAAATACCTCGTCCTCCGGCTAGGATGCGCCAAAATAAACAACATTGGACAACAACAGCCCATACGGTCCCGTAGGTCCTGTAGACGAGCAATGTGGCTGCAAGACTGCATCGCAAGTTGCAACTCCCAACCACTCCGGTCCAGTCCTTTTGCTGTCCTGCCCGGTCCAGTCCAGTCTTTGACCAGGCTCGAGGTTTGTTTCATCGTGAAGCTGTGTCTGGTAGTAGTCGTGTGCTGACCGCACCGCACCGTGGGACAGTCGACAAGCGCACACACCCCAGACGTCGTTCTTCGGGACATTTCTTATTTTCAGTGACCCAATCCAATCGATGGATTGACTGGAAGGGACGTGGTGTGTGGGCGCCAAAGAAAGCTGGGTCGAGCCTGTTTGGGATCGCCATACTCCGTACATACCTCCCAGTCGTACGTACTCCAGTCTTTCCTCCTTTTTTCGAATTGGGTGAGATGAGATTCCTATTTGTTCATCTCTTCTTTTCTTACGACGACTTGATTGACGAAGGAGGAAGAAAAACAAGAGAGACTGGCTGCTCCCCCCTCCCCTCCAAAAACCTTCAAACCCAATATCGCCTTCGCTACCTTACATTCGTTTTCTTCTATTCCCTGAAAGAGGTGCCGTCCATACCACTTAGGTAGTAGCATTGCAAGCCCAGAAAGTACCTAATCTCAGGCCACACAGACCTCTCTCCCTCTCCCTCTGTCTGCCTCTGCTCGCCATCCTCCTCCCCCTCTTTCTTGCCGCTGGCGACTACGACCGCACGGAGGTGAATCAGCCCATTGAGTAAGTGGGTTGGCACAACCTAGAAGCTCTCTTGTTTGAAGTTGCACGTTTTAACCAGCAGACCTGGACCCAGCATCTGCCCAGCGCAGCCCAATTCAAATAAGGCCCTCCGCAATCTACAAACAAGCCGGCCACCACCCCCAGTCCACCTGAGTCTAGGGTCCCGTGCTAAGGTTAGGACGGAAAGCTATTATTGCATAGCATAGTACCATAGTACCTACTGCTACTGGCTGCTGCTACTGCTACTGCTACATACTACCTACCTACTACTGGACAAGAACACTCTGCTTTGCATCTGAGACCTGCATTTGTTCGTTTCTTTTCTCCCCTCCTCGTCGTCGCCGTCGCTGTCGACCTTGTTTATTTTCTTCTACCAATTCGACCTCCGTCTGTCGATATTCCCACACGAACCCTAGCGGTTACAAACCCACCTTTGTCGTCGCCCGTTGTTGTCTCTCGGTCAGCTTATCGCTGGTGCTGCCACACGGTAAGAGCAACAACCCCTCGGCTCTCAGCAGGTTGCGCAAACGCGCCTCTGTTCCTCAAGGTTGGTGCTTCGCGCTTTTTCTTTCCCTACGCCTACGGTGCATCGCCTCTGCCCGCGCCGCGTGCTTCTCTTGCCGGTTTGACTCTGCATGCCAAGTTCATCCCGACATGTGCATGGCAAATCCTCCCAAGATTTCATGCCATCAAACGTCAGGCGCGCAAGAGACGACAGGCCACGCGAAAGTGGTCGCATCCTTTCCGCATCCCACTACCGAAAGATGCATATGATCTCAATCCTCCGCAGTGGAACAAGTAATGTAGACCATTCCCTAGATGACGCGCATCGCGGCCCCAATCTGCCCAACAGATCGCATTACGCGCTTCCGCTCTATTCAGGGCGGAGTTGCGTACGGACTGGATTCACGTTGCAAGCGCACGAGTACCGGCGCAATAAGTGCGGGTGCGCCAGAAGAGAGACGAGAGACAGGCATGTTCACCACTGGGTCCAACGGTAGTGGGATGGGGGAGAGACATCTACCAGATCACCAATCGTCAACTACCTTAGTTTCCCCAACCGTTCAAGCTAGTGGTGTACCATCAGAGACACAGATTGCCGTTATTCATCACCGTTTTGGGACATAATGGCTGACATGACGCAGATTCCAGGACTCCCGATCTTTAAACAAACAGTTGCATACAAACTTGCAAGTTGATTCCAGTGGTCGGCATCACCACTCGACACCCGAAGCCTTGTAAAGCACCTAACGAGTCGACTTGTGCCTGCCTATGCGCCAGGCCAATCTCCCAGTGAACAGCTGCTGTTTTTTGTTCCAATTGCAAGCGGCGTTGAACTTTCCAGATCCCTTCTTGGAATCGCCCTCAAAATACTTTCAAGGAACAGATTTTAGGCTTTCTGCAAGTCACCAGCTGGGCTGTCTCGCCTTTGGATACTCTCGCATAGCCCACGAGCCCTGACAAAGCACCCGTAGAGGTTCGGGCAAACAAAAAGGTACAAAGGAACAAAACTAAGACACGCTCGTACATGGTTTATGCTGGAGGAAAGAAAGTTACGATCCTTCACTGCCATTTCGTCATTGTCTGAAAACATCGGTAATTGTACTGGATCAATCCTTCACCAACCCGCGCTCTCTTGCAGATAAGCAGCATCTACGTCAACACATTGCAGTAGAACCGGAAGCTGGTAGCCCTACGCGAGCGGCTTTCGAATACTACCAAAGACCGAACGTTGCTGCTGGGCTGAAACTTACAGGTTCATCCCCTCACAACATACACCACCTCAACAGAGTATAACTATGAGCGAGCCGCCTCGCCGCTCCAGTTTCGGAATGCTACTTCGTCGTAGCAAATCCGGCGACCTTGGTAAGGGAGGACGGAAACAACAGAAGGAACAGCAAAGGGAAACCATCCCCCAGTCTCCACCTCGCCTTCCCGATCTCTACAATGGTGCACAGCCTCCAGAACTGCAATCATTCGGAGGTGACATGCGTCCAGACTCCCTCGCCATAGTCTCAGGCCGGGCAGAACATCCACATCCTCACTCCTATCACCCTACCTCCCAATACCAGCAGCAACTCCGCCACCAATATCCTCCTTCCGGTCGAGCCTCAATGGACCCCGGCCGTCCCTCCATGTCCTCGGTGGCAGCACCCCCGGTGCCGCCAGTGCCCGCCACAAGCAACTATGTCGATCCGTATGCCCGAACGGAGAGTATGACCCATCGCGGCCGGTATAGCTATGCCAGTAGTGCCATCAGCACAATCAACAGCCCCAGAAGGGTTCGTCGACGGAAAGATCCCACGCCTTTCAAGTAAGTTGAAACATGTCTAGTCTACGTCGAGCCAGGTACCATCATATATAAGCTGTTTCACTTAGCTAACGCTGCAATCCAGCATCTTGATTGTTGGCACACGCGGCTCTGGAAAGACATCGTTCCTGGAATTTCTCAAGACTGCCTTGGCTCTACCACCCAAGAAGCGCTCGCAACGGGCAACCGAGATCGACGAGGAATTCGTTGCCAAAGGTGCCTCATCAGGCAACTTTGTCCCTCACTATGTTGAGAGTGAAATAGATGGCGAACGAGTCGGGCTGACACTATGGGATTCCGAGGGCTTGGAGAAGAATGTGGTTGACTTACAGTTGCGAGAGATGTCGGCATTCATGGAGAGCAAATTCGAGGAGACGTTCACTGAAGAGATGAAGGTGATAAGGTCACCTGGCGTACAGGATACGCACATCCACGCAGTATTCCTGATTCTTGACCCCGCCAGGCTTGACCGCAACATCACAGCTGCCAAATCCGCCACGACGATGAATGGCCACGGCGGCAAGCACCAGGACACTTCGCGCCTCGTTGGGGGGCTTGACGAGGATTTGGATCTCCAGGTCATGCGTATTCTTCAGGGCAAGACTACCATCATCCCGGTGATATCCAAGGCCGATACCATCACTACAGCTCACATGGCTGTGCTCAAAAAGACGGTTATGTCGAGCCTGAAGAAATCCAACATGGACCCTCTGGAGGCGCTGGGTCTCGAGGCTGACGACGACACGCCTGATTCTAGCAGAATTGACGAGGGCGATGAGGAAGAGGATGCCTACGATGACAAGACGTCGAATGAAGCCGAGAGTGACGATGGTGACAATGACGATGGTCTTCCCATTCAAGGCTCCTCGCCCATCCCGAAGAGACGATCTACCGCCTCGGGGCATCGGAGCAAGCCATCAGTGGAGGAGAGCGACGAAGTTGGAATCATTCCCATGTCCATCATTAGCCCTGACATCTACGAGCCGGGTGTGATCGGCCGGAGGTTCCCGTGGGGTTTCGCCGATCCGTACAACGAGGAGCACTGCGACTTTACTAAACTCAAGGATGCCGTCTTTGGCGATTGGCGCGGCGAGCTTCGTGAGCTGAGTCGGGAGCAGTGGTACGAGGGCTGGAGAACGAGCCGGCTCAAGCAGCACCAACCTTCCGTCCGTCGTCGATAGGGTCTTACGAATAATTGATGTTGCTTGCGCGGACTTTCTCCTTTGCCATGGAGGCACTAGCGATCTTCCCTTGGCTTTCATCCATTTGCGTTTCTGGTCCTTTACAAACTCATACCCCCTTCCGTCCTTCTTCCGACTTCTTGGTTGCGCCCCATTAGTGGATACACTTCCATACTGGGCAACAAGCAGTCATGTCCTACGCTCAAGTATTTTGAGATACACAGGAAGGCTCTTTTATCTAATGCCACCTACATACTCAGGGAGGCGATTCTTGGCGGCAACGATACCATTTCCTTTTCCATCCTCCCTATTCCATGTCTTAGACAGTCGCACCAACCTGCCGGAACGCAGATTACGAGGTCCCACGGCGGCCGGATTCCCTTTTACTCTTTTCTTCTCTACCATTCTCTCTTCTCTACGTTTCTTGTTTCCACTACCACTGCTTGTTCTTCTGATGGAAGTTCCCACACATTAGGATTTCACTCCGTCGTTGTTGTTTTGATGACACATGCGAAACCCAATGTTATTTTTGGCAGGCGAGCAGAAATCATAAAAAGCCACGCGAGTAGGAAGGAGCAGAGCTTACCCTTTTTTCGTCATTGGTGCTGGGTTCCTATCAACTCAGAGCGTGATCGGGGTCTCTGTTGTTATTATTGTTGTTGGTACTGCTGTCATTGGCAGAAGATTTACCCGGTGAATCCGATTCTTCGGAGAAGAAGTTGTGTTATTTCTGTGCCTGTGTCACACTGTTAAGATTCATGCCGGTGTAAAGTGGGAAAATCCAACTAGCAACAGGGGAAATGGTCCTTTGCTAGCTTTGTTGTATTATTTGTATTTCCTCGGGATCAAGATATGGAGGAAAAGATCCATACCTTGCAGTAGATACAAAATCAAAACTCTGGCAAGTCTAACATTGTTCGCGTCTTCGTACATAGTTCTTTCGCTATGCCCTACAACTATACTGGGGCTGTATTTGCTTCGCTCCGGGTCAGGATTATTGGGTATTCTCGATCGGGTTCAATGGATGCGACATCATTATCATCATCGGTCGTCGAATCGTCAAATTATATCTTAACGCGTGAGCGTCAGCCAATTATATTCACGCCGCTACAGTGCTTTGGGAGAACTCGCTTAGTCGAAAAGATCAGTACAGAACTCAATGAGGACAACGTTGGGGTGGGACAAAAATGTCCAAAATACTCTCATTCAGACTATTAGTAGTAGTGAACTGATGGAGAACTACTGCAAAAATGCTCTCCGAAGTTTCATGCATGCCCACTGACTTCCCGGGCCAACCGTGACTCCCTCGCTATGACAAACGCCGATGCAATAGTCCTGGCCCATTACATTTGTCAATCTGCTGTTCCCTTACAGACCGATTATACTCCTATGCCGACTAGGTCACGTGGTTGATCCATACTGTTTCGACCTCGGCCGACCCAGACGACATAGACGACAATCTGGCGCATAATAGGTGATATTTGTTGGTCGCTAGTATGTGACGTGAAAAGAGGCGTGTTCCAAGAATTAAACCAAGGGTCATCAAGCCAACACAGCACTGCGTTGGCCAAAACAATCCTCCATCTCCAACTATTGAATCGCAAAATTCAATCCTGCATTGCTCCAATCGTATATTCTGATTCTCCCTTCGCCTGCATAAAGCGATGTCGTCCATCCGTGATGTAACCCACCACGGTGCATGTATGCATTTACCATTTGTAGGTAGGCAATGGGGTGAGTTTGGGGAGTCTGGGGAGTTTAGAGTGGTCGGTGAAGTTGGGATGGTCGAGAAGGGTTTGGTAAGCCATGCTGATGAGAGGCGCTGCGTGCTCAGTGGCCGGAATACGGTTTGCCTCCTCGACCATGAGCTTAGGATGGACTGTTCTGCCGCCTTGGGACGGTCCGCTCTGGATCCCAATGGTTCGCTCAAGGTCCCTGCGACTCTTGTCCATGCGAGCTTGGGTTATGTTCTTGTTCATCATACCACTGCCGGCGTACCATAAGTCATTGATCTTGGCGCTACGCGCCTCGATATCTTCCGGCCCAGGTGCCATTGAACACTTCTTTGGCTGACCAAATCGGTCCAAGGGGTAATCTCCGTGCCAGTTGAAGGCAAGTCCCTTGGTCAGGAAGTCAAAATCCGACGGAAGAGCTTTAGGGTAGTACTTTGCCGCCTCTTCGGCAGTCAATGTGTCAGTGACCTTTCGACGCTCCGATTCCTTCAACACTGCCTTGATCGAGATTGGTCCAGTGTTCTGAGGGAGGGGAGTAGACTTGCCACTGCCCCAGGGTCTCGAGTATCGTTGGCCTGAAAACTGAGAAGTGGCAACATTTCCAGGCTGTACCTGTGACTGCTGATATACTGTAGAAGGCTGGCTCGCGGATTGTTCGTTGGCCGATGACTTGAACCTGCGAGGGCCTGGGGGCCCGGCTGTCAAGGGTTGTGGAGCACCAGGTCCCTTGGAAAGAATTGTGTCAAACATAGGTCGTGTGATGGGCCGGGTCGAGCACTCGTTGACGCCATCTGACTGAAGCAGACCGGAAAGCGACACAGGATCGGATCGAGCCCCTCGTAGCGTGGCCAGAGAATTGGCGGCTGGGCGTGCTCGGGAAAGCACCTTCTGGGCATCCTTCTGCTGGGGGTTTGGATAGGAAGCCAGGTTTGTCAACGTCTTGACCGACATGGACTTCAAGGTCTCAGCAACCTCGTCGGCGTCATCTTCATCATCGTCCAGCTCTCTGGTTTCTTGGTCACCGACGGCGTCGTGAGTGGACAGCGAGCCAGTGAAGGACATTCTGGCAAAGGAGTCCGAAGCACTGGTAATGGGGCTGACGGCTCGCTCCGAGTTTTGCTGGAGAGGAGAGTAATGCAGCAAGTTGCCAGTAGTGGCGGTGTTAGATGGGGATCGGGCCAAGCCTGTGAAGGATAGACCAGAGAGGGATGACTTGGTGGTGGACAAGTCGTTGTGCGGTGGCCACTTGACGGGCCTACCTCTCCGGATGGGAGGCTGGAGGGGTGCTGCACTTGGGTTGTAGATGGAGCCAACAGTAGTGTAGACTTGAGGGTTCTGCTGCGGCTGCTTTGATGCATCCATGACTGCCTCGAGGTTTCCTGGTATCAAGTAACAAACTGGTGGGGCGGGTGACGAAGACTCGGGGTTGAGTGCGTGGGCTCAATCGAATTGTGCCTGCAAATCACCTGGAATAAGTAAAATGGCTCAAAGAAGCTGGACTGGAACTGACTCACCTGAGAGTATGGTTGGCAGCAGCGTCAGTGAAGCTGTTGGCGAGAATGATATCCTGGGGGTCAAACAGGCGGCAGATGCCAAAGGGAATGTGTGTGGGATCTTTAGGCCCACCACGTCAAAGAAACTTGTTGCTCGTAATGACAAACCTGCTCCTGCCCATAGGATAATGTAAGGTGGCCGTATAGTGGGTGTACCCAAGGGGTGTGCGATGATGACAATGACGGGATACAGAAGCTAACCAGCCGGTCGAGCTTCCAACAATGGAAAGGAAGGCGGAAGCACCAAACCTATGCCTGAACAGATGGCAAATTGGGCAAATGGACAGACGAGCAGATGGGCAGATGGGCAGATGGGCAGATGGGCAGAACAACCTGCAGTTGTTGTGCTTGAAAGGAAGGAAGGCCAACCTGAAGCGCCAGATACAAGTCTTTGGCATGCCACTGCCTACCCTCTGGGTACATGTAGATGGATGTAGTTACCTCAATAATCAGCAACAAATGCCTCTTGCTCTTGCCCGTGCTGTTTGTTGGTGGGGAACAGCGAGCAGGTACGAGAGAGTCGCCCTCAAGCCGTAGGTTTGATTTGTTATCAGATTGGCCTGATATCGCGTCACTAAGTCTTCCCGGAGCCGTGGTTTGATTTGGTTTATTTGCATGACTGCACACACATATGTATGACACGATTGGATAAGTCCCCCTTTTGGTCGATGTCGACCGAACCCACCCAAACACTGATTCATCCCGCAAATTATGCACCATCAACCGGTCAACATCCAAGCCGCTGAATAGATTACGGCGATGATTGGAACATTTCAACGAGTTTGTGTGCTCAAAAGAGTACTTAAAGATGATTGTGGTGGCTACCAAACATGTCTTTCCTCGATGGTTTGTGAGCACCGCTCGGCGACCCCTTTCCATGGAAATACGGGACTTTAGGGGTAGGAGTTGCAATTCACTCCCTGATAAACAGCGCCCAAGGTAAGATACAGCATCTTCTACTGCCATATCCAAACTTGATCGCAGGTACATAATCACGTCTTAAACTATCATAGCTGGTGGAGGTACCGGTCGGTGGCAAACCATGTTTTTTGTCCTCATGACCTAAGGGTTGGCTGTTGGAACATCATGAAGATGCCTCGCCCCCGCGGAAGATTCCCCCATCGAGAATCAGTAATGACACCTCATGAGTGATAAATTTACAATTTTACAATTTGCTTCGAGCGCATCCTCTGCTGCGCCGTAGCCAAGCGAGTAGTCAACAAGGCCGCAGACCTGTTACAATATTGACGTATGGCTCTTGTCGAACTCAACATGCACCCTGCGTCTCTCGTTACTTTCTCCTTCTTTTTACTTTAATTATACTATACATGGACTTGATGATAGATAAATTGAGGTGTGTCAGTACAGCTTTGTCAGATGAGAAGCAGCCGTAGGTACCACAAGAAGTACCCATGCAGAAGTCCAAGACTCTGGAATCAGCATTATACACCTACGTAAGTAGTTACATATGAAGTATAAGTCCAGAGAAACAATGCCCAATGAGAATATCTACTTGAAAGTATCATTTGTCAAAAACCCGAAAAAGGATAAGAGGGCTTGATGCAGCAGTTTCTAGTTTACCATGCCCCCTTTCCTGATCCATCGCGGCCATACTTCTCCAAATTACAAAGGATTGTCTAGAGATCTGCAACAGCTGAATGTATACCTATATGTTATTACTCATGGGATATATTTAAACAGAAGGCTTGCCCCCAAAGTGTCATGTTTCATGCGCTGCTGACATGAACAACGAGCGTCAGCAACACTGCCTCGATTCCTCTCCGAACTCGACGACGTATACATATATACAGGTAGTATGTTGAAAAGGGGTAGGGGAACTTGCCCACAGGCTCGGAGTTAACAAGACGAGCGTAAGGGTGAGATGACATAGGTGTTCAAGCAGCTGCACCAGCACTAAAACCCAATAGGTATTGTTTCTCAACGCCAAGGCAACCCTTGATGGGCGTACACGCAAGGATATACTCATAGGAACTGCACCGGTGGGATCGTCTGCAGAGCAGTATGTGTATCTATGAGAGGCGGTCGTGATAAATCAGGGCTGGGGTGTTGGCAGTGGAAGCACAAGGCCTAGATGAGTGGCCATCGGGCCAGCGAGCTGCAACCAGACGAGAAGTGGTTGCGGCTGAGAAGCTACATACATGTAGCTGGCTAGGTACATGGCGCTATGGGCAGACAGTGGCCAACAGGACAGAGTACATGGCCAACAACGGGCTTTTGCTGCACGGGGATCTCAAGGCCTGCAGGCCGAGTCCAAATGCATCGCGAGCTGTTGCTTTATTAGTGGTTGTCTTATTTCGAACCATTACTGGCAGGTAGGCAGGTGGCTTGCCATGGAATTGCCAAGGTTAATGGAGGCTGTTACGCTATCCCCACTCAGGCTGCTGTTCGCTACTGGTCGCTACTGGTCGCTGCTGGTCGCTACTGGTCCGACAGCCGACCCTGCTTTTTTTCTCACTGACACCCACCCTGGTCTGGTCTAGAAGGACGGACGGCAACCTTAATCCCCAGATAGTGGTAGACAGCCCAGCGAGTTCAGGTTCAGGTCAGGTACTGCGCTATCTTCGGGTACATTCAGTTGAGAGATGTTCATCAACACATTGCGCCTGCAACTGCAGTCACATATATACTCGCCCAACTTTATGCCGCCTTCTGTTGTCGCTTCCGTATTTCTGCAAGTATTCAGCCCAACTTCTCCAAGTTAAGTCCTACAACGGAGTCGATGAGGAAACCCGATCTGCTCACCAGTATATATACCTAGGTAGGCATACGATTCCAGGTTCTTCGGCGGGCAGATAACCCAATGGATGCACGCAATCCCGAAGCGGCACTTCCAATCAAGGGAATCCACAAAGTACATGGCAGAAGACTGAACCCACAAAGTACATCCATCAATGATCAACCGACCCCCCTTCATCCTTCCTGTCTGTCTGCGGTCTGTCCATCAAACCCCGACCCATCCATCCATCCATCAGTGTGTGCCATCACTCTAGCACTCTCTCTGGGCCTCTGCTGCTGGCTTGCCACTGGACAGACAACTTAAGCAAACGGGGCGCCGTTCTCCAGCTGATCTTCAATCTACCTGCCCTGCCTTTCTACAAACCCGAACTCGCCATCGTCAGTGCTTGCAACGACCAAAAATTGGACTGTCTTTCACGAAAAGAAGGTGTAAAACTTGAAATATCTTCGGTCCCGTCGACCACGTAGCCCATCATGAACTTCTCACATCCATTCTACGGGCAGAACCAGCCGTCCTACCAGTTTATAGGCATCCCTCCCCTGACCCCTTCGCATTCCAACTCGGCCGCATCAGACGAGTTCAACAACCAGTCTCCACCGGTTCGTACTTCCCTCTCACTGCCAACCGCTTCTCGGCTTCATCGCTATACTTCCAACCAACGAGTACGAGTACTAACGAGCCTCGCCCGTGGCACCAACAGGAGACGTTCGATGGATTCCAGAACCCCGAGCAATTTCAGCAAAACTTCGATCAATATGCACAGTTCAATCATCAACAAGCACAAACCTTCCCTCCCGGGCCTCCGACCCCGCCAACCACACATTCTCTACACGGCCAGGCTTCATCGGCGGTAGCCAATCCGAATAAAGGTCTCCAGCAGCAAGCCGACCTCCTACCCATGACCAAGTCAGACCCCGGCAACAATGGTTCAAACTCGGATGACGAGGACATGACGCCTGCCCAGTCCCGACGCAAGGCACAGAACCGCGCGGCGTATGTTTCGCCCTCGATATACTTGGCTGCCGTCTTGTCTGTTTGAGGTCTCCTGGCTAACTTCCTTATAGTCAGCGCGCTTTCAGAGAACGCAAAGAGCGACATGTCAAAGATTTGGAGGCCAAGCTGGCCTCGCTCGAGGCGACTCAGCACCTGACAGCCTCGGAGAACGAGAAGCTCAAGCGTGACCTTCAGAAAATGAGCACCGAGAATGAAATACTGCGCGCCACCTCGAGCGTCCAGGGGCCGAATGGCTCCATGTCTCCAGGTGCTGCCGTTACCAACACGACGGGCCCTATGCATTACAACCCGACCGACTTTTACTCGGACTTACTGGCGAACCACGCTAACAAGACGCCGAGCCACCGTGTGGTCGAGTCCGAAGCTGGTGAGCGATTGCTGGCCGCCGGCGCTACCTGGGATTTCATCATCAGCCATGAACTTTTCAAGCGGGGATTAGTGGATGTCGGTGATGTCAGCGAGCGCCTGAAGTCTCAGGCAAAGTGCGATGGCCAGGGCCCCGTCTTCGAGGAGCGTGCCATTATTAAAGCAATCACCGAAAGCGTTGCTAGCGGGAGCGATGAGTTGTTATGAGCAACATTTGTGTTTTGCCACAATCGCTTACGGTCGCCATGAGGGCAATTGTCGCCCGCTTTGTGCGGCGTTCAATGAAACGATGAGACGAATCGGCGCTGATGGCCTTGTACTATGCCATGGGCGTAGTATAGGGACGCGGAGTTAAACGGGATATGGGCTGGTTATTGGGGCGAGGCATATTTGCTACATTGTGTTTTTTCTTATTTGAAATTCTACGGCATACGGCCGGAATGATATCCTTCGGAGTTGCTGACCAACACATGTCCAGCTGTCCAGATCCCTGTGGCTGGAGGCGTCATGCCTCTGCAGCATTACAGAGGGGAAAGTCCCCCCTCACGCTTAACTACGCTTGTAAATTCTTGAATTTTTCGCTGTTTTGCGGTAAAGAATGGCCAAGTCTGAAACGACTTGATGTCTGACCTTGGCCTTTGATGTACCTTGGTTCACTATTCTGGACATGCTGTATTCGGCATGAAGCTCGGATGTAGGGGCTCTGTTTTTGATTCTCACGGTGTTGGCGTTCTACGACGTTGTCGTTTGCTCTTTGCTTCATGCTCGGAATTACTCCAGCTCTCACGACTGGAAAAGGGGGAAACTTTTGGGGACCTACTTAGACCGCAGATGCGGATAAGGAAGGTAATGGAATGGAATGGATATCTTGAGGATTTTGGGAACCGGAAACTGGGCGGCTTGGTTGGCTGTCCTTTCTTTCTTTCTTGCCTTGTCGTTTTCATATTTTGATTGCAGCATGGAGAAATGAGAGAGTATGAAGCGGATGGACATGCTTCATACTATTGAAAATAGAAATTACGTGAACGAGTCAACGGGCTGAAGCTGAAGCCATCTCTTGACGTCAGACAAGTTGTTTCTGTACACCTATATCAGAATGCTATCTGTACCTGTCTACAGCTTTGTTCCTTATATTGCCATATTGTCCCACCTAAGCTCCTGATATCAGTAGCGGGATATACTTGAGAATAGTCTCTTTATGGGGTGACGTACATGCGCCCTTCTCTCTCGACGTATCTAAACCGCCTACATCGCCTTCCACTCTTGTGTGTTTATATTTTCAGACTGGATAGAAGGTGGCTTAGTTGCATTGAGTAACCGGACGCTTTGTCCAGATACAAAAAGGAGTCGATTTTCGAGATAGGTGATTTATAGTATAATAGTAGTTGGCTCTTCAGATTGTCGTTTCCAGTGTGGAGGAAAATGCCTACCGCACCGCGTCGGCAATCTCGAGTCCGTTGATGGCAGCAGCGCTAGGAGAGCGGAACTAGATAGGTGATGGGACCCGTCGTTATACTGGCGGCTCGCAGCTGTCAGTCGGACATTGCTTAAGCTGGCAGTGGGTTCGCTGCTGTTAGTGAGTAGATACAAGATGACCGTTGAGACATGCCACTTCCCCCAGGGGTCCTACTCCCCGAAACCTGATGGACAAGGCTATTTATTAATGACACTTCTCGCATGAATAGCAAACAGGGGAAAGGCTCTATGCTGTAGCACGCGCTCTTGCTCGTCGACCTTGTCAAGGGCACTGTACTCGATGCTGTGTTGGATTTTCGTATTGGATTTAGGGTTTGCCCCTGAACTCGCCGCCGAGCGCTGTCGAAATGCCCATGCCAACTGATGGAACACTTGAGGTATACCTTACCTCCCTCCTTAAAACGGCGACCGTTTTTGTCACTAGACTCAACGTCGCCTCTGGTTAGTCTTTGGTGCCAGTACCATACATAATAATCTCTAGTATTGAGGGAAAAGGTGTTACCGTCTTCGTCAAACTGGCGTTGACCACTCTTTCAACCCAGAGGGGCATCGTTCGATCGACTCGACAAGGGGTTGCTCCTGAAACCCAGGATAGGCAGGTATACCAGTCAGGTAAGTGGGACTTATGATTTCCAAAAAGTTTAAAGGTATTGAATATATAAAATTAAATACTCGTGGTCTCGCTTTAACTCCTAAATCTATCCGACTATAAGTGGTATCTCAAAACATATGTCCCCCATGTCCAGCCTTCTAATGCCATGGTAAATCCCACGCGTTGCTAGAATAACGCATGAACTCATTGACACATATTATTTTGGACAGTGAGAAGCAAACCTGTCCACCGTCCTTCCTCATTTTTGCCCTTTTCCGTGTGTTGGCACTTCCGTTGTATATTGTCACGTTCCCATCGTTTCCTCATGAACACCAGCGCGCAAACGCCTTTGCTTCTGCTTCTGCGTGGGCGCGCAGGTGCCAGTGTTCCGCCATATCCTCGACGTTCTCCTTTAATCATCACGGGGACCTCTCATATATAGCGTAGTGCCCGTCCATTCTCTGGCGGGCCCAAGTTACGGGCAAATACCCTATTTGGCCTTTTTCTCCTCTTCGCTCTCGACGTAGGGGTGCTTGATCGTAAGGCACCAAATGTCGAGGTAGTCGCAGATGGTCACGATGACATCGACGACGAAGCTGCCGTAGACGCCGATGGCCATGCCCAGCATGCTGAACATGAAGGCGACCTGGTAGACGCCGTCGCCGAGGGCACTGGGCCACCCGGAAGCCCAGCCAACGTGTTGCTGGAGGATGGGGCCGATCGAGTCGATGACGCCAAGTCCCAGCGGGATCACGAGCACGTTCCAGTAGGGGAAGCGGAGCTTGACCAGGTGGGCTGTGATCATCTGGCCGACACTGTAGGCGTTGACGAGACCACAGAAGATGACGAAGGGAACCAAATGCTGGGTGCGGATGACGGGCTGGAGATACAGGTAGGCCACGACCAGGACCCAGGTTCCAAAGAAGGGAAGCAGACCCTTGAGGGCACCACGGCTGCGATCGCCGCGTGCACGTCGCGCCTTGATGACATTGCGTGCGCTCTCAACGGTGTTCACGATCAGCATGACGGTGCCCTGAACCATGTACCACTGGGTGAAGTTGAAGTTGTAGATGAGGTCGGGGATACCAAGGGTCTTGGGTACACCAAAGGTAGCCAGCATAGACTGCTTCCAGAAGCTGGCGCCGCCCATGAAGCCGGTGAGAGCGTGGACGCTGACCAGGATCAGGACACCCTCGACGGGACCGTTGACAATGCCCAACGTCAGGGTCTTGGTATGGTACTCATCCCAGGTCTGGACGTAGAAGGTGAGCAGCGAGGCGAAGAGGGTGGCGACCGTGTACCAGGTCTGGCCCATGTTCTGGCTGCCTGCGAAGAGGAGAGCGCCGAGCGATGTGTTAAGGGCATCCACCCCGTGATCGAAGAGTTCGCCAAGAGGACCGCTCTGGTGGGTTCGGCGCCTGGTGGATCCAAGAAACATTAGTTCACAAGCCTCAGATACAGCCGCTGCGCCGCAACTCAAGTGGCAGTTCGGAACGGGAAAGGGAACGAAGGAGAAAATCAACGGAGAGTTAGTTGTACTTACGCTTGGGACCCGTCTACGGCATCAAAAGTCTGGTAGAGGAAGAGACCAACGGCCCAGCTGTAGTAGACCCATGAGGGGCAGTCCTGGTCGAGGCCAGGGTTGTACCACAGCAGGGTGAAGAAGTTGGCGATGATGAAGGTGAAGCCAAGCAGGGTGATCAGGTTCGGGGCCATCCACATGGGAAAGCACTTGATGACGACATTTGTGTAGAAGGGCTTCAGGATGTACTTTGAGGTGAGCGAGCGGTCGACTGCCGAGTACTTGTACTGCTTGAGGTTTGGCAGACGCTCCTGGCGGACGTAGACCATGTTGACGGTGGTTGCGGCGTCGATACGCCTGTTCAGCCTCGGGAGAAGGAGGGGACGGAGATTGTCTGTAGATGGATGGATGTGTAGGAGTGAAAAATAGTTCGGACTATGGCTCCAAGTATCGACCAAATAGTATCAAGTGGTCTTAGACTCTTAGCCCACTTCTGTTCATGTCCTGATTCGAAACACGTATGCACAAATTAACCCAGCGATCGGGGTTACTAAATTTGTAGGTCGAACAACCAAAAAAAAAAAAAAATAGAGAGAGAAAGAGAAGGACCCGACGCTGGCCCTCTGTATTTGAGGGGATTAGATTACCAGCGAAGTGTCGTGTCTCATTAGTCGGAAGGGAGGCTATTCTGTCCAACTTTCCTCTGGGTGCGATGTAATGTGATGGAATGGGAAGAAACATTTGATTTTCAATGAAACAAACACGTCATTTGGCGTTGGAGATAAGATCTACCAACCCTAGCACCCTGCTGGCTTCTCTGGCTTCTCTGGCTTCTCTGTCTGCTCAGCAGCAGCAGCAGCAGCTCCATAAACCGGTCTTTTCGCTTGGCGCGTTGCCTTCCCGCTCGTGTGCGCGTTTTTACAAGTTATTACCTTAACCAGTACGACAGGCTCGAGGCAGGCAACCCGTCTCCTGTCTAGCTGGCTTAGGCTTAGGCCTAGACAGGCTTAGGCAGTCTTGGTCTTGGTCCCCTGTCATATTAATTACGTGCATTGGCATTTGCATCTGCATTTGCATCGACAATTACAATCATTTGCCCAGGCAATGCAATGCGACTGTGACACAAGAGCACTCAACTTGAGAGACGGGCACCATATATTATTCATGTGATAGGGGGACAGACCCCTGAATATATCACCAAGTACCCGTAGCCTCCCGCGAACCAGAGCGCATACAAAGTTATACTAAGTCATAATTTCGTATCAATATACTTCAATTGGTCTACTCATCGCCCGTCACCCGTCACCCGTCGCCCTCGTCTATTCTCAAGGTCCCGACTTCTTGCACGTGGTCTGCTGGTACGCTTGCTGGTGCTGCTGCAGCGAGCCCAATAGCACTGGATCACAACTGTTCGTTAAACGGCTCGTAGGTCCCATATCTAAACATGCATGTCTTAGGTGAGAAAACAGCTAGACATCGCTTGATCTTATTTTGCTGCATGAAAAACGCCACCCCAAGCCAAATCATTAAGCGACCGAATCCACCACCATCTGCGCCACGTTCTCTTCCTCGCTGCGCACCGTGATTTTCGTCGTCACCCCAGACTTGGACGAGTAGGCCATCCTGACTAATGCCACCACGCGCCCACCCAGCACCGTCTTGCCTAGAAGCTTGAGCTGATGTGTTGTCTGGTTGATCGGCACATCCGTTCCTTCCAGCGCTTGCAGTGAAAGGGACTTGGCCAACAATTCCGTTGCCTCTGTATACACTCGTTAGCTTGCCCCTTGAACTCGGGGGTTTCTCTTGTAATGACGTACCTGCAATGCTGTTGACGCTCGAAAGCTGTAATGTCTCTTCGGCCTCTTCCCCTGAGGCACCCACCTGTTCCCAAATGTGGGCGAAGTTGCCGGCAAAGGCGGGCACGACGTAATCGCTACCAGCAAGGTCGAATTCGCTGACCTCGTACTCATCATCGTAGCCTGTGTCCTCGGGCTCGTTCGTAGACGGATCGATCTCCTTGCTGGTGAACTTGAGGATGTTTGTGAACGAGCTAGTAGCCATGGATCCTTCACCGTTGGTTTTCTTGAATGCCACATACACCTTGCCCGGCTCATCCGTGGGCAGCTTCTCCGCTTGGATGATGAAGACTTCCTCGAGCTCCTCCTCGTTGTTCGGGATTGCCACCACCGACACGTTTTCGAGCACCGTGGCAGGAAGCGTGTTCTTTACTTCGTATTGCAGAACGATGTGCTCCTTGAAGATGTGCTTCACAACGGAGACGACGTATTCAGTTTCCGCCTCTGTCAGCTCAACAACAGGCGACGACTTCAGGACACTGCCAAACTCCTTCATCTCCGGAATAGCCATAAGCTCCTGGGCATACTTCTGAGCGGCAGCAACAGCCGAAGCTTGCGCCTCCGCGCCGCTCGGTGCAGTCTTTGAAGGGCCAGTCTTGGGTGGCTTGAGAGAGGGCGTAGTAGCCGTGAGCTTCTTGGTACGATCCTCGGCATCGGCTTCTTCCCGAGTGACGACGGGGATCTTGCTGATGTCGAAAGCCGAGTCAAAGGTAGATTTGTCATCCGATGTAACATACATCACGAGCTGGTGCTCGAAGTATGGCAGCGAGAACATGTTTTCTATAATTTTGTTAGCAACCCAATCGCAAATACAGCGAAGTTTCCTGACATACCGTTCTTGATGAAGCGCTCGGCCAACTCATCTTCCTCGTGCATCAGTCTCAGGTTGAGAGCAGCACGGTCTCGCACCTCATCATCAACGTCATCCAAGCATCTTGTCAACAGCACATCAACACTTGATTTCACCTCGGGGTCCTTCTGTCCAACGCCGAACTTGGCCAGGGCAGTGACAGCCGCGGCTCGTACTATGGCATTCTCCAATACCACGCGGTTGTAGATATAGCGGATGTACTTGGTAGGTTGAGATGTCTTGGGGCCCTCCAAGCCCAGGAGGTGCAAGATTCGCACAGCAAGCTTTGTGAACTCGCAATCCTCAATGAACTCGCAGAGATGCGCCAGAGCATCCTCCTTGGACTCGGGAACGAACTTGATAAGGTCGAACATGCTTTCCACAACTGCCCGCTTGAACTCGTAGCCGCCCTCATCCCGCAGAATCCCACTAAGGAAGGCGAGCATGCCCGCCTGTTTGCTGGGGAACTTCAAGCAGAGAGTCCGGATGGCCTCGACAATGGTGATCTTGAACTCGTCGGTGATCTCAGACATGAACCCAGTGATCTGCTTCATCAAGCGGTCTACGCTGGCTTCGTTACCCGTCTTCAGGAGGGTAGTGATGGCGAACGTCGCAATGGATCGGTTGCTGTTCGAGATCAAGAGCTCAATATCGGGGTTGCAGACGTGGACAGCCTGAGGCTTGAACGAGGCGAAGTTGTGGAGGATGCGGAGAGCGGCGAATTTGGTGACGGCGCGAGGAGACGAGAGGAACAGCTGCAGAACATGCACCGCCTGAGTGACCTCGGCGTCTGTCACATCTCTCATATCGCAAATAGCCTTGGCAGCCTCGAAGTTCACCATCTCACTCTTATGGCGCAGCCAGCCATCGAGCAGCGACATCATGGGCTTTCGGAGTTGGGGATCGTCTTCGGCGAGCTGCGCGGCAAGTCGTACGAGCATCACAGTTGCGGCAGGGCTCTTGACAGCGCCCGGCGTGCCGAACTGCTGCACCATCTTGACCAAGGCCATCTTGTCGTGCGATCGCATCTGGTATAGGAGGCCGATGGCGTGGTACTGGGTCATGGTAGAGTTGTTGACGGGCATAGAGCTGGAGGATGACGAGAATCCCAGGGAAAAGCCGCTGGAGGACTTGGTAGAGGCAGCGGCCTCTTGTGTCTCGGACTGCCAGCGTCGAACGACATCCTTGGCGATAGGCAGAAGGTGGTATGAGGAAACGAGGGCGGCCGAGGAGACGGACGGGTTCTTGTCCACAATGGCCGTCTTCATGACACGTTCAATGGACTGTACTGTAGTAGACTGGCAGATTGACCAACGTTAGCAACAGGCCAGCACCAATCGCCGATCTTTCAACGAGCCCAACCTACATCAATAATGCGACACAAGGCTCGAATAGCATTGGGTCGGTAGATTGCGTCAGTGCTTCCTCCGGTATCCTTCATAATGGTACTTGTGACCATGATGATGTCTTCTGCCGAGGATGCCAGCTCCTTGATGACAAGGTGGACCATCTGGCGTAGAGCGGCATCTTTGTTCTGGAAGAGCTTCGAGATGCCGAAGAAGAGAGTTGTGGCTTCGTTGGTCGGGAACTTCTCGCCGGTGTACAGGAGGAGTGCGATCTTGGTAAGGAGGATACGGCATCTTCGAGGTTGAATGGGCGAGCTGTTGAACAGTCGAGCTGGAAGAAGAGTTTAGCCACGGGTGCTTGGCCATGTAGGTAGCGGGGGGAGAGAATGGGCGATGACGGGATATCGAGACCGAGGAGCAAAGCGAGGCCGTGTTCAATTGGGGTACGCACCTTCTTGGAATACCTGGGTCCGGTCTACCTTGACCAGACCGAGGTCTGCATCTTCGTCTTTCTTGCCGTAGCTCATGTTGGGCGAGGGTACGGCGGACAATGGGAGCGACGAAGGTTGAAGAAGCGGTGGCTTTGGATAGGATTATCTGGTGAATTAGGACTCCCTAGAGTTGAAGACAGCCAGCCGCGACAGTTGTCCATTCCGACAGGTGGACCCACCATCCCATCCCCTTGCGCCCAATCACCAGGCTAGAATTCAATCCACAATTAGCTTCCACGGCCCCCCCCTTGTACTCAGCCCAGGGTCAGGCACTACATAACTACACAACATCAAATGTCAGCTTGATGCTGTCTGTTCCAACGACATCCATCGAATGCATCTAGTTGTCCTACATGCCATTCAGGCTCACCAAATTAGGCTTTGATTTATAACTGGAGGATTTGAGCAAGATCGGACAAATTTGTATCTAGATATCGCATCCGACAGCCAGCCATTGTGACGGCCCATGTTCTCAATGAGGTCTGGGTTCGCCTTTGACAAGCTTCATGACATTGTCGAGATAACCTGCGGTGCCTCCATATTTTTGCACAACATCAGCAAGTTGCACATCAGAAACATTCGCTTTCCTCTTTCTTCCAATCAGCGCAGTATTCCTGGTGCTGGGTATGCGGAGCATTTCCGTCTCAACCTCCCACCCACAGTCATCTGCAATACCCGAGACCCAAATGACAAGCGAAGCGTACGCCGAGTTGGACTTGTCAACACCCTTTGGAATTGGAGCTCGGTATTTCGCCCCCGTGAGATTGTGGCTGCAGCAGGGAATCATCATAAAGGGGCAGTCAGAGATGGCTGCAAGAATAGGGGTCCACGGCGTCAGCTCATCCGCATGGTTGGAAATGATGAAGGTGCCCTCGGGGAAGCGCCCATCATGCAATAGATTCTGGACATCAACGTCAGATGTATCATGATCTAAGGAGTCTGCCACCCCTTCTTTCGCCATTATGATGGACGGTAAGAGAACTTGCTCTCGTAGACATGGCAGAATTCCCGAGGCCGATGTAGTTTCACCCTTGGTATTGTAGTTTGCCCAGGATTTCCGTTCCCTTGCATCAAACCCCCATCCTTCATAGCCCTCTTGCCTCAACAAGTAGACGAGAAGTCCGTTGCCGCAACCAATGTCAACGAAGCCTGGGAAAGCCTTGTCCCGATACATCTGTTTCCAGAGCTCGATCAGGAATGCGGCAATGCCTAGGTCCTCAAAAACGTGTTTGGTTGGGTCAGTTACCTCTGCCCAAGTGCCGATCAGCCTGCGGGCGTACTTCTCCTTGAGTTTTGCATACGTATTTTGCATGATGGTCTGAGGCACGACGACATCATGGTGAACGCGCTTGACGTAGCCTGCCGTCGTCCCTTGGCCGTGCTTGTGGAGGGTTGATAAGAGGTGGAAAGCAGTCCTCACCAACTTTGGCGAGCGCTCTACATCGTCAAAGAAACAGTAGTGCGTAGAGACTCGACCTGTGTTCTCGCTGCGACTCCACTCATGAAAGAAAGCGACACCCCGAACGACTGGGTGGTAAAAAGGCATATCAGACGGTGAGGAGACATGCGGAATGTAGATGACCAAGGACTGCTCGTTGTCATCTGTCTGCCCATCTGGCGGGCTGCTGTGATAGAATAGACACGTCTGGTTCAGAGGCTGGTCCCGTAGAGCATTTCGCGGGATTAGTCTTCGGACCAAGGTCTGTTGCAAGTCGAAACCGGTGAAACTAGCAGGCCGGGGCAGCACCGCTTCCGAGTCCGAGTCCGAGATCCCATCCGGTACGGTTCCATTCTCAAACAAGACATCTGCCCGGAATAGCCAAGAAGAGTTGATGTTTGGGTTGCGGATGAGGTTCATCATTACCTCCGTAAACACGGTAGGATTGAAGGTGCAGACGTGCCAGAAAAGGGGGGTCCATTGGGCCCCGGAGACATCCTGAATGAGTGGTGAGGCATCACTTCCATATTGTGTTGGTTCAAACCCCATTATGGGTTCTACAATTGGTTGGCTTTGGATCGACCACACAGATATCTGATATGACACACTTCTTGAAGCCCCTAGTTGTGCAAAGCCAGCCGTTCGTAATCCAGGGTATGGGATGGGATACAGAATGATCTACACTATAGATATGCGCATGCAGTCATATAGCCATATCGGTGAAGTGGGTGTGTGTTTACAAGACTTTGCCATCCCTTCTAGATGCGGCTTTTTGCAAAAACCGACTTGACTAACCCCACCCTGGTCAAGACTGGTCACACGAGATTGGGTTTGCCATACCTACCGCCTACCGCCTACCGCCTATCGCTGACCAGGCTGGCTACCTGGCTACCTGGCTACCTACTGTACCTATCAATCCAGAGCGGCGCCATGAGATGATTTCTGCCAGGCTGCGTGCCTAGCTTGGAGAGCGAGAGAGAAACATGACTCGATTAATGGGAGAGTGTTCTTTTCCAAGTGCTTTTTGTCAGGTATCAGATAGGATGGCACGTTGGCACTTTACCTTGTCATGAAGATTACCCTAATCTAAGTATGTAACGTAAGTAGCTGGCGAGCCGGGTGCAGAGAAGTGCTTTTGGTGCTGATCTGACGGACCAGACCGACCCAAAGCAATCAAAGACAGACCTACAAGTAGGTTAGAGGAAAGCAGAAAGGGCCTCTCTGCCTCTCCTCAACTCTTGGACCCACCGCCCTCGTCTTTCTGTCAGTCAGCCAGTCAGGAGTCGCTCTCGTCTTGCTGCTAACTGAGGGTGGTGGGTGATCCGTCACTATTTGCTACCTTAGGGAGTTGCCTACATCTTCCGTGCTTTCCCTCCCCCCCTCCCCGCCTGCCCGCCATTTGCCCTGTCGCTGGCCTGGCTCTGGTCTCTGGGCTCTCTGGTTGCTCATTTCTTCCCACCCCCCTTGGCCCCCTAACCTATGTAAAGAAAGGCCTTGCCTGCCAACTGCCATCCCCAGTTATTTCATTCATCCAACCCACCCACCCACCAACAACAACGAAGCAGCTCTGAATAAGGAACCATTCCAGCATCAACCTTCTCCTTGTCCACTTTTCGCGACATCAACTACTTCTTCCACTTTTCTTCCCACTCCCATACTTCACTACCAAACAGCAAACTACTACATACTACATCACCACAACCACAACATCCAAACAAGCCTTCTGCGAGACCTCATCCGTCGGTCGCACCACTTCGACAACCCCTCAATACAAAACCCTTTCCCCAGTTTACCCCGGAAAACTCGCTTTATATGTCCATCGAAAACCTCAAGACCTACGGTAAGTCGCTACCACCTCATCGCCATCACCCGGTGCCACTTCTTCTTTTTCTTTCTGTGCCACCACGCAGGCTACCCTGCGATGCCAGAAACAGGGCCGCGTCCAGCCCAACCCAACCCTCGCTCCTCTTTCTTGCCTCCCAACCCGCATCCCCCCGATGCCTCGGCCGCCTCGTGCTGTCGCCATGACTTGATGACTGACAAACCTCTCTTTTCAAACAGACCCCTTCGCCGAAGCCGACGAGGATACCGGAGAATCCAAACAGGCGCAGAATTATATCCATATTCGTATTCAACGTACGTAGCAATCCCCAACTCGACACACCCCTTCACAATTATACGTCTCACGTGCAGCCATGGGACGAGGCGTCTCTCAATCTGACAAGCAGCCCCTCATTGGCAAAATACCCCACTACAACCTGCATCATCCAGCATCCTTCAACCCTCTTATCCGAACGACCCCAGTAGCTAATGTCACTGTCCCTATTCTAGAGCGCAATGGACGTAAGACCCTGACCACGGTTCAGGGCTTGCCCAAAAAATTCGATCAGAAGAAGATCCTCAAGGTCATCAAGAAGAAGTTTGGTGAGATAACTGCCTCTTTGATTTCACCCTGCTGGCCCGTTCTATCCACTAACACGGCACTACCCGCGCAGCTTGCAATGGCACCATTGTCAACGACACCGAGATGGGTGAAGTAATCCAGCTTCAGGGTGACCAGCGCAAGGATGTCCAGGAGTTCCTCGTCGACAAGAAGGAGGGCCTAGAGCTTGACATCAAGACCATCAAGGTCCACGGTTTCTAAGCCTACGTTCAGTGCCCCCCGTTGCGTCTCGGTCTGGAAACGTCATCTGTCTCGTCGCGATCCTATCACGCCTGTATCACTATTTATGGTTGGGCAACGCTGTCTCGCTAGCCTATGCTGGGCAGCGAGCGCGGCTGGCTAACCGTGAAAGTGCCAGCGGGCACGATTTTGATCTTTGACTACTTTGACGAGAGGCGTTACGTTCGCGGACATGGCACGGATCCGGCATGATACCCCCTGTTGATGCGACAGGACTTTTACGGACGGCATCGGGAGTTTTTGAAATTTCGTGCTCATCGTATTCATCTTGCGCCGCTTCGGCAACACGCTTGGCGATATGTAGGGGCATACGGAAGTGGATTGGCAAGTAACTTGCATGCCTCTCTTTTCTTGATCCTGCAGGCACGTCATTTAGCTACGAGTGAAAATAGAGAAATGCATCTCTGAAACACGGGCGCCCCCATCCTTGATGGAAGCCGGGGGATGTTGCCCTTGCATCTTGATATAAATTGTGTAATCTGCAACTTAAAATGCCTACTAGAGTATCGGGGTATATATGTAAACTGCAACGGAATCACCAAATGCGACAAACGCCATGCCCTTTTTAAGCCCCCAGAATGTTAAACCCGGCACCAACCAACAACGCCGGAGGTCAAACAAAACAAATCGTAGATGAGAGTAGGTGGATGCGTATGCCTGATAGCAGGCCGACCGGCTCTATAGCCCGTCCCGATCACGCAAGTCCAGCACTTTGACCACGATCCAGCCTCCCAGCTCGCAGGCCTTCTGGAGGACGCCGTACAGGGGCACGTCAGGGTACTCGAGGCGGTTAATGTGATGGTGGCCGAGCAGGGCGACCATGCTAATGAAGCTAGCGATGGAGAAGACGCCGACACTGGCAGAAGTCTCCTTCCGAATGTTGATCTTGCGCTGCGACACGTGGTAGCAGATGGTTAGGGTGGTGGAGATGACGATCCATGCGGGCAGTAGCATCGAGGGGTCGTCACCGCCGCCCAGCAGGTAGACCGTCCAGCTCGAGACGTAGAAGTAGATGCCCGTCAGGGCGAAGAGGCGTACGATGGTCGCTTGGGGCGTGTAGTTGAGCAGCCAGCGGGACATGAGGGAGTCGGTGAAGATAAAGGCTAGGTAGGCTCCAGCGCCACACTGTTTGTTTTGAGAAGGAACAAATTAGCATTGATACTTCTTATCCAGAGAATGGGCAGGGGGGTCGGAGGGGAACTGGGAAAGCAGCTAGGTAGCTACATACCCATATCATGGACAGTGCAGTCTCGGTCAACCGCAGCCGCTGCTCGGTCCTGACCTGCCTTCGCACCGAATCGGAGGCCGAGTCCAGTATACCGCTACTGCTGCTGCCATGGTCTAATCCCAGGAACTGAGCCACGTCTCGGCTCTGGAGGAAGTCGGATATGAGGAAGCGGAGGGCGCACCGCAGACCCCACCACAGGGCGGGCGCAATGGACAAGAGTCGGCAGATGAAGAGCAAGGGGTGCCATTTGCGAGGCACGTTCAAGACGACGGCGACGCGTGGCTGCATGAAGCCAGCTCGGACGACGGGCAAGTCGCGCAGATGCTGGGCATTGTTGTTGGTATTGTAGTAAGGATCGCCGTCTCCGTGGGACGAGGTGCGTGTTATCGGAGCGAAGCCATCCTGCTGTAGCTGTTCGTATCGTGACGAGGACGGAGGGCGGTGGCTGTTGGGGTTGCTGTTGCTGTTGTTGCCGTGGCCGTTGATGTGGTTCTTGGTGATGTGGGCATGGGCACTGTTGCTACTACCGTTCGGCTGCGATGTCCAGGACCTCGAGAACAGGGTGGCCATCAATTGGCCGCCCGGGCAAGTAGGGGACTGCCGGAACCCTGGAGGGGGAGGATATTCGTCGTAGGGCGGGTTCGTTCTCCTGATGGTAGCAGCCAAAGTCGGAATGCAATGCAACTCAATGATGACGTTGGGTGACCAGAGGGATCGGGGGAAATATCTGTATGGTATGTATATGTACAGGAGTCTCGTCGAAGAAGAAGGCGACACACAGGAGGGGTGAGCAGTGAGGACACACAATTGGGCAGGTATGCACACTCAGGTCGCCAAGGGCCAAGGAGGACAGGAAGAGGAAAAGAATCAATGAATCAATCAAGCCCCAAACGGAATATACACGACAAGAGTAAAGGGATATGTATATGTAAGTATACCTGCTACTCACACACCAAAGGGACCTATATAAATACTCGGACTCAGGGTCGATACCTACGTAGGTTGGGAAGTATGCAAGGTCCCCCAGACTGAATCAAATTGAATTGCAATTGGGTAGCGCTAATTAAAGCTGTGAGGTCATTCTGATTGACTCTCCAGTCCACCAACCCTGGGACTTATTGATTCGGGTAGGACTGACTTGGACTTGGAATTGAATTGAATTGAACCTTAAGAGTATACAGGGGGCTTGGGGGCCTAACCTGCTAACCTTGGCTGCCGGCGGGCTGTTTCTGTTTGTTCATTGGCCGCCTTTGGTGCTCTTTCACGGCTCCATTTTTATTTTTTTGCCCTTGGGACGGATTCGAGGACGACGAGCAGACGAATCGACGAATCGACGAGTCGACGCCACCGTGACTGCGACTGCTGGATACTATCGCCAACTTCTGCTGGCGCTCTTTCTGCTTGTCGACGAGACACACTCCGGAGTTTAATTGGAAGGCTTTGGCTTCGATTGACTCCTCTGGGGGAACCCACAGTCTGATACCCTTGAGGCACTCCATGCACTCCGACAGCTAAGCCCTCCTTGCGTGCTCGGAGCTTCGAAACTACGCTCGACCCCTTCCACGTTTATACGAACTCTCGACGACATAGACGACGCCCCTAGAGCCTTCCTCTAACCATGGCTACCAGGCAGTTTACTCGGCTGCTGCAGCCATCGCTCCGCGCCTCCATACCCACCCGCATGACCGCAACCCCCAGTTTGTGCCTCAGCTATAGCAGCATCAGCAGCTGCAGCAGCAGCAGCGGTAGCAGGAGTAGTAGGAGGCTATGCACGGCACCGGCGACGACAACATGCCTCTCCGCTCGCGGCTTCAGGACCATGTCCTCGCCACTAAGAGCCAAGGCGGCCCCGAGACATAACCGCTACAAGAAGAACGAAGATTCGGCGTCGAGGTCGCTGGAGCTTAGCATGGAGAACGTCACCTTCCTCTTGCCCCAGACCCTCGTGGCGCCGCCCCTCTCGCGGTACCCACGGTCGCCTGCCAAGTTCCTGCAGATGGCCTGGATCGCCAACTACTCGCGCATCTTCAACTATGCGTCGCTCCTCCTGTTCAAGATCGCCTCCAAACCTGACTGGAAGACGCGGCCCCTCTTCAAGGTCCGCCGCGGGGTCATTGTGCCCGCCGCGAAAGCCATGCACCTCGAAATGAACGAGGCGCTGGCCCGCGGCGACAGGGAGACGCTCCGCCGCATCTGCACCAACGAGTTCTACCAGAAGCTGGCGGGCATCATTGACGCCCGCCCCCGCGGCTACCGCGCCGAGTGGGAGCTGGTCAAGTACCACAGCACCCTTACGTACCCGTGCATCGCCGAGGACAAGATCGGCCTCATGCCCACCCCCAGCGGCATCCAGAAGGCCTACCGCCAGGCCGTCGTCTCCATCGCCAGCGTCCAGCGCATGGTCCGCTATATCCCCAAGGGCAACACCACCGAGCGCGTCGTCACCGAGAAGCCCATGCTCGAGCACCTCGTCCTCTCCTCCCAGATCGACCACACCAACACATATGGCCAGACTCCCTACAAGATCTGGGGCACGCTGCAGGAGTCCACGCTCGAGAGCTACCTCGAGACCAAGGAGGTGGAAGAATGGGTGGCCAAGAACCCCAAACAGGGCCAGTGATCAAGAAATGTGTGGATGAATGTGGTAAGGAGAGAGCAATCTTTCTTCTTTGGGAGGAATGTTCAAGTAGACACAGCGAGCGATAGATAAAAAAGGGTGCTGTACCATATGGGGATGGCGACTATTGTACAAATCTTGTAACTGTATGCATAGGCGGTGGTGTGTCGGCGACAACTACAGGACTCCTACCTACCCAAACCATGACACATAATAGTAAAATGAGGAACTTTTTTTTTCAAAGTACAGACAACTACTTGGCTTCGCGGGGTATAATGCAGATCCAGGAACCTGACCGGCATATGAAGAGTCGCTGGCTCTCGTGTTGGGTGTAACCAATATGGTCTCCGACTGCGCTTCATTCTTCGGCATTTGGTGTGTGATGGCTCCATGGCTTTGTTTATGTAGTGCAAGAGGCTCGCGATAATCCCCATCCCCTTGACTACCGAGTTTGACAGAAATGTTCAAGTAGACGAGATAAGATTTCACCGTATCAAATCTGTATCTCGTCTGGGAAAGGGGGTTAGTCAAATCCTGCTTGCCTCGCATAATAGCTAATGCTTCAATACTCGATATGATTCCTGTTGATCAAGTTTAAACAACCAAGTAAAACGCACAAGAGCCATATATATATTTCTATGAACTATACGAGGTACAAGAAATCCAAGAAATGCGAACTCTGACTACAATTTTCATGTCAATATACGAGTAGGAACGACGACGGGTTCTAGCCCCGTTCCCAGCTACTTGCAGCATCTTTATGGCCTGTTATTCCCCAGACAATTCTTCTACACATATTTTACATATTCAGAATGATGCCTTTGCCTCTCTTTGATTACCTGACTTATGCCAACCCGACCACAGTTTACATCCATCAACGGCACGCCTATGGCGAACACTGTTTGTCGTAAGACAAACAGTTCCAGCCTCTGGGGAAGAATGTTACACCCATCATCCAAACCAGACTATAGCCGTCGGTCCTTACCTGCTTACTTGGTTTCCGATCGAAGTCGTATCACTGCTACTTGCGAAGAATCCTTTTGCGATTTGACGTGACTCCATGTAAGGCAGCGCTTGCGCATGCGGGCCGTGAACGCGACAGCGTAGAAAGAAAAGACATTTTAAGTAGGATAATGGGATAAGCCCTAAGAGTCGCTCTACTCACCTGCCCCCATGATATGGTGTCCGTATACGCCTGAGTACTTGCGGATGTCGGACCTTGTAGTCGTGTCTGACTTGGAGCCGACAGCTGGTGTCACAGTCCTTGTCTTGATGATAGTCTCCGGTCTTCCGGCGTCATTGGCGAGCCTCTCCCGTATCTCTTCGTCATCGCCAACACCGGGGCCTCGCCCAGTATCATCGAAGCATTATCGTGTGCCTAGTAGGCCCCGAGTGAGTGCATCACTACGAAGCTGGCAAGCTGCGCGACCCCTTTGCCAAGTCAAGCCAACGCCGGTCTACATCAACGATGACAGTTTATGCCCCCCTCCGATTTCTCTTTCTGACTTTTTGTTGTATCCTGACACTTGGCAGCATCTCTTGCACGCTCCAAGGACCCGTAAATGATACAATAGACTACCCAGAAATATCTCTTGTAGCACGGTAACAGAGTATTAATAAAGCCGTTGGGTATCATCCAGTCTCGTCAGCACATTAGAAACTTCGATTCTATCAATACATCATCTCGTACCGGCTTATATTATTTGTTGTTGGGGCTCCTAATCCCTTGCTTGATTCCGTCACCCCCTTTTCTTCTTTTGGCCTTGGTATCGTATCTGATCGTCGTCGTTTCGTTTTCGATCTTCATCGTTGTCGCTTTTCTTGTCCTGTTCGGGGTCAGCAGGGCCTGGGCTTGTGCTGCTATCGTTATGCGCGTTGCTGTTGAGTACAAACTCGTCCTTGACCTTTTCAAATGCTCCTGTAAAAGACTTGTCCTGGCTTTAGGACAATGGAACAAGGCCACACATAGGAGGTGGTCATCGAAAGGAGAACACAAGATGTTCTTCGCAGTTGTTCATATCTGTACAGCAAGGATTCATCGACTGAGGGAGTTTTTTCGGGAGACCTGCATGAGAAGGTATACGTCAGTTCTGTTTCCAGATGCCGCAATTCTTGTGTAGCGAAGGAGGTGGCAAGGGTGAGCCAATCTAAAGAATGAAACTCACCGAGAACATGGCCTTCGACCTGTATATGACTCGTCTGAAGGGGCAAATTAGACTCATCATCGACGATTGGAAATGGTCGGTAAGGGCAAGCTAGGGGCCATATCTCACCTGTGACGAAGACAATCCAGTGCCTTGTCGGTTTTGGTATCGTCCTCAACTAGTGGAGGAGAAGGATGGCAAAACTCGATGGTAACGCCAAACAAAGAGAAAAGCCAAAGGCTAAGACCACGAGCTAATACTAGGTGGCAGGTCTTCGTCTTTCTCGCCTAGAGCCGAACGTAGGAACACACGGCAGGGCCGATATAATGAAGGTCGGCCCGACTGTTTCTGTCCGTGATGTTGGATCTTGGTGGTGCTCGAGTCCGCATCGGTTGCAGAGGTCGTCTCCTTCTTCATCCCCAGACAATATCTTTGAGCAAGGATAACCTGCGGCATCCTTTCAACTGGTATGGTAAACAGGGTCGTGTTGTATCATCTCGAATAACTATCAATGAGTATGAAAAGGTTAGCTCCCCCTTTCTTTGAAATCCACTATACATACAGATCAGTCCTTTGGTCAGCTGTTGGTGACTAGAAGAACAAAACCCGGTATCCATTGAGAATATGCCATGCACATACCAGATTGTGAGTTCCTAGAGGCATTACGCCGCGGCGTTTATATCTTCCTGATGTGGGTGCTAAGCATACCTAAAGTACGTGAATGTCATGTTGACCAGCCACCACGTTGGCGTATCGACTCGGTCACTGCACTATTCACTTCACCAGCAAAATTTCATGCCCATAATGTCATCGACCAGTCAGTCCATTGACGTAAAACTCATCGACAGTTACCCCGCCGTCGCCGAGGGGTATTGTGGCAATAACACGACTACCCTACCTCCTTCCGGTAGGTAATGTCTCTTCTCCGACTGATATCTGTTGTTGTCATTCTCTGAATGCCCAAGTCTTCCTTACCGGTCCAGTCCATTAGGCCATTATATATCGCCGCTCCTTCTGTTGCTATATTTCTACTGTCTTTCTCGCCACCTGCCTCATCTGTCTCGGCCCGTCCCCGTTAAGTTGGATCGCAGATACCGTCAGCGTTTCCTTTCCGCAAAGACAAGTTACCCAAACACCGACTCAAAGCATGTGATCTCGTTGCTGTAGCTGACTATTTGCAGAACGCCAGTATCTGCTCGCATACCATACAACACATACATATCCCGACCGTCAAACGTGCCCGTCTACGAGACTACGACTTCCCACTTCCGCTCCAAGCTCCCCGCTGTGGGTTCATCCCCATAGACCGTCACCAAACCAACCATCCCTCTCGATCCCATTTCAGATCCTCGACCGAACCCATCTCGCATCATTCATCTTCACGACCCAGCCAGAAGACTTCCGATGCTTCCCAGCTGAATAATGACGAGCATGAACGTAGCTGGCACTGCACTGGATAAGGATTAGCCAGCGATCTTGTAGTTTATACCCATTTAGAAGATACATCAGTTCCAACCCACCACATAGCAGTGTCATTCAGCGGTCGGGCCAAGGCTGGGGCTCTCTGTTCGGCGAAGGGAGTCCCCTTTTCACCAACGACAGGGAGCCTACTGCGGAAATAGTCGCTGCCAAATACAGTACCTGCATACCAGCGGCGCCAGTGACATTCCTGGGCATCCTCAATGTTCTAGTTGTCATTCTCTGGATACAGGATCTGATCTAGCTATCTTCTGTGTACTTGGCTTCGAGTTCGTCCCAAGGACATTGATTCCCGAGGTCCATCAGTTGTTACTTGTGGTTAGGGCCTTGCCAATGGAAACTCCTTAATCAAGACCCAGTCAGTATCGTCGGACAGGACGAAAAATGTGTATAGTGGCTAGTATTTCTGCTGGTTATGTTGTCTCTAAGCACTGATCCCAGTACTCATGCAGTCCCAAGAAAAATGTCTAGAATGGAGATCCTCAACTACCGCCAAAGCCACCACCCTTCTCGGCTCCCTCTATACGTCTACACTCTTCGTACGCTTATACCCCTTGCATATATTGGCACCAAGCCTCCGCGACTCCTTCGCAGTCATACCGTCGACTCGTTCTATATCACTCCTCTCTTTCTGTAAACTCGTCTAGTTTCCTTCTCCGTATTCCCGACTCCCGGCAGTCTCACCCACTACCATTTCTACCTTTAACTAGGTTGTGTGTATGGCTTTAGAAGAACTTGCCGGTGGACTTCGAGACGCCCACCTCCTCGCGCTGAACGCTGACCGAGTTCGCGTCGTCATCGTCGTCGACTCGCGAGCCGGAGGCAATGAGTGGTCGGTCCAGGGCGTCGAAGCGGTGGCCCTTCTTCTTGGCCAGCAGGTACTGGAACGACAAGCGCGCACCCAGGGCGAGGAAGCCCCAGATGAGTCCACCGAAGGGAGCAGCCACGAACGCACCGAACGCGCCCCAGTCGGCGGTGTATAGACCCTGTTCGAGCAGGATCAGCTCGGCGCCCAGCTTCGCGTCGCCGTAGTAGATGGTGCCGAAGATGAACACGGTGAGGATGCCACCGAGGCCGCCCACGAGCACCTCAAAGCCGCGCCACCAGTAGCAGCAGTCCATCAGTCCCAACATCAGGACGGGAATGGTCGCGGCCGAGAGCAGGTCCGAGATGAGGTAGATCTGCAGAATGCTTGGCGCCTTAAGCGCGATGACGATGACGGGCACAAACACGGCCAGGACGCCGCCGCGGATCCACCAGATGTTCAGCCGGTTGCGGAACAGGTCGTTGGAGGCCGTGGACACCATGGCCGACTGCAGGCTGTCGAAGGCGGCGGTGCTCATGGTGACGGCCATGACGAGGATAATGCCCACGACCCACGTGGGCAGCCGCTCGAGCAGCAGGAAGAAGGCGACGGAGCCGTCTTGTGCCGGGTCGCCAGGCCAAGCACCGGACCAGGCCGCTATCAGACCAGTGCAGCCGACGAGCGTCAGCACGATCAGGATTACAACCATGGCCATGCTGATGCCGACCCAGAGATCCTTGTCGGTCTTGGAGGCGAAGGTGCGGAGCCAGAAGTTGGAGAGGAAGAAGTCGTTGGTCAGGACCGCGACGGGAAGAATGTAGACGAGCTGCCAACCCAGGAGCGACGGTTCGAGGAGGCCAGAAGACTCGATCAGCTCCCGTTTGATCTCCGTCTTGGCCCCGATGGTGATCGTAGCAATGATGATCAGAAGAACGATCATGGCGCCCTGTACGTTATCGGTGAGGAACGAAATCCGGAATCCTCCGATCGCTGGTGGCAAAGATGATCAGCAAATGAGGAGTTTCCAACAAACTAACAGGCAGAAACAACTCACAGGTATAGATTGTCGTCACTACACATTCCACGATGATGACCGGTAGCTCGTTGACGCCAGTGAGCGCCCTGACGACTTGGCCTATCGCCGACAGCTCCGCCACCATGTATAGGAACAAAGTGACGAGCGTTAGGAAGCTCAAGTAGAGCATCGTGACGATGCCATATCGCTGCCTGGTCCACTCCGTGAGAACAAAGCCTTCTGGGCATTTTCTCCGGATGACGGGACCCAGAGCCGCAAAGACCAACAGCGGCAGAGACGAAGAGAGAGCATAAACAAGAACACCCTGAATACCAGCCAGTATGGCCAGTTGCGGGTATGAAAAGAGGATTCCAGAG
The DNA here is from genome assembly GCA_006508115.1 of Apiospora malaysiana. Taxonomy (NCBI): domain Eukaryota; kingdom Fungi; phylum Ascomycota; class Sordariomycetes; order Amphisphaeriales; family Apiosporaceae; genus Apiospora; species Apiospora malaysiana. Next base: position 217,012 of record QUSE01000031.1, read on the forward strand.
CCCATGGCTGAAGATTCACACAAAAGCATATAACGGTTAGCAAAACTGGAACAGGGGAAAGAAAGGGGAGGGGGTTTCATCGGAGCGGCAGCACTTTTCCCACGCAAGCATTAACTTGATCGAGTAATTACGGTACAATCTCAGCTTCATCTTCACAGTCCCCTTTCTCGATCTCCTTCCTCTCGTGACGATGAACGTCGCCGGGGAAGGTTGGATCAAGGCAGGGGCCGTTTCGAATCGGCGCCCGTAGTGAGCCGCGGCCATCTGCCTCCCCCCTCAAAACCTCGAGAACAGTGTAACCATCCAGGAAGATCAAGGAGAGAGATAGAAAGCATCTTCATCATGGGTACGAACCTATTGGTCAGTTTGCGCATGTCGTCGTCGTTGTCGACGTGATCATCACTCTAGATCTCGTACTGGTCTTGCTCATTCGGGTGGCTCCCAGCACCGCCGCATATTCGTCACATGCAGGGGTTTGGGGTGTTGATACTCTTTTCATCAAGCTGTGCTACCGCTCGGGGGGATCTCGGCAAGGAGATGATTCGCTCGGGGGTAAGCCAACATAGCTTTCGCCTCTACTCACCAGCGGCGATGAAGTTGAGGGCCAGAGGAAAGGCTACAGACAGAGTTAGCGAGCGGGCTCTTCATGAAGGCGACTTTTTCGATGAAGATCTCTTCTGTGAGACTCATTGCAGACTCTCGACTTTGCGATCTTCTTCGCTGTTTTCTGACCCGTCTGAGTTCTGTTGCCAGCTAAGAAATCGGCCTTAGGCTGATTCCACATCTTCACGGCGAGCCCGGTTCCCAATACCCTAGAAGGACAGTCAGCATGCTGTTTCTCTGCATCAAGTACTAACTCAGTCCGTACAGGAAGGCGCCATAGGTAACATAAATGATGGCATTGGATGCCTCGAACGACGGTTGACCCATTCTCAGTCCAACGCTGTGCGCCTAAGACGCAATAAGTCGATATAGATGACTGAGTGTTGCTATTCGCGGATATAAGTCTTCCCAAACACAGTTGGAGCTCCTGATTTGACAAAGGGAGAAGGACGATGGGCGACTTTGGGGTTAATAACTCAAGAAAATATTCTTTATAGCTCCGCGGCATGTCGTTGGCGTTCTCGGCGATATAGCGGGGAATCGTCGTGACGCTATCCATTTTGTCTCTAGTGTGAAGAACGGTGCAACCAAAAACAGGCCATCCTCGGCCATCCTCGACAGATCGTCAGTCAGGAACAATCTAGACTTCCCAATATGCATTATCTCCAGCCCTGGCTGAATGCGCATCTTGATAAGAACCGAGCCTTTCCTGAATGGACACGTTAATATTCGGTCAGTATACGTTCTTTTCTAGCTTCATTTCAAGGCCACAAGTCAGCCCATCAAGACCGAAAGAATCGCCATTACAGGCAGATAACACACATGCAATACGCTCGAAGAGGAGGCCTCATGTCCAATGCTCCTAAGATTATCCAATACGTACAAGCTGTTAGTAGGAGTCTTCTCAAAGGCACAGAGGGCCAGCGCGAAGAGGGAGAAACTTACCTGTCTCGGGCATCCACGGCTTGATTTCTTCACGAGAGGCACATACTGGGTAAACATGAGCGCACTTCGTCAATCGGTCTATTGCATATTCCATTGTATTGCATGCTAGTCATGCCGTGTGCAGGATATTCATGTTCCTGCGGGAGAATTCCCCTGCCTGTTATACATGATGTTGTACATGATCAAAAGTTGTGAAGTGAAGTCTTCCATCCAGACGTAAGGCTGGTTTGCAGAAATCGAAAAAATTGGCCAAAGGGTCACGGCTTGCCGCGACATATCCAGACCATATATCATTTCTGCATGACATCAAGATCCGATCACCTAACAAAAGATTAATCGCCGAAGCAATAGTCAATAGCTAGGTGGCTCGCAATCGAGTTCTTCAGCAAACTCGGAGAGATCTGAAAACGCTTAGGCGTCCTCCGAGCGAGGCTGCTCGGTAGCGTGATGATGATGCTCTTCCTCGCTAACAGCGTGGTTGCCAGGAGCTACGAATGCCGGAGATCGGTGGGCGTTGTCCAAAGCCACCCGGTAAGCTGCCTGAGCCATGCTGGGGTCATGCATGTAAGGTGCAGCCCAAGCCATCGAAGCAGGAAGGTAGTAGGGGTGGGGAGGCATCGGAGCCTCCATGCCAGGAGGTGGCATGTATGGGGCCGTGGTATAGTTGGGCGAACCATACTGAAACCAGGCGGGGTAGCCAGGCATAGGCATCGTGACGGGGGCAACAGAGGTAGAAGCGTCGTTTCCGGCAATCTCTACATGTCGAGGAGTGTAAAGGTTGCTCTCGCGAGCAGGACGACGATGCAGGGGACTGTCGGCGACACGGGTGGTGCGAACACGACGATCGCTGCCCAGCTCACGGGTCTCCTTGCGCTCTACGCGAATGCGGTTTCCAAAGACTCTTCGACCAGACTGAAGAAGATGTTAGTCGAAAACACGATAAATCATTTTATTTCCCGGAATAAAACTTACCAAGTCCTGTGCAGCCAGCTCGGCAATAGTGGCATCCTCGAACTCAACGAAAGCGAACACATTGAGGCCATAGCCTACAACGAAGATGTATTAGCCAGTTTCTACAAGATAGCACGCATTATTACTTACCAGGACGGCCCTCCTTGCGGATTACTTGAACGTTGAGGACACGTCCAACTTCTCCGGCCAAGTTGCGAACTTCTCTCTCGAGCCCGCTGAAGTCGTCCGGCAAATTGCCGATGAAGATCGACCGAGCATCAATATTGTAGCGACGCAAGTATGCCTGATCCGAGTTGGTGGTGGGCTGGGTACGACGAGCGCGGTGAACGTCATGAGCAGCAACGCGGTAGAAGGCGTGGTGACGGAAGGTCTGTAAAGACGTATGTCAGATGAAGACACATGGCTCGCCTGGACAGGAAGTAAAATACTTACAGCCTGGATATCCCGGTTGGGGTCATAGTTCTTGAACTCTACAAGAATACCCTGGTGAATGCCAATAGATTCGGCAATATCAGGGCTGACCTCTTCGAGTCTGCCGATGGCGCCAAATTGCTCGAGGACGCTGCGAGCCTCTTCCAAAGACACCTCTCCTCCAACATAGTTTCGGAGGATGAAAGTGCCTGAAGATACATCAGTGATATGGTCACATGAAATTGGAAAGGTGAGCAGATGAGCATACGGTTGGCGCGAACCATCTCGGTACGGCAAGGACGGCCTTGGAAAACCATGCCAGCTCCGTTCGCCATGGCAAGAGCGGCATCCTTGTCGTTCTGTTCATGGTATTAGCTGGGTGACTAAAGCAATGATACTTTTCGAAATAACTTACAGTATACTGACAGAACGCAAATGGCATATTGTCTTTATCGCGGCGGATCTTGACAAAGACGGCGCCGAATTCGCCGAAACCATCGTTAAGCTCTCTCTCCAGCTTAACGTTGTCCATGGACTCTGGGAGACTAGTTACATTGTCAGCGAAGGGTGTTATTGGGTTGGCCATAAAACTTACTTAGCTACAAAGACGCAAGCGCTGGCAGGATAAAACTCCTGCGCGTCCACCGTGCCATAGGATTGGCGACGGCGGCGAACCTCACGCTGTCGTGGCTCGCGAGGGTAATTGCGAGCCTCATGACCGCTGAAGGGGTCATCGTCTCTGGCAGTCATGCCGACAGGGAATTCCAAGCCCCGAGGGGCGTCCGTAACTCCCAGGACCTCTGCGAAGCTTGATTGAGCGGTAACAATAGGTTGCTCCAGAGTCATACGAGCCATGCTGGCACCAAGGGAAGCGCCTCCTGTTGGCAGTGGGTCAGTTACAGGTATCAGTGATAGAGGGATGTGTCATAGAAAACCAGCATCGTAGATAGCAGATGACACATAAGACAAGAAAGAGGGTTTGATGGTAGTAACATATCCAAAGATACATGTTGAAGAAAATAAAGTCACAGCAAATGAAGTGAAGGCTGATAATACTAACCATCAGAGCTAGAAGCATTCGACATAACGCCGGGTGAGCCAGTCTCCCGAGCACTGGCAGTTCGCATAAGGCGTTGCGAACTGTTGCCGACGATGTCAGCCGAGGCAGCTCGACCAAGAAAGTTCGACGACGACGACATGGTCCAAGTAGTGAACTAGAGAGGTTGAAGGTCAGCACATGTAAGGAATCAAGCATAAATCTGGAAAAGGGGGGGGTGGGAAATGGAGAATACTCACTGTCCGTGGAACTCGTCGAGAGCTGGTTCTTGCGGTCTGGTGGGTATGCTGGCATGACAGTTAACAACCGAACGACAGTGAAATGGAAATTGAATGAGAAAGAATGTGAAGACGTAGGCCTGCAAGCCGGAATATCCAAGGATTGTATTTGGGGGATAGGGAAAGATAGGGGGCTGGCGAGAAAGATGAGACAAAGGAGTCTGTGATGGACAGATCCACGTCGACGACGAATGCATGATAGGGAAGAGAATAGGAAAAGATATACTCGCAGGCTTGCAAGCCAATATATCCTCGAATCATGCTGAGGGCATTGAGATCGATGAATTTGTGGTAGTACAACCACAACAGTGATGAGAACATGACAGAGAAGGGAAGGTAGGAAGAGGAAAAATTGCTTGGGTAGGTTGAGGCGAGGAAGCCCGCGATAGACAGAATCACGATAGCGAAGGCCAGATAGCAGAGAAGAGATAAAGTGAAGAGACGGATATGGGAAGTAATACTCACAGATCAAGCAGCGGAACTCAGCAAAACGAGAGTCCTGCCTGTCGAATAGTTAGTGGACTGAAGAAGGGCCCAAAGATGAAACGCGTATGGAGATGATGACGGATAACACCAGTGGAAGCGACGAGGGCCATGTGATGAAATAGATCAGACGGTAGAACCAACTGCCGAGGGAAATAAATCGCAACTACCGGAACAGTGAAGTGATGTTGAAGAGAGGAACGAAGCAGGTGCCTGTGTTGGTTGTAGAGAGGGAGTGTGAAGGTTATGGAAACCAGACTGAGGACGTAATATCACCTTCGAGGGCCGTTTCAGCTCATGAAGGGAAATTACCCGACGCAGATGGACGGTAGATGGGTCATGGTATGTAGCATATGAAGGGTGGTGATGGTGTAAAGAACGAGAGGAACTGCGGGTTTGAAGGCAAGAGAGATTGTGGAAGCCAACCTATCTGTCACTTCGTATATTGCTCCAGCTCATGAAGCAGTATTACACGAAGAATATGGAAGTGTAGATGAGTGATGAGTGGCCAGAGATGGGGGAAAGAAAACGATCGTGGGTAGAGGAAGATATTGTGGAAGCCAACCTGGAAGATGGTATAACCTTGATGGGCCTTTCCAGCTCATGAATACCACGCGTCACAGATGGAAGGGTGGGTGGGTGATGTGTGAAACAAGGAAGACTTGTAGGAAATAAAATGAGAAATACCAGAGAAGGGGAAACACGCGTCGAACAATGCTGTAGAGGAAGGGGCGATCAAGTGTTGGATATAGAAATGCCTCTGCAAAAGAAGAAGAGAAATGATAACTTACTCGACCTTCGTGCTGTTGTTGACGGTGAGATACTGGTCAACTGTGACCGGAAATATTGTTGTGGTTAGTTAAAAGTCTGGGTCGAGGAGAGAGGGAAAACAAATAAATATTGTGCCAGCCTTTGGTATTAGCTAGGCACTTGAGGGAAAGAATCAAGCTACAGGCGATGGAAGGGGTTGAATCGTGCAGGATAGGGGAGTGATCACTGAGTTGGATCACTATGAGTAGGGGACTGGTCGCTAATAAAAGGGGGGCTTCGATCTCATATCGCCTATGGCCGCCTGTAAAACCCATGACCCACCTCTCCTCCAGGCAGGCCAGTGGTCCACTGAACAGCCTGGCGAATCCAAACCGAAGCCGCCTCAAATCCAGCTTACCATCTGGGGCAGCGTGGGGTGTAGGGCGAGCTACTTTACCGGCTAATACTCATGCAAATACAGAAATATAGGGTGTGATGTGGAAGAGGAGCCGACGGAGGGAGGTCTTACCTTGGAGGGATAGTGATGTTGTTGGGATGCAAGAGGAAGAAAAGGAACCGTGGACTTACCAGACTTGAAGTTGTTGATGATGAAAGTAGAGAGAAATTTCAACCAGTCAGAAAAGCGAAGAAAACCTTTTGGTCGATCCCCGGGCTGATTCAGGGCGGATACCCCGTGGGGCCAAGGCGAGGGGCAAAGAGTATGCGTGCGGGCTGCGGACCCTGGAGCTTTGCCGGCCCGGGGGACGATAGGGGGCGATAGGGGTTGCTTCGGGGCAGAAATCGCCGATTCGGTAGCGAGGCCGGGAACGTTGGGGATTCTTTTGGGCCGAGAGCTTCCCGGGCCGCCCACTAAGGGGCTGTGCCCGGCCTAGTGACGCTATACGGGGAAGCATTATTCACAAGAGGAGTTACTCACAAGAAGAGTTATTCGCAAGAAGAGTTATTCACAAGAAGAGTATATAATCTGTGAGGAGTTCTAGGAGAACTAGGTCCTTACTACACAGACCCTGTTTTGAAGAGTTTGTCTTTTACAGTATATGAATATGTTTGTGTGGAATAGGAGTCGTTCCACTATCATTTAGATGGCAAAGAGTCCATGAGGATAAAAATCTCGCCAAGACTCGTGTTTTTAGCTTGATTATGATAACTGGCATGATCACGGTGGTTATGATCAAGACAGCAAGCAAAAAAGGGGGCTTTGATGGTGAAAGCCGATATGGAACTGTATGGACATTTATCACAGCAGGAACCATCAAGTCATGTCTACGAGTGAACATAAAACCTTGGCCCATATATGGTGTGACAAGTGACATAGTGTATTACTCACACCAGGGCGCTTTTCATTCATATAAACAGGCCGTATAGGATAAGCAGTATCTGTAGAAAATGTGAATGGAAATTGTGGCTGGACCACAGCATGAACGAACTGGCAGCTAAATTTTGGTCTTGAGCCACAGCCTGAGCGGCGTATGGTATTGGTTTAGGGAGAGTCTGTGGCTATGGACAACCCCTAAAAGTGGCCGAAGGAGAGATGGTATTCAAGCCAGGAAGCATTGTGGAAGGTTTTTGTTCTCCCAGATCATATTTGGTTTAAGTACCCAGTCTTGCTGCTTCGCAGCTCAGTAAGCATCATCTCCAGGGGCAAGGCTTTCAGATTCGGGTTCTCGAGTCGGGCAGCTTCAGAGTATGGGACTAATTCATCTTGGGTATGAGATGGAATTGCTTCGAATTAGTTATAGTTATACCGAAGATAGTATCGAGCAATGGTATGGTAATGCTGCCTGATTCAGGGCGTTGGAAGATGAAGACTGAGATAATATTCTCTCCGTATGAAAGTTGGATGTCCTACTCCGTCCCAATTAGCTGTAACTTTCGGCAGAGTAGATACGATTAACTGTATAGGAGTCTACCGTTGGAAAGGCCAAACCGATTTTGCAGATGTGGCTATCAATGATTCATATTGAAGAAGCAGTGCCCACTCACCTAAGGACGGTGATATAATGATTAAAGTCTTGTTCAGTTGATGCTACCCCGAATTCAAGTATGTTAGGCTTGTTCAATTTACCAGGGCCACGAGGACATCATAACTATTGAAACTGAGCGAAGTAGAAGGCTCACCATTTAACATGCCTTGTTTTGAAATCATGTAGCCAGTCTCCTTTCTGCAAATCAAGAACGAACAGGCACTCGGAAAGTGTTAATGCATTTAGCCTATAAAGAGGCAAAACATTCTTCACGGAGATGTGAGAAGTAGTGGTCAGAAGCCCGAAGGGGTTCTTTCTTCCCGACATCTCGAGAATCTCCATACATTTACTCTCGGTCCGGGGTGAGCACAGCGGGATATGCCTTGAGTGGTTTTATTCTTCTGTCTAGCAGAGCGTACATGGATCAGGTGTTCAGCAGAGACAAATGTTCCAGTAGATACCACAAAGTAAGATGTACGTTGAAATTCAAGGTATCATCCATGAGCTTCCTGGGAAAGAATGGCCCGAGTACTGGGTGGCTTACATGGCCGTTGTTACTACTTCATAGAAAGGGAAGGGTATATTGTCTTATCTTCACATAGTAGGCCGAAGTATTCATATCTTAACAGAATCTCACAAACAGTACGTCAGGGAGGAGACTGAAGTGTTGTGACAGTAGGGGTGATCATAAAGCTTCCAGGGTTAGCAGATCAAGAGCGATTGGTCCAGGAGGAATTATCTAGAAACAAATAAAGCAAATTCTAAATAGTTTCATAGGCAGATAGAATTGGCAGTGTTAGTAAGAATGTTACTCAGTGGGAGAACGAGTTTAGTGGATGGAAAAGCTACTTTGACCTGAATGAATCAATGTGAGACGATGCTATTTACCAATGTAGAATTACAGGGCCAAGTAGCTTGATAAATTATAAGTCCTAGGCTAATGGCTTGATAAGTTATGTAGAGTGGACATGCATCATCATTCTTTTCCCAAAGATCTACTCGAACTACTCACAAAACACTTGGTTGAAGTATTATTTCCCGAGCCTGTTATATCCAGGGGTTAGGGTTATGGACTATGAGATAACTATATCTTGGCCTTTGCCACTGTCAAAAAGCTGGGCTGGTAATTTGTCATGGTTCTAGAAGAACTTGGAAGAAGCTTTACAGTCACTGTGTGCTGATATCACGTCTCCTCGCTTCGTATATTAACATGTTGGGCTCAATATCAACTAGATGACCAGCAGCAAAGGAGATGGAGTCCCCTCAAACTGGGATGAAGAAGCTGGTTTGTTTCATCAGGCCACAGTTGTGACACTCAAAAGCCCAGGCTGTCGGACGTAGGCATGAGGAGTGAAGCTCTTCTTGATTCTCGGTATTTCTCAGGGCGTCCTTTGGGCTTAGTTGGGATCGGTTCGGTAGAGATGGGGTGAAACTGTAAACATGATAGTTAGACTTGTTTGGCGTTCAGTTGGGGTGAATACTTATGCAACAACAATGGGTGTGGTGCTCCCGACGATCCCCTCCGCAGGAGAATTGCTGTCTTTTGCAAGCCGAGGCAAGATATCGGAAGGCTAACAAAGCTTTCTGGGCCCAGACACAATACTGCATGATACAGTCAAAGATATGTAAATTTGTAATGTATTCCATGCCCAAGAAGTAGACGAAAGTGTATTGTGCTCCTAGCTAAAGCCTGCGAATATTTCCCTGCTTGTGGGCATGCCCAGGCAGCCGAGTAGTGAATATTGTTGTAAATCTTGTGTTGAGGGAATGGTGGTCGTGGTTTTGTATCCTTTGGTATCTCGTCTTCCATGGCATCAAAGGCGTTCGTTGGTCGAGTTCTTGAGACTTGGGGTGTCGAGGAACGAGATATTTGGTTGCATCAGACACCATGCTAATGTGCATGTATGTACACATTGTGATTAGTTTTTATTTGGACCTGATTGGCTTCATTAGCTGAAATCATCAGACAAAAGACATGGAGGGTTTACATAGCTTTGGTTGATGTAAACACCACTGAAAGACCGCTCCATGGCTTTCAAATCCATGTCCATTGAGCAGTGGCTGGCATGGACATCAGTTGAGTGTGTCAATCCGGGAGAGAGTAAGATGGATGGGAAATCAAATCCTAGAATCTTACCTGCAATTTTTTCTGTTGGTGGATGATGGGGAAATTCCCATGCTAAATTGTGAGGATATTAGCATGTTGCCAGGTGCTGTGTCAAGGAGATCGTGTTCAACCAGGCGTGTCGTATATGGTCATTTAATTTGCCAGTGAAACAAGTCGACTTTGGGAGGGGATACATGCTAACCTACATATGGGAACACCAAGAAATATGCGGGAGGTTGACTGTTCATGTATGAGAAAGCACAAGGTAATTAGAGCCTGAACCTCGCCTGCACAACAAAGTGGGCTTCGGCGATGATACTTCATAATAATTACATGTTCTGCTGAGCATGAACTTATCTGAGATGAAAGCCATGTCAAGGGATAGTCCAGAGCCTTTCAATATCCAATGCCTCGTCATATCACACTGGTGAAATATGCCTTACATGCCTTATATGCCTGAGGAGCGGGAGAGATAACTTCGGTACATGTCAGGTGCGATTGAGTATTGCATGGGAAGCAGCTCCTAATATTTCAGAAACTACCAAAATATCAACCTAGAGCCTCAGGGAGCCCCTTTCATAAGACCTGTCGTATGTTGCTTGGGAGTGATGGGTGAACGGGTATATCGATTAAGGTAACCAAAGGATACCACAGTTCGAAATATAAGTTATACCACGGCAGAACGAATGCTTTGTGAGCACACGGTACCTATGTATTGAAATTTGCGTGACCTCTTCCATCCCGTTCAAAACAGAAGCGAAACAAACCTGGTGTACGGACCGACACCCAGCGAGCAAGGGGCTAAGGAGTGCTGATAATGAGATCCGACCCCTCTCGATGTTGACCTGAACACAATGACTGATCTGTCCCACAGTCAACAAAGACCGCTATGTAGATGCCCGTCCAAAGTAACCTGGAACTTGAATTATAGCCTATCCGGCGTGCAGATGGCAGTAGAGCCGCTTCCAGCAGTGTGCCAGATGATTCCGGCCGAGGAAACGACTCCATTATTATGTAGCAACATCTGCCTTCAACGTCTGTAAGCTCAAACAACAACCTGAGAGCGGCTATGTCCTAGTCCATGCTGGATAGGCTGTATGGAATAGATACATGAAAACAGAGAACTTTGCAGCCCAGGGGTTGCCACTTCAAAAAACGGTGGCTGGCTAAATCAAACCTCTCGTAAACACGTTGAACTCGGATATCCCATGAACCCATGAAAATGTTCTGGCCTGGCGAAATGACCAGTCTGCGCCAATCCTGTTGTTTCGGTGCCAGGGTAACCGCTCATTATGGTAGGAAAAGCCTTGTGGATCTATCAGATCTTTATTGGAACATGCCTTTCGCTGTTCAGTACCTGTAGCTCTCATGGTAAACTCATTTCAAAGGCAAGGTCAGCCACTCTTTGGGGTTGCAACCATATATGGATCGCTTTTCGTTGATACGATACGACCATCTTCATTATGCTTCATTTCGATATTTTTTTCGAGTTCATCATTATACTAGGTCAGCAGTAGAGATGAACGTGTATCCAATGCGGGCTGAACGTCGCTAGCAAGGCAGATCAGAAGGCCGCCGCTGGCACAGGCACACGAAGACATCTCATGCGCACCATTGAGCCCATAAAGTTACCACACAGCCGTGCAGACTAGCGGATATGACAATTACCAACATGGTCCTTCTTGCATCGATATAAGATCCCTGCAGATATCCCTCGCCGCCCCTGGTGAGTCAGACCGTGGTCGGTCTGCCCCTGAAACTTTAGGAAGATGGGGAGAAGCTCAGAGTTACAGCTTCCAGACCTTGACCAACGCCACCAAAGAGAAGAAAAGCCAGATTTCCACAGAGAGTTGACAGGAAATCTCATATTGCTGGGTGACAGGTCGTGATGCACATTCAGTGCAGCTTCATGATGCCGGCATGTGAGTTGGATCTGACCATCGATACGTCAGATCAACACAGTCCCAACGAGGACATTGACGTGAGGAATGTAGTCGTTCTAGCGAACCAGAAGCTTGCTCGTTAAACACAACGTTGGCTACCTTTTACATGGGCGATAGGTCTTGCCTGACACGGAGGTTTCCCTGTACGCCCTCAAGTCAGGCCATGCGACCGGAATTGATGCCCTTAACAACTATTCTGTGCTGGGTCCCGGGGTGTGGAGACGATGATCCGGCCCGAAGCAGCGCAAGCGTATCAGAAGGTTGGCTAGGCTGGGAAAATAGCCCATCTCAAGGGACCTAGCTACGACGAAGTATGTATGCACAATGTGGGATGTGGCATGTCGTTTGTCACAGGACTCCAGGACTCCAGGACTCGACATTGGCATGCACGTTTTCTCATCTAATAAAGGGATTTCCCCCTGTCCTTCATAGGTCCTTTGCTAACCAGTTCGTGACTGGGTTATTTCTCTATTGACACATTCGTCAGCTACACATGCCATCATGTTTCAGATACCTCGCAGTGTCAGCAAGGTGAGGGGTTCTATGGCCACCAGTAGTCCACAGCGGCAAGGGCAAGCGCCAACCTTGCGGGCAAGCCGAACATCTCAAAATGTTTGGACATCACTGGCTGTGGCGCAAGCCCGCCGCCTTAGATTAGGGGTGTAGCCCAATCATTCAATGAACAAGCCATGACTTAAGGCCCCCAAATCTCTTGGAAGCAGCAATACTGCAATGGTGACGAGAATGACCAAAGTGGAATAATTATTATGTATAGGAGTATCTAACCTACCTAGGTTGTCAGAGAAACCAATGGATATCAATAGCACAGGATATCTACCACTACGACTACGTAGCTCATATCCATGGATGTTACGACACAGATTCGATACTAGTATGCATGTACCCATGCAAAGTGCCTGTTGCAATTGCGATACATAGCAACCTTTGGAAGTGGGGTGGTTAAGGGAAGGTCACTGCCCATGTTTGGCCTAGAGTCTGGTGGATTTCCTGCAAGGCTGTTACGGACGCCGACGAATGATGTAGTTACTTCAATGACGCAAGGATAAGTTGGCAAATGCATTGCTGATGTAAAAAAAAAAAAGTCTAGATCTACCAAGGCACACACCTTCCCTTGGTATATGAATCACTCTCCTAACTTGCCCACAGACTTGAATGAATTCGGGGGGAAATGAGTTAACAGGAGCATCAAGCGTCTGGAAGAGACGCTGCCCTCAGATGACGTAGGATGGGCTATGGAGGGGAAAACTGTGATCTGGGGCAAGGGTTTGGGCCGCAATGGCAAAAATGAGAAGGAAAAAAAAGAAAAAAAAAGTTGAGTGCAAACCGGTGACTCAGGCCGCCTGGTTGGTACCATAGATACAACGACGAGTTAAGCAAGAGCAAGGAGCTTTCGTGTATCAAGTTAAGGTGCCCAAAGTACCTGGCCCCCCTCCATTTGTGGCCCAGACTCAAGCTCAGGTGGCGGTGCGGTACGTGAGATCAGTAGAGCTCTCGGCCAGAAAGTGTGTACTGGGCCTGGCCCTTGGGCGGCGGCTAGAGAAGCAACCAAGCAGCGAAGGCAGGCATCCTTGCGGACTGAGTGACTAAGTGGGTCTTGTATCATTCTCTATTTTGGAAGGAGGGGTTACGCTTTGAGGTGAGGCCTGAAGGGAGAGCACTGAGGGGAATCTGAGGGCCAACGTATGGTAAAAGTTTTCGACATTCACCACAAGTTTTGCACCCCGCAGCAGTTTTGTTGTGCAGGCAGCTCGAAGATTTTTCCAGCAGCCAGACTTGAAATCAGCCCCACCCGATCTCTCCTCTACTTCTTAAACAGAACCCTCCCAAAAATTATTCTCTTCCTTTTCGACCTTTTCCTCCTCGTCCTCACATACCGTGATTAAGAAAGCATCACATCTGTGCAACCCTCAAGGTAAGCATCCTCATCTGCCCTGCCCTTTACAACTTCCCATCCTCTTCACAACAACATCCAAACGAGGAAGATTACCTGCATCCTCCTCCATTCTCCCTTGGTCAACTCGACTAACTTGACTTTTCTTCGTCGCGCCATTCAGACAACGCATAACCAACCACCCGAGAATCATCCAACACCGCCAACATGGGTAAGGAGAAGGCTCATATCAACATCGTCGTCATCGGACACGTCGATTCCGGCAAGGTAAGCTCGCTGCCCACATCACGACGCCACTCGGGTTGGATACTAACTTGACTACAGTCTACCACCACCGGTCACTTGATCTACAAGTGCGGAGGTATTGACAAGCGTACCATCGAGAAGTTCGAGAAGGTTAGTTCGACTGCTCCCATTACCCATTTCATGTCCTCAAATCATCGCCATACCATCAATCATGACGGTTGGCACATTTTTGGCTTCGTCGCCCTCTTCACCCCGCCTCGAGGGTTTACCCCTCCATTGAGATTTTTCTCACTTTGGAGGGGCAACTAAACCCTGTGTCCCCACTTTCACTGCACAATTTGACACAAGCCCCGCACGGGCCAAACATCCAAGAAATTTTCAATTGAATTTGCAACATGATTGCTGACAACCAATAACAGGAAGCCGCCGAGCTCGGCAAGGGTTCTTTCAAGTATGCGTGGGTTCTTGACAAGCTCAAGGCCGAGCGTGAGCGTGGTATCACCATCGATATTGCTCTGTGGAAGTTCGAGACTGAGGAGTACAATGTCACCGTCATTGACGCTCCCGGTCACCGTGATTTCATCAAGAACATGATCACTGGTACCTCGCAGGCCGACTGCGCCATTCTCATCATTGCCGCTGGTACTGGTGAGTTCGAGGCTGGTATCTCCAAGGATGGCCAGACTCGTGAGCACGCTCTGCTCGCCTTCACCCTCGGTGTCAAGCAGCTCATTGTCGCCATCAACAAGATGGACACCACCAAGTGGTCTGAGGCCCGTTACAAGGAGATCATCAAGGAGACCTCCTCTTTCATCAAGAAGGTTGGCTACAACCCCAAGGAGGTCGCTTTCGTCCCCATCTCCGGCTTCCACGGCGACAACATGCTGGAGGAGTCCGGCAACATGCCCTGGTACAAGGGTTGGGAGAAGGAGACCAAGGCTGGCGGCAAGAAGACCGGCAAGACCCTGTTCCAGGCCATCGACGCCATCAACCCTCCCCAGCGTCCCACCGACAAGCCCCTCCGTCTTCCCCTCCAGGATGTTTACAAGATCGGTGGTATTGGCACTGTGCCCGTCGGCCGTATCGAGACCGGTACTCTGAAGCCCGGTATGGTCGTCACCTTCGCTCCCGCCAACGTCACCACTGAGGTCAAGTCCGTCGAGATGCACCACCAGCAGCTCCCTGAGGGTTTCCCCGGTGACAACGTTGGTTTCAACGTCAAGAACGTCTCCGTCAAGGAGATCCGTCGTGGCAACGTTGCCGGTGACTCCAAGAACGACCCCCCTCTGGGTGCCGCTTCTTTCAACGCCCAGGTCATTGTCCTCAACCACCCTGGTCAGATCGGTGCCGGTTACGCTCCCGTCCTCGATTGCCACACCGCCCACATTGCTTGCAAGTTCTCTGAGCTTCTTGAGAAGATCGACCGCCGTACTGGTAAGTCGGTTGAGAACTCTCCCAAGTTCGTCAAGTCTGGTGATGCCGCCATCGTCAAGATGATTCCCTCCAAGCCCATGTGCGTTGAGGCTTTCACCGACTACCCTCCTCTGGGTCGTTTCGCCGTCCGTGACATGCGTCAAACCGTCGCTGTCGGTGTCATCAAGTCCGTTGAGAAGGCCGCTGCCGGTTCCGGCAAGGTCACCAAGTCTGCTGCTAAGGCTGGCAAGAAATAAGTGCATTAACGCATTTGTTTCCTTCCTCCTTGTGGCCGGCTTTGCCTTCTGAGGCTCAGCTGCCTTGTAATGCTCTCACGACACGACCTAACGTCACGAATCTTCTTGCCTCTTGCGATGATCACTGGGACATTTGACTTATGGGGAACAAAGATATGAAGGGAAGGGTTATGGACTTTTTCACGACAAAACTTCTCAATAGTGTGCTTGTAGTACCAAAATAGAGTCATAGACAAGTGGTCTGATCCTGAACAGTTTTCCTTATCACATGTGAACCTCGCCTACTGTGCCCTAGTCGTACAAACATCATGCACCTTGCTATGCCTTATGATCATGTTGGCGGCCATCGCTGACAATTGTGGTTGGCTGTATTGCTGCGCATAGTTGAACTTTAGGTGGATCTTGTAGGTGTTTCCCGATTATGCACTGGTTGGTCTGGTCTGGTATAAAGGTTGTGCACACTTCCAAACGGCTCAGACGTATCCGTACGTGTACACAAAGAAGTGTCGGAGACGAGTTTATGGGTATTGCTTATCTAGCATTGTACATGATATTTACAAAGTCCTTCGTACAGGTTCATCACACCGTGTCCTGATATGCAAAGCCTTGATGACACAGTCGGCCCCAATCTCCTTGTCCCTTTGCCCATAAACCTGCCGTTCTCCATGAATCCTATCTACCCAGCAAACCCAGACCAGAGTTTCGCAGTCTGGGCAGTCTTGTATACGAGATTCAAGAAGTCGTTCAGAGGTGTCTGTCCTTCCTGTTTCCTCGAAATTTCTCCGGCTTCAGCAGTAGAAACGTCACCAGAGGAACGCGTGGGTAAAAGAGCAAGCTCAGCCCGGCGCCCACCGCCTTGTCCGGCCTCTATACTCGTGTAGGTCAAGGTGTGGCCCTCATACGGCACGCGGACGGCGCGGTGCAGCTCGAGACCCATGAAGTCATAGAGGATGCTTATGGGCTCGTTCTTGTCGGCGGGGATGCGCCTCTGGATATCCTTGTTTGCTCTGTCGGATACTCTGGCCATCCTCGCCGCGACTTTGGCGCGCACGGGTCTGATCGACTCAAAGTGGGAAGGATGAGACTGGTAGAAGAGGCGGGCCGGGATCTGGAAACGCTGCTGGGCGGGCATCTCGAGCTTGCCGCGCGAGATGTCGAGGCGGGCGCGGGCGAGGAAGCGCTCGAGGGGCTGCCACAAGGCCAGCTCGTCGGGTTCGCCCTGCAGCGTGGCGACGCGCTGCTGCTGGATGCGGACATCGACGGGCGAGGCAGGTAACATGGCGTCGTGGACATGGGTCTCGGTGATGGCGCGCATGGAATGAATGCCCGTGATCGCGGGCTCGTCGCTGTCGGTCAAGGCGAGGCGGAGCTCGAGGAGCGGGCCGGGGAGGCAGGGTTCAAGAATACTTGAGCTCGGCGTAGGGGCGAAGCGGATCAGGATGGTGTGCTCAACTGAAAATGGCGGCGGCGTTTCACTGCCTCCTTGCTTATCGTCATCGAGTTGCTGCTGCTGTTGTCCACCATGGAGCGCGGCGAGTTGCATGGGGTGCGGAACAATGGGAGAGAAGATGCGGTAGTAGTCACTTAGGGATTTGCTTTCCTCCAGTTCCGGGATGACCGCCTTCGCCGGCAAGCCCATCGCATCCAACAGAACATGGCCAAAAACAGCAGAGGTCGTAGTATGCAGTTCGGGGGACCAGCGAACTGGCTGGTGAGGGAACGTTTCTGACGGTTCCTGTATCTCTATCTCGACATCCTTCAAGCCCGCAATATTCGACTCTTTCAGGAACTTGGCTATCCCGGATACTTCGCTCGAGGATTGCGTCGCATAACCACTTTCTTTGGGATTTGATCCCGGCGAATCAGAGAGCAAGAGGCGCACAGGCGAGTCAAGCAGGGGGCTTTCTTCGTCATACAAGTATTTTTCAGCATCCTGCGTCCCAGGTGGGTTCGTGTAACGAGCCCATCGGCCCAGCCTATCCTTCCAGCCCCATTTGTCCTTGTTGTACTCATCAACTACGAACTGTCCGTTAGAAGGCGCCTCGGTTCGTGTTGGCGTATATAACTTCAACAGGGCGGGCTCTGGTTTGAGGGCGGCCAGAAGGAGACGGATAACGACGTGTCGCATATCCTCCACATCGTACTCTGCATCACTCTCGTTGCGACCCCTGGATTCAAGCCAAGTTACACTGAGCTGAAAGATTAAATTAGTTTACACCAACAAAACAAATAGAACGAACGGAACAACTTACTCGTTTTGAACTAGGGCTCTGGTGAACGTATGTATTAGTTATGCGACCAACCTCCTCTAGTAGTACAGCATCGATGATCTCGTGCTCACCACCGATGAGAGTGACTGGGAAATAGCGCGTCTGGATGTTTTGGAGAACCACATTAAGCTCGTGTATCAGTGTCTCGGCTTTGGGTCGGGAAGCGACAAAGCGGATCGTATTCTTGCTCATGAAGATGTCCATACTCTCGCCTCGGTCGAGGAGTCTTTCGTTGATGCGCTTGAGGAAACGCCGGTTGCCGCGCGTAAGCATTGTGAATTCGAGCTTGCGCACCTTGACTTCGACCTCGCCTACTCCCCCCATGAGTTCCTCAATGTGCAGACCCCAGCACTCGCGCATGATACGCACGGCAAGCTTTTCTTTGGCAGGAGCTGTTTCCGAGACGTAGCCATGGAGATGTCGATCTGTATACTCTGGAAGGCCACCAGCAGCCACCTCCTCGGAGTTGAGTCGCACCCAGGGCGATATTTCATGGATCCAGGGATATGTGGCAGCTCGCGTAGTGGTATCCGCCTCTCCCTTGCGGTCTGCTTCGCCCGAGCTTGTGTGATCTTGAACTTCTTTGGTTTGGGTCCCGAGCCCGCTTTCATTCTGCTCGCTTTCTAAATCCTCTTCCATCTCGACCTCGGCCTCGTCCTCAACCTCCGTGGCTTCTTCCAACGTAACCTTAAACCTGTCGATATAGTCGGCGAGTTGAGACTTCAGGAATCCTTCGGCCAGCTCATTCTGTATCGCACGGAACTCCTTCTCGGGCAGGTAGGTCTCTGACTCTGGGCAGAGTCCGTCAATATTAGCACGCACCTCCGCAGGCGTAACCGGTTCATCCTGCTGTTCGAGCAAGGCTTGGATCTCATGCTGTGACGACTCTACTTGGTCAGTAGCCTTGTCTAAAGCCGCAGCACGAGATCTATTTGACTTGTACAGGCCCCTGTCTTTCATGACAATGGCATAAGCCGGCTTGCCTAGCATGTCTTGGCCAAGGCTCTCGGATGCTTCCGTAAGCAGTCTGTTGCGAGACAAGTGTCGCTTGCTTAAATTGATGCGTTTGAAAGTGAAGTCTTCCTTCTCCGAAGCCCGTCTCGATCTATGGTTCTGTTTATAGTCAAAACCCGGATCGTCCGTCGCAAAGAAGTCGGATTTGTAGAATGATTTGTCGCGGGTGCTTATATCAAGCTCAGTTTTGTTGGGCTTCTTGTGCTCCCCATCATGGCTCTGACCGAGGTCGTCTGGGCGAGCTCCAAGTTGATCGTCTGAAAACCATCGTGAAGTCTGTCTTCGGCTTGCGACAGCCGCATTATATCGTATCACGGCATGGGGATATCGAGGTCGGGTGGCTTGACTGAGGAGCCGCAGGCGGCACCCTAGACAGATCGCACCGCCAGTAATCTTTCGTGGTATCATGAAGGCCGACTAAGCAACAAATCGAGATTATCAGATACACATTCAACAGCAACTCCAGACTAGTTTAAAGCCTATAACACCTCGACCCTGGGAAGAATGCAGATGAGCAGGGACTTTTGCTCAAGCTATCCGATAAGGCGATGCGATAAGAGCGGAGGTGGGTCCGTGACCAGGGTTTCTCAATTAAATCCTGGGAAAGTGACAGCGGCGGAACGCGTCTGCCCACGACGCGGTTCTTGTACTTTGCACTTTAGCAAAGAAACGGGGTTGCCCCTCTACGCCAATGGATAAAGCACTCGGTGCTTGTGCATAGGTCACCTACACACACACACACGTCATTACATAACCAATCCCGTGCCTCCAGTTCCAAGGGAAAGGGATTGGTAATATATTAGGTGTATATTCACTTACCAGTGTGACTCCTACATCATCGATCAGCCCTTCTTCGACTCACTCGTTATTGTTCCGAGGCGCGAGCGAGGTGCTAGCGAGGTGCTATACCCACAATGCCGACGCAAACCCAGAGGCGTCGCCACAACGGTGACGAGGAGCCCAGGCGGCGCTCTCATCGTCAAGTCGAATCCGACGCCGAGGATGCTTCGAGCCAAGATGAAGACGGCGATGTGAGCATGGGAGGCGGCGGTGACGAAGCCCAGCTTATCAAGAAGCTGGTGCGGTACGCTCTGGCATGCGAACACGCCAGGATACCAATCAAGAGGGATGGCATACGAGAAAAGGTCCTAGGTAGCAACTCGAGATCCTTCAAAACCATTTTCGACGGAGCCCAGCTTCAATTGCGTCAAGTGTTCGGCATGGAGATGGAGGAATTACCAGTCAAAGAGAAGCGCACGCTCAAGGAGAAACAGAGTAAGTACCGACATGTTAACCCCGTTGATGCCAACCCGTTCGAGCTTGAGATAGGAGCTAACTGCCCTGCGCCTTGAACAGAAGCTACAGCTAGGAAAGCCACCGGTGCGGCTTCTTCGAGACAGTATGTCCTGGTCACGACCCTGCCCCCGCAGTACAGGAAACCGGAAATCATCGCACCGACCCGAGCACCGAGCGCCGGCGAAGAGGCCGCATACGTTGGCTTTTACACATTCATAATAGTCATTATCACCGTCAGTGGTGGTGAGCTCAGTGACATGAAGTTGAAGCGCCATCTCGCACGCATGAACGCCGGTCAGAACCTACCCATGGGCAAGACGGATGAAATTCTTACCAAGCTTGTGCGTCAAGGTTACCTCGACAAGGTTGTGGAGAAATCGGACCATGCTGAGGAGGATACAGTGACATGGTGCGTGGGCTCCAGAGGCAAGATTGAATTCCCCCCAGAGAGCATTCGGGGGTTCGTCAAGACGGTTTGGGGAGAAGATCAGCCTGACGATCTCGATAAGAAGCTCAATAGAAGTCTTGGGCTACAGCAACCAGATGAGGATGCTGGTGGCGCATAAGTATATGGGTACACATCAAGGGCTGTATTGGTTCTCACTGGCGTCGCAATTCTTGCGATTAGTGATATCATGTTTGGCGTTGGAAGGGACATTCTGGAAGGCGTTACAGGAAATAGGAACACAGTGGTTGGCGTTATATTTATACCCAGCTGGAGAACCTGTCTTGTTATTACGGCACAAGACTGGTCTTACAGCGATTACTTCTAGTATCATATCCTCGCGTGTTCTTCCACACGTGGAATTCATGATCTCTTGGTACTAAGCGCAAAGACAAGCTTGGATCAACGATGACGTTTCCGTTCCCATTCCCTTTCATCATCAGTGGCGTCGCTTTCTTCTCGTATGCTGCCTCAATTCCAACAGGGCAATGCTTACTAGCCGGCGTAGTGGTGCCGATGGACGGGCTTGCTGCTGTGAGCGCCTGTCGGATAGCTCGGCTCTGCTTCCCACCGGGGACGATCGCATTATTTGTAGTAATCATTGTTCGCCAGGTCGTAGATTCTTATTTTCGACATGACCTCGGGGTCTTCATTCCTGTGTGCGGGGTGTCGGCGGTGCCATGTACATCTCCTGGTCCTCGCGGGGTGGCGGCGGGCCGCAAGGCTGGACCATCTTTCGGAGAAGCTGGGCGCGCAGCTTGGCCGCGGGCTCGTTGAGCGCCAGGCTCATGTAGGCGAGCTGTGAAGGGTGGCCGACGATGGAGCTGTACGTGTCGCGCGCGATGTTTGTCCGCCACTCCCACGACGTTGTGTCCGGATGGCCGGTACCGACGTACTTGGCCTGCAGACGCTCCAGCTCTTGCTGGGTGCGAAGTTTATCGGCCTAGAAAGAGGGTAAGACGAACAGTGATTGTTAGTTTGCGATGCGATGCGATGCGATGTGGACAGAATAGACGAGTAAAGGACTTCATGGGGCATTCTGAACATAATGATGGAGTGGGTATCACATGATTGGTTGCGACCAAATAGAAATCACTTACCATATTTTGTGCAGGATGTCAGTCGTGATGTCCTGGATGCGACAAACAGTAGACTGCAGTCGTTGGTTTGTTATTTCTTGCTCCTATTAGAGGAAGCCAGTGTGGCTAACCTAGAGTCCATGTGGCGCAAGCTTGGACCCTATCCTGACCTCTTAGCAGACCAAACATGTCGTCTCAAGACAACCATCTTCAACTAACATCCATCTCTAATCGGTGAATAATTATGACCACAAACTTTTCTCGTTCCTCTCATTACCTTTGATATAATTCTTCTCAATCGGACACCGCTGGAGGGTGTTTTCACCAAACCCTGCCTGGCCTCAAAGCTGTCTGAAGCTAGCAGGCTTGTTTATCAGTATCAGTATCTAGGTATACTGGAAGACCAAGGGCCGTTCTCGCCTTTGAACGATTGACCTGCAAATTCAATTGAGTCGAGCATACTCCCTATCAGTATGTTGGAGCCTTGGGACGAGGTTCTGACCCAAGAAAAGGAGCGGCAGTCGTGCGCGGAGGATGTCACCGCCATCCAAGTAGCTTGCGTGGCGGAACATGGCAAGTCGCATGTCGCCGAATGCACAGAGTGCTGGCCGAGGCTCCTGAACCGGATGCGCGATCGCTATCTCAACTCAGCCACCAAGGAATGGTTCTCGGGCAGGCGCTTGTTTCTCCAGGACCTCGACACCCTGTTCTCACAAGCTCATGAGTACAAAACAGACCTCAAGACTATAGAGCAGAGGATATCTGACGAGAAGCGAGAATGGTTCCGCGACAAAGTTAAGAACATGGGCTTCCAGTCGGTCGCCAAGTCACCAGCTGAGGTCAAGGCTCTGCAACAAAAGCTGAACGACCGCAGCATCTCAACCGAGGAACTTGTTCCCGAGTTCAGAAATGCCCTGGGAGAGGACGTGAGCGGTAACCAGAAAACCCTCAATGATCTTCTGGACCGACTAAAGACTGCCAAGTCTCCTCAGTCGCGAGCCGAAGCTTATGTCGATATTTTTTTCCAGCCTGGAAGGGACGGAGAGGGTGCTACTAAGTCACAGAAGTATATTGAGATGCTCCGTAATGGGACTCCCATCGCGGACGTCATCCACCTGATGCTTCGCGATCGCCAAGCCAGCAAAGGGAACCAGGAACAGAAAGAGGCTCTCCAGAAGAAGCTAGAGGAACTTCGGAGGGCGAAGGCGGCTCACGAGGTGGACAAGGCAAAGAAGGCAAAGCTTAAGCAGGAAGCACAGAGTGCTGCTGCGGTCGATGACATCTCGGAAGTATGCCAGGCCTGTTCACAGACAATTCCTGGCGACTACAGTTCATGTCCACTATGTGACGTGCTTACGGAAACATACTCGATCCGGAAGGAGTCAACGTTCTTCTGCCCGGTCGAAGAGTGTAGCGTAAAGGGCGCAGTACGTATCTTGTCCCCTAGTTAACTCCCTATTACTCACAAGATGGACAGGAAGCACATTGGACCGAGGCACATTTGTGCGCCTCGGGAGATCACTGCATAGACCTACAAAAGGAAGATGTGGACATGGACGGAGACAAACGTGTCACCGTACTGTGCCGAGAATGCGTCGAGGCCTTTAAGGTTGAGTCAGTGTTCTGTTCTCCCCAGTGCTACAACGACAACTTCCAAAGACACCGGGAGGGTGTCCACCTGTCAGAATGGGCCAAGATTGGCGAGATTGCGGACGACGACGACGACCTCGAATATTTGCCCGGTGATGAGTCGAAATACCGAGCCAGGAAGATCGAGAAACATTTCGTAGTCTTTCAGGACGTTTTAGCAGAACTGGATAAGAAGGCAGCAGTACCGTAGGAGCGGCTGCTCGCCCGGTACGAATCGTAACACGCCACTGGACTACGAAGAGAGGGGGAGAGTTGGTCCCAGGTTAATCCACACCGGGGATGGAGCCAATCTTTAGTATTGTATATACGTATTATCTCTCACTGGAGGAGCTGTGCCTGATGGCCTGTCAAGGCCTACCAGCGTTCCTGGCGTTCTCAAGTCGCCTTTCGGTCAGCCCCTTACTTTAGAGGATTGAATTAGAGAGCAAGCTTATCGTGTGAGATACCGAGGTGAAATAAGTCTATGACAATAAATACATAGTGTCACAACTTCGTGCTGTGTCGGGGCGCCGTTGCGTTTTCAATCTCAAGACCATATTTAGAGAACAAGACTGGGAGTCATTTGCAGTCTCAGGGGTTGCGATTTCTTATTTCTCGGGGCATAGCGCGGCGGTACAGCATAACGCAGCAGCATACACTCAAGGACAGATAGATGGAACAATGCATGTGACATTGAACAGCCAGTCACATACGTAGAAATCGACAACTCCATATAAAATGCTACATGCATCATCGATGTGACCTAGGTACACCGTAATTAGGTATTTATTTAGACGTAGGTAGCCTGCCGTTTATATGTATGTATGTATGTATGTATGTATGTATGTACGTCAAGTCCGTTTTCTTTGCATAACTTCTAGTTGGGCTAAGGAGTAAAAGCGGCATTGGACCCTCAAAGACCCTGCTGTGTGTGGTCACTGTGGTGCAGTGCACATAAAGTAGTGCGCTATATTTGGATCTGGCTATAGCAGAAGCAGAAGCAGCAGTGTAAAAAAGCAGAAGCAACGAGCAATGAGCAATGCCTAAATCAGCCGTAGTACCTGCCGATCGCCCTGGGTATTCAGTCAGCTGTGACGCCAGGATGATACTTCTCGTACGACAATTTTCCTATCGTTCCTGAACGGACCGAGTAGTTCAAGGCATTTTGGCGGGGTACGAGAGAACCGCGATGGGGCCGACCTGGATAAGCCGCAGACGGTCAAGAGCCATGGTTCCCATCCTGCCATGTGCAGGCCTGCACGATACTACATACTACATACTACACAATACAGACTATAATATATATAAGGCTTCGTTGGGCTCGCGTTGGACCGGGTTTTAGACCAACTGTAATCTGTCACTTCAAGAGAGGTGGCTAGAGACTAGGGTTGTCCTTGCAACCTTGGGAAAGCGAGGTGGGAAACCGTCTCGTCTAGCCGCCTGTCTAAGAGCACTGGTATGCACCGTAAGTACTACAACTACAGTACAAGTAATAAGTCGTCTTTCTTTGTCGCGAAACAGCCAACGGGCCGGGCCAACCCACGCTGGTTGATGCAAGCAACCGCCCCGTCGGCCTAGTCGTGGACTGACTGCGTGGGTTGTTTGGTTGCGCAATGGGCATCCAAGCATCGTGGTTGGGGCCCATTCTGACATCCTGGCATCCTGGCTGGCTTGTAAGGTTCGCTTCGGTCAGCGGGACAAACACTCCTTCTTTGCCTAGCATCCGTTACAACACCAACCTCGAAAGCACCCGCCGAGGACGGCGGACATTTCTTCTGCTCCTAAAAATTTGAATACCTCTATTATACTAGGAACACAACCTTGAACATCCTCTCCGCTCCGCTCCCCTTCCCTTCCCTTCCCCCCATTTGCCTTTCATTCCTAAACTAGGGGTCCCTCTGTCCCGACTTCCCCCAAGATCCCATTTCCAATCATGGCTGAAGGCAACCCCGCCACGGCTCCCAAGCAGTCTCTGGCGCGACCGCAGTTGGGCGGTATGCGCAGCAGTTCTTACCTGCAAGAACACCAGCAATACCGTGGGCCTGCCACCAAGCCCGAGGGCCATTTCGGAATCGACACCGTTGTCGAAGACTTGCAGTCCTCTAGGATATCCCCCGCCAAAAGCTTCAGTCCTTTCAACGGCGTTCCCTCCAAAGACGAGCCGCCCCGCATAGTAGACGGCGGCAGCCATGACTTCACCCATCCCAATTGCGCCGCTCCCCGGGGCCAGAAGTCGAGCAAACTGATTGCGACGCTCATGTACAAGGCCAACAAGAAGACCACGCCTCTGGCCACCACCACCACCACCACCAGCCACCAGTCCACCTCCAGTAATGACAACCTGCCCTCGCCGCGGCTGCCCAAGTCCGACTCGGATATTCCCGCCAACATGGCCCCGACCACCAACTTCGACGACTTCCCCCTCGAGCCGCGCGCCGCCAACGAGCCGGAGCCCCTCGACCACCTCTACGGCTCCTACATCTCGCCCATGTGCATTACCTCGTTTCTGCACCTGATGTCGACCTTCCCGCTGCCCCCGGGCTCTTCCGAGATCACCTCGTCACACAAGTGCCTCGACGACCCCGATCACCCCCTGGCGGTGGAGCTGACGCTGTCGCCCGGGCCTGCCGAGGATTTCTTGTCTCTGGCCGACCTGCGCAAGCACGAGCTCATCTACCGCTTCGAGCGCGAATGGAACATCGACGTGGCCCTGCAGAGAGGCACCCTGTGGAGGCAGCACCCGCGACTGGTGGTTTTTGATATGGATAGCACCCTGATCACCCAAGAAGTTATTGACCTGCTCGCCGCGACTCTGAAGGACCCGCCGGATCTGGCCCAGCGGGTCGCGGACATTACACACCGCGCCATGTTGGGAGAGCTGGAGTTCGACGCGGCCTTCCGCGAGCGGGTACAGCTTCTGAAGGGTCTGTCCGTGGGCATCTTTGAGCAGCTGCGCCCCGTGCTCGACGTGACGAATGGCGTCCCCGCTCTGATCAAGGCGCTGAAGCGCCTGGGCGTCAAGACGGCGGTGCTGTCCGGCGGCTTCCTCCCCCTGACCAGCTGGCTGGCGAAGGAGCTGGGCATCGACTATGCGCACGCGAACGAGGTCGTCATCGACGACGCCGGCCGCTTCACCGGCGAGGTGCAGGGCCGCATCGTAGGCAAAGAGCGCAAGCGGGAGCTGCTGCTGGAAATTGCCGCCAAGGAGGGCATCAACCTAAACCAGGTCGTGGCCGTCGGCGATGGCGCCAACGACCTCCTGATGATGGACGCGGCTGGCCTCGGCGTCGCTTGGAACGCAAAGCCACGCGTGCAGATGGAGGCCAGCGCCCGGCTCAACGGCGAGAGCATGCTCGACCTGCTATACCTCTTCGGTTTCACACGGGAAGACCTCGAGACGCTGACCGAATGAGGAGGAGAAATGGTTTTCACTTTAGAAGAGAATGAACAACTGCAAGATCCTCGGTGGTAGGAGGTAGGTTTTGTTGGAGGCGTGGCGTAGATAAATCATCCCGCGCCAACCAACACACCCGTCTCGCTCCTACAATCAAGATGGTGAAGAATGAAATCCTGTGGCCTCCCGTCCCTGTGACATGAGAAGAAGGAAATACTTGATTGTGTATTACCTCGTACCATTTTGAACTGTACCTATCTCCTCTCTGGGGACGATAGGTAGGTTCGACGGGCTAGGCAATGTCTGCTGTAATATCCACGATACCTCTACAAGATATCCAGAATGGTTATACTACTAGATTTATTTTATGCTCGATAGCTAAGATTTGGAACATATCCATTCTATTGTACATACAGTATACAATACAGGAAGACGCCATGTACCCCTTTCATTAATCAAGATCGAATGGGGTATATTACACAAACTAAGTATTCTGTCCAGACTTTGTTTCCAAACGCCTGACACGGATTTTCTTAATTGCCGTCAGTAATATTTGATGCGCAATCACCAGATCCAATATCTAGTATTGTGGTCACATGTGTGCATTCCTGTCACTCTGAAAGCAACCGCCAGAAATCACGGAATGGTGAGCAGATGGTAGATCCGGGTTACACAACATAGAATTATACAAGCAGCAACAAGGCACATGGGCAAGTTCTGGTGATGGAATGGCTTTTAGCCCGTGATTTGTGGATATCATTTCCAGACTCTGTCCAGCGTACCAACGCCTCTATAGATCTGAGCCCATCACAAAACCCCGAACAGGCCTGACAAAAATTCTATTTGTCTCTATCGAGCAGCAATAGCCAGTGGATATTCATCGCAAAAGTGCTTCTAGGAAGCATAACTGCTAACTCTCACGTGACCACATTGTTGCCGAGCCCCTTATCGTACATCTCTTTTAGTACACCCTGCAGGCATGAAGAACGTCTTCCCGTAGCCGTAGGTCCATGGCGGACTCTCAAGTCAGACTGCACAGGCTTGGTTAGTATTCCACTGGCTTCTCAATTGAGTTGGGGCAATAGTCTGGGTATTGGTACGCACCCTTGTGGCTTGGTCCGAGCAATGTCGCCCGACTTGCCATGTTGCTTGCCCTGTAATATCAAGTCAGAGGCCGTGGAGGTTTTCCCGGGCGTATCTGGATTCGCTTCTTACCTCCATGCCGCCTTCGACCACTAACCGATCGAATTGGAAGAACTGGCTGACAGCCGTTTGGCGCTGCGAAAACCCCAAGTTAGCCAGATCTCCCAGACTTGCTTGCGGCTTGGTGTCCGTCTATGTCCGGAGCTTCAGATAGAAGACTCCCTTGTGTCGCAAAGAAGAACTTTTCGCAGATTCGCGTGCAATTCCTGTTTCGCGGACCTTTATACATCGCAAACGCATCTTCTTGGACCAAAGGACTCCGAGCCGGTACTAGACAAAGTCGTGGGCAGGAGGGAGGACCTACCTTCAGCATTTGCAGCTCCTTCAGACCCTTCTGCATCAGCTCTTGCACCTCCCGCTCGTCCGACACGTTCTTGTTCTCGTGGAAAGCATCGACAGTCCGGCGGTGGGCGTACTCGCGGAAGTTGTAGGCCTGGAACTGGCGGCCTTGTCGTAGTAATGATCGGAACTGTTTCCGAGGAGGGTCGTCGTTAGCAACTAACTCATTTTTGGTTGGCGGGGATATCCATTCAGTTCTCAGTGCCGCTGAGCGGGCACGGTCGCCGGCGCAAGCCAACTCTCAACGCCATTGCTTCATGCGAATGGATGAGTGAGGGCGCTCGCTGTTGGTAGGGGACCACCACTGCTGCTGCTGCTGCTGCTACTTACCAATGACCGAGCTTGCTGTGGGATGTCGCCTTTCAAGGCGGAAGCGACGGGGGCCTTGGTCGCCATCGTCGCTCGCAGCTCTTGGGCTTGGGTTTGTTTCGGGGAGAGAGGAGCGCGAAGGAGGGGGGGGGGCGGGCTTCGTGTTGGACGAAATATGAAGCTGCTTGTCGGGATTTGGAGGGGGGTGATGCAAAAAGCTGCCGTCAATTACATATGCAGGGCAAATTCCGTTGGTGATTGCTACCACTACATAACCTAGTAACCAGTAACAATATGATACCCCCCCAGCCCAGCACCCTAAAACTCTTAGCGTCGGCCATCTGGGTTCGGTCGCCGCTCGTCATTGCCAAGACTCCGGGGATAAGCGTGCGTAAAGTATAAAGTAACCAAGTATACGCCGAGCTTCCCCCTTGTCGCAGCGCGTTAAACCAACATTACATCTCCGAGCTTCTCGGGGCAGAGCCGAAACTTGCTGCATTAATGGATTGTACAACAATGCATGTACTGGAAGCTATCGTCGGCGCTGAGAAGTCCCTGGCTAATATCGGGGTTTTTCGCAAAGCTCAGTGTCATCCACGAGGTGAGGTAAGATGATTCCACTGCGTATTTCTTCGTCTATTCAAGGCGGAGGCATCGCGAGCTGTACCGCTTTGAAGTTGAGTCAGGAGCCTTGAGGGCACTGGAAACCACGGACAGATGCTTGCGGAGAAGTAGCTCAGGTATCTAGCCGTCTACCTAACGCAACATTGTCATGCCAGAGACGCTTTCATCCGTCCTCTTGGCAATAGAGCTCCGAAGAGCCCCTATTCAAGTATCTGCTGGGATATCGCTATAGATGCCAGTGCTACCAGTACGGATCGAAGGCTGTCCGGACTAGGCCCTTTTATTGGAAGTATAACGCTATACAGATGCTGGTCTACGCTCCTGTGATAACACATTCCGAGATCGTCCGCCGAGGCCACTCACTTAGTAGCGAATGCACTCAATGGAAGAGGAAATACCTGTGGTGGGGGGACACCATACTCCCGGCCATGTTTGAAGGATCCAATCCTATCTTGGGCTTTCGATAGATTACATACTCATCCAACACGGCGAACTTTGGGCAAATTTGCTAATGTATCAGTAAAGGGGTGCCCCGATACGACGCAAGTCTCAATCCATTCCTGATTCCACCCCCGTACCTCTTGCCATGTATCTTTGCTATATTAATTTTGATGTATATAGACCCCGAGGCATTGATGAAAGTCTTGGGAAAAACCCGCGTACTTGATCCCGCATATCGCCTATCGTCGACCTATTAGGGTCAGTCCACCCACATCAGTTGGGTCTTCGTTGTCCGTTTCAGACGCAACAACTCGCCCCGAAGATTGCTGCGGCTCCTGGCCCAAGGCTATTTATTCATTATTCTTGTTGGTATGGGATTCAAGCCACTGGTATCACCATTCTCCGCCTCTCTCTGGGCAATGCCATCGGCATGTCGTTCATCCTGGCAATGACGATCGTAAGCAGCACCGCGGACTGATTTGCAAATCAACCCTCTAGGCCTCGAGCATTGCCTGTTCAACATGTGATCACTGTCTAATGTGTCTCTTATGCTATGCTCAGGCCAGATTGGGGCCCTTTGTTATCGATGCGCTTGAATATGAGGTAAGTTTGGTGTCCCAACCCGACCCCATGGTATCACCAAAGCTTATATGCTCCCTCACCCGCTCTGAAGCAAAGCAAACCTTTCAAAACAAGGGTTCATAAACCAACTTGACACTGATTTCCCTTGACCGGGCTGGTGTAGCCTAGCGGTAGTATCATTAGTATTATACTTAAAGGCAAGAGGAGTTCGATTCCCTCTTCGGTCATCCTCTATTTATTTCTTTTTTCTTTCTTTTTCCCTTCTACATCTACAACCCCCCCTTTCTCTTCCCTTTTTGTCCACCACAATCTGGTGCGTCAGCGCTGATCAAGGAGAACACCCAAGTACCCTAAATATAATTCTGAGGATTATGACTTTAATCTAGCCATCCATGCATTTCGATAAGGTGAGGGAGAAAAGAATGTTTTAGGGCGTCAAATGAATAAGGATCGTGTTTTAAAGGATATAGGAAATAGTACATCTTTCTACTCTTGTTTAATTTATTTCACTGATGCTGACACTGCCGATCTCCCTGTCCATTCAATATTCTAGCAGCACCGGTTCTAGGAGCGACAGCTAACAAATCACCATTCTTTCTGACGGGGCTGTGTCCTTGTACTTCCTCTTGGTGATATGGCGATGGTGTATTGAAGCCATATTGGAAGCTAACACACTCCATCCAGAGCCACAGAGGTCATGAGCAGGTCCAACAGCCAGCGCTCAATGGCAGACCCCGTACCTCGAGGAAAGCTTTCCCCCCCTAAACTGAACCAATTGAAGGTGACTTGTGACTGGGCTGTCCCTAACCGCAGAATCAAGATTGGTTCATGATGGCATACGTCAAGTTCGGATGCTACACTTGCTCCGGGGATCGCACTAAGACGTCTCTATCCTCTCTGCCTACATCCCGAGGCTACATTGACCGTAGGAAAAGGGAATGATACATGGATGAAGTGGTTCCGGTGCCACGTAAGAGCATTCGGGACAATCTAACGGTACCCTATCTAAACACCCGCGCAAGCACACGACCCGCGATGTGAACCGTAAATAGGTCCAGAGAGTAAGGTGAATTGGACGAGGGGTGGCTTCCTAGAGGTTCAATTTCTTGCTGTCCAGTGTGTAAATCAATTATTGGCTAGGTCTGTAGATCAGCAATACCAACCCAGGTAGACAGACTATGCCTATATACCCTCGGGGCTAGCTGGGGTCATGCATTGAAATGCGATGCTCAAGTCGTGGGACAGGTCTAGCTTTCGAATGGAAAGACGTTGAATGATGCACTGCCAACCAGCTGGCAAATCATGCACAAGGGATGCTGACACTCTGAGGAATTGAAGTGACGATGTTGCGAGTCTCGAAATGCCATGTTCTGATTGGATCCGCGAGCGGGTCACACGGGGTACGGAGCGGGCAAACCACCTTCCAGATACGTGCCTTCGAACCACATCTATTCTGAATATACCGAACCTCGATTCAACATCACCAGTCTTGTCGGCGACGCCATACATTAACGACAAACAGGGCCTATTCCGAGCCTTGGGGAGGAGACCGTACTGCGACGCCTGCCACTGAATTGGCCATACCCTTACACGGCGCGGGCGGAAGCTCAAGTCCTTAAGAGGGGCCAAGTGCAACCCGAGTGGGATGGACGATCACATTCCGATACAAGAGCAAGGGAGCACGAGGGTAAGTTTGTTACAATGTTATTGTTTTATGATCAAGATCTAGTTCTATCTGTGCAAGCAGGCCTTTGGCTGCCTTAGTGCTAGATGAAATGCTGGCTCGCTATCCGCCCCCGTCACCAAACTATGCGGCATAACCCATCCGAATAGGAAAAGGGGTCTCAACGATGCCACTATTTTAAGAAACACGGAAACATAAAGGGGATAAACTCCTCCGCTTGCCTTTAACTGATCGCCTATTCCGAAAACTCCGTTCTGGGGAAATGGATATCCCAACTCCTGAAAATGCTGCCGCAAAAAATTCCCAAAGAGATCCTTTCTTGGATCTAAAGTCGTATGTATCGTAAGATTACTCTTCACTTCTTGCTATTTGTCCCCTACATTATCGAAGGAGAAGGAAGAAGTGGTGATGATGATGCTTGTGGTGGTGCTTATTTAGGCAGCGACCTCTGCACGCTGCTCGATCTCCACCTTTTCCAGGGCGGCGGCGAGCTGCGCCTGCTCCTGAAGGAACTGGGCGTAGCGGGACTTCTTGTTGTGAATGCCGCACTCGGTCTTGGCCTGGCCCTTCCAGCGACCGGCGCGCTCGTCCTCGCCCTCCTTGACGGGGCTGGTCGAGTGCCAGTCACCGACGGACTTGTAGCCCTGGTCCAAGAGGGCGTTGTAGGGGACGTTGTGCTCGGCGATGTAGCCCCGGACTTGGGCGAAGCTCCAGTCAACCAGGGGGTTGATTTTGACGATGCCCGTCTCCTCGTCGACCTCGAGAACGGGGATCTTGTCGCGCTGTCCACCCTGAGAACGGCGGCGGCCGGTCAATTCGGCGGCCACACCCAGCTCGGCATACGCCCGCTGTTGGGGCTCCACCTTGGCGATCCAGTCGTACAGCTCGGCGGCTGTGTCGTACAGCTTCTCGCCGTAGCGCTCCTCGAATTCGGCGGGGGTCTCGGCGTCTGCGGGCTTGTACACGTGCAGGTTGACGTTAGGGTAGCGGGCCCGAACGCGGTTCACAAGATCGTAGGTCTCGTTGAAGTGGTAGAGAGTGTCGAGGAAGATGAGGTCGACTGAAGGGGCCTCCGGGTCTTCAGCTTGGATCTTGGAGAGCACGTCGATGGTGACAAGGCCCGACAGACCAAATGCGGTAGACTGGTACAGGTTGGGGAAGAGGGCCTTGACGAAACGAAGACGGTCTTGCACCGATATACGCTCGAGCTGCTGGTTGAGGTGGCGGATGTGCGGCTTGCTCAGGGTGATCAGTGGCAAGTTGGTGGTGGAGCCAGAGGCCGAGGAAGCCCCAGACGCATAGCCGGATTCGAGGTCAGTGGCAGGAGGCGACTTGGTGTCTACGACAGGCCGGACTGCCGGGGAGGATGTGAAGGACGACATCTGTGTGGATGCCATTGTGGAATGTGGTAAGTGCTGTTGTGAAATGGAGAGGGCGATACTTGTGTGGAAATATCGCCTTTTACTGGGTTCTTCGAGAGTATTCAATGTCTGGGAAGGGCACACGGGAGATTTATAATGGGAGCTAGCAAGGGCTGGCAGTTATGAGAGCTTTGTATGACGACAGACAGGTAGGTGGTCGCGTGAGTAGAGATGGGTATATGTTTACTTGTTTGGGGTATAAGTCTGGGGAAGGACAAACAAGAGTATGGGAAAGGAGGGAAGAAGAGTAGATATGTCTTGGGACGGGGAAAGGTAATAAGAGGGCTCGAGTTTCTACACGGGACTGATGCTCCAGTTGCCTACCTATGGTTCCTGGTTGGTGGTTTGGTTTGTAATATTCCACCTCGAGTACGAGGAGGGACTTACACCAGCCGCCCAGTGGGTGGAATTAGTAATTGCGTGCTGGGGGAGCAAGGGGAGTGAGCATACAAGTGCTACTGTATGGGCAAGTAGTAGCAAGAGCATAATGCGGATCCCTTTGTCGCTCCCGGCAGAAAATCTGCGGCGTCTATTGCCTACTATGGCCCTGCAGCGCCTTGGTAGTGAGAATTGCGTGATTGCGTGATTGCTCCTATTGCTGGCGGGCGGGCGGGCGAGCGAGCGAACTCTGCCCGAGTGCCCGAGTGCCTGAGTGCCTATCACCTATAGTCCTATGGATAGTACTACTATGGATGGCTTACCAACAAGTCCAAGTAGCGCCCCTGTCGAGATCAGATCTTTGACTTGGAAGTCTGAGAATCGATCACGACATCCGCGCTAGGCTGTTTGCGGTCAGCAGCGCTGTCGCTGATTGGCCCCTTTTGGACAAAACCGTTTATTTCAAGGCAAAAGCTGAAGAAGTACTGAAACTTTGCATTTTTGGACCAACAACACCCGCTTGCCGTTTCAGGACCACCAGACTTCGAGTACACGGTACGACCCAGCCAGATGAGCATGATAGCATGGCAGCATGGCAGCATGGCAGCATGATATGGGATTTTTCTCTCGTCGCCCAAAAAATTAAGGCAACTACAAGTAATCCACCAATTTATGATAGGTAGGGGCACGGTACTTACATGGCTGCATGGTAGGGGAATTCCCACTTGTCCCAAACGTCACACTTTTTTGCCTCGCCATTCGGGACCCACTGTGCATATGGACATGATTCCATAAGCTGACCATATATCGTACTTACAGACGCCCATCGCTACAGCGGGCAGCAAACGCTGGAGCTGCTTTGTTGGTTGTAGATCGCAGATGACACCATCATCGAACTTGATGATCAACAACCTCGAAGATAGGCAAGATGTGTCTACAGGTAGATGTTTGCATTTCGTTCAGTCTTGGCCTCCACAACCACGCATAAGGCGTCAGACCGACCTGGTCTGTCGAAATGGAAGGGAAGACGGCACGATATTGGGTCGGATGGCCGAGGCGCGCCCATGGCCAGCCCCAGCGAACACCGAACCCTGGACAAGTCTCTCTTTGCGATGGGGCCGCCAGGCAGACTTGCAAGCACGCCATCGCACTTCTGCATGGGCTCATCACACACCCTGAGGCTTGTTGACTGTTACTGGCGAACTCGAACTGGATTTAAAAGGTGTATGCAACCCCATGAGTCGAACAAGATAGATGCACGAGTGAACTGTCTTCTTCTACAGGGGGAGTGTGTGACAGACGATGATACCTCTCTCATGCATCTCATCTCCGGCATCTCGTTCTCCGCGATTACCTGCCTGAGAGATAGCGGTCCGGATGGGCGGAATCGAGTCGGTCATGTTTGCGTATTTCGCTCGTAACGCTTATGTTACCGCCGTGGGACAGAGCGAAGTCTTCGGCAAAGGTCAGTCACTATTATGCAACCGCACACATGCCAATCATGGCGTGCGTTGACGTGCTCGAAGGCGTGCTCCTTGGTACAATGTTAGCAGCGTGCGTAAGCTTGATAAGCAGCAATTCAAGATGTACACAGCACATGGACGTGCGTACGCAGAGAGATAGATAGTCGGTTGGTCGGTTACACACACAAGGGGATGGATGGATTGTTGTGCTGGCTGCAGGGGCGTGGACCAAGTGTGCAAGTGCAGGGCAGGAAGGACCGAAGAATCACGCCTTCATTTCTAGCGATGGCGTGCTCGCTCAAGAGAAAAAAAAACCGATGATGCTAAAAAGAAAGAGGGGACCATCATGCTGGTACAGCCGGACGTGCCGCCGCTGATGTCGTGCTTTTTGGGTTGAATTCGAGATCAAAGCCGTCGCTGTGAGGCTGACCCTGCACCGATAGCCAGGTTTTGCCGCCCCCGACAGCCTGACGTGGAGCCGCAGATCAACTGCTACCACCCACTACCCGATTGCCGACTGCCGACTGCCGTCCCTACAGGTACCTGCTGTATGTACATTCATTCGAGGTTGATTGGAAGCCCCCAAGCCCGCCCCCCAGATCTCCAATGATGCATCTCAACCTAACCGAAAAGAAAAACACCGGCATCCAATCCAAGGGTTCAATTTTACGTACAAGTCCGCTGCCTGTGGCCTGTCCCTGCAGTAGTATTGGGGCTTATATAATCAAACCTCCCTTGTACTGATGACCAAGCAGCAACTTTGAACTTCCTCGCGTTCCTCAAGCATCCAAGTAATTGTGACTTTATCAAGACGTACGACATCGGCCGACGACATAGCAACATGTTGTATCAGGGGCCCTACTCCGTTCTGTGTACAACTCCCCGTGTTTTACTCCCTCTTATCTGAAAAAGAGCATATTCTCATCAGGAGATGTACTCGTCGCCAGTGACTCTCAGTTGCCATTAGGTTAACCAGGCACATTGCAGCGGCTACAGCGGAGGAAAGCCGCCGAGGAAGGAAGTGGGCTTGCTTTGGATCTGGTCTGTCCTTGACTGAACTCCATATCAGCGGTCGCATATGGAAACCCACGACGGCGGCAAGCTCTCTCGATTCGCCGAGAAGAGAGTTCCGATCAGGATTGCTTCTTACCGCAAGTGGCAAATGACGCCGGATCCACGGCTATGTCAGATGGGTTGGTCCGCCGAACAAGATGGCGCTACACGGATCTCAGGTTCTTCACTCTATCTGCATTGTATCGTCAAGATCATCGAGCTCCGGAGCACCTGCGTGACATATGGACCCTCCCGTTGACACTCTAGCATATCCGAAAGTCTAAACCACTCGGCTGGTCTTCATCGTGGTGAGCAGCTCATCAGGTGAGGATAGTCCCATCAGAGTCAGATCAGACCGTTGCATGCCCCACGCGAGGCCCCGGCCGCGGAAGAGGTAGGCAGAGGGCTAAGGGTAGATAAGAATCTAGGCCCAGTGCCTTGAGAGGAAAGGGCGGGTCGCCTCGATGTGCACGACTGATGATTTTGCCTGGAAACACGAACGACGCCAAACCGTATGGTTGCCTATAACGCCGCAAGCATGGCGGGAACGGACTATGCTGAAATCTGACGATTGGTATCGGCCGATAGACGCCGTTCGATACTCTCGAATGTTCAGCTGCTCGAGATACGATATATGCCAGACGTTCATGACTTTCTGGCTTTTGTTGAGGACGCAATGATTCAAGACTGGACCACGTTTTATCGAGCCTCTCGGCCTAATAGCCGGTGGGCGATTTGAACGGCTTATGACATTGTTTACCCGATGAGCAGTTGTGATACTGGCTCCATATTCTGACATGTTGGGGAGACGACAAATTCTCTACCCCGTTTTGACATGGCCGGAGACCATATGGGACATAGGGCTGTCCGGTCCTACGGCGCCCTTCGTGAAACATACTCGACAAAGGGCTTCTTGCTTTATCTTCAGTACAAGTGCAGTATTTGGATTGAATCCAGACGTACAGGTAAAGCATGCGAATACAGTAGTGTATTGATACGCTCAGGGTAGCGACGAGCCAGGTCATGGGGTGTCGCAGTGATGTCCCCCTTTCCACGGGAAAGCTCTTGGAACAGCCATGTTTCCAAGGCAGTAAGGTCCTCAGGTATTTCGAAGACCTAATCGCCAGCGTCTTGACTGGACCTACCAAAGAGGTATGGAATACACTACCTGCTCATCTGTTTGTTAATATATCTCGGGTTGAGAAGACTCAGTGGTGGAGCTTATCACTATTGGTTATACCCGCTTGATGCTCTGTTCTTCCCTCGTCGGCGAGTATACAATTCTGATTTAGGACTTATCTCTCTCTTTGCCTCGCCCCCAGACGGCCTCGCTCTCTCGCTCTCCAATAGTGGTGATTCCTCCCATAACTCTGAAGCTCTCTAACTAGTCTTGCAAAGAGCCGTGACTGAACAATTGGATCTGCGACGTGTTGATGAGGAAGCCGCATGTGGTCAGACGGAGAGACAGATGGACGGCCTTTTTCCAGGCATGTGTCCGCCTTGAGACTTATTGCCGGATGGGACATCCTAACGGTGCGACATAATCTATTTATCACTAGGTTTCGAACTTTATACGGCAAGACAAGTATTGAACTATACACCGCCGGGATGTATCCCGAGAAGATCGGCGGAGTTGACCTTGACTTCACCGAGTGCCGCCCTATACATAATTGCGATAATGTCCGGACCCAAGGGCAAGTCGGCACAACCCTTTCGGAAAAGATCGTCGAGGAAACCGAATTGAAAAGACAATCGAGAGAAAGGAATTGCTCCGCCCTGGAGCTAGTTGGATGCCGAACTTCTAGGCCAAGGATGCGCCGAAGTGGATAGACGTCCTCCTGCCTTGGACCCCGCTTGGAGGTGGTTGCTGGCAAACTCGATTGCTATTAGCTACCAAGCGAAGAGGACCCTGAGATGAGCTCATGCTGCTCTAAGCCCCGACTTGTGCCATCTGGCGAATAGCCTACAAAAGAAATGCACAAGGTACTTCAAG
Organism: Apiospora malaysiana; assembly: GCA_006508115.1. Classification (NCBI taxonomy): domain Eukaryota; kingdom Fungi; phylum Ascomycota; class Sordariomycetes; order Amphisphaeriales; family Apiosporaceae; genus Apiospora; species Apiospora malaysiana. The sequence goes on from QUSE01000031.1 coordinate 254,991, forward strand.
GGAAACGTACAAATAATCTGGACGTAATATACCGGGGCCTCCGTCTATTGTAAAGACCCCTGGAGACAATATCTACAAACGTCAGCTGTTGACTTCAGCCCCCTTTCCTGGAGAAGACATGGCAACAATACGGACGAGATCAATTTTGCCGATCAATGAGTTGCGACTAAGTATATGAAGATGTACCAATTGACGCTTCAAGTCTAGAGACTAACTACAAAAAAATAATACACTGACAACCCTGACATCCTTTGAAACTCCCTTTGCCTACAGCCCCCAGCTTATGTACACATTCCCAAATCATCGATGAAAGCTAGCACACACGGCTCTCTTAGTTGGCAACATCAGGCTGCTTCTGCTCAGCCGGAGTTTCCTCAGCTTGTGGCTGCTCTGTCTCCGTTGCACCCGGAGCCGGAGCCGGAGCCGGGGCTGGGGCTGGGGCTGGGGCGCTCGGTGCAACTTCATCCGTAGCCTGTTCTGGCGCCTCAATCAGAGTCTCGACTATGGTCTCGACGGGAGCTTCGACAGGAGCTTCGGCAGGAGCTTCGACTGGGGCCACGACAGGCGGCGCAGGCTCTGGTTGGCTTGTTGGTGCCAGTTCCGTGGGCGCTGTGGACTCCGGTTCCGCAGCGACCTCAGCGGACGCTTGCTCATTTTCTGGGCCCTCTTTGGAGTCGCTATGGTGCCGATCTAGAACGGCTTCGAGACCGCCTAACAAGTCGGGGCTTGCAGGCTCAATCGCCGCCTCTTGAGCCGGTGCTGCTGGCGGGTCCACGGCAAGATCCGAGGTCTGCACAGGGTTTAGTGGCGGCAGCGAAGTGGCCGCTGGCTCCTCAACCGGAGCTTGTGGAGCAGATATGGGAACAGGAGAAACATGTTCTGCAGCTTGCTGGTGAATCTCGACAGTAGGACTTGGCTCAGAGACAGTCGCCACTGTCGCTGGCTCTGCTGGAACTATCTGTTTCGATACTGACGAGAATGGTTCTTCGATGTCCATCTGGTGATCCTCGGGTGCTTTTGAAGCCTCAGGGGTGCTTTGTTGTTTGGGTGCTTCCTGTGCATCTACGGGTTCCTGCTCAGGAGCCGGGGTCTCCGAGGGTTCCTTCAGTGGTGATGGATCACTCGCTGCAACATGCGATGCTTCTGCGGTCGTCTCGATCTCAACTCCTTCCATTCCTGACACTGGCTCGACAGCCGTCGGAGATTCAGATGCGACCTGAGGTGAGACTTCAGGCGCGGCTTCGGGTATGGCCTCAGCTACAGCCTCAAGAACAGTCTCGGACACTCCTTCAGGCACGATTCCAGATGCTGCTTCCAATGCGGCTTCCGACACTGGCGCTGTCGTGGGCTCAGCGGTAGTTTCAGGCGCAGATTCCGGCAATACTTCTGGTGCGAGTTCTGGTAGCGTTTCCGCCACGGCCTCTGTCACAGCTTCCGATACAGCTTTCGATACAATTTCTGCGGGAGCTTCTGAAGCAGGTTCAGGCTCAACAGCAGCTTCCGTAATAGTTGATGTGACATCCATCATATCCACATCAGCTGAGGGCTGGGGTTCTGTGCGCATATCCTGTTGGTTGTCAGGTTGCTCTGCTGGCACCGCGGCGGATTGCTCCGGCGGTTGTTCGACCGACTCAACAGGAGCTGGTATTGGTTCCGATTTTGTCTCTGCTGGTAGTGCTACTGGAGGCTCGCTCGAAGCTGACACTGCCTCAGGTGGGCTCACATGAGATGGCTGCACTGGGGCAGCCTCGGTAGGCGAGGGGATCGAAAGAACGTTCTTCAATGGACTGCCTTCCAGGCGGGAAGCCATCAAATGTGACGGGGGTTGCAGCGGTGGGAGGTTGGTGGCCGACAGCGACTCCTCGGGCGCGGATATATCCATGGCATCTGGGTCGATAGGTGGCGCAGTAATAGCTGGCGGCTCAACGGATGGGGAATTCTTCATATCTTGGTCGGCACTGCTCTCCTTGTCTGGAGCCGCCGGCGTGCCGTTGGCAGTATCCAGGACCTCCCCTTCTTCATTGTCATCACCATCCTCACCCTCCTCGCCGTCGTCGCTGCCATCTTCATCGTCATCGGCCTCGCCCATTTCGGTGTCTTGATTCTTGTGCTCGTTGTGGTCATCATTCGCCCCTTCCTTCTTTACGGTCTATGTAATCGTTAGTTGTGCTGTATCAATAAGAGGCTCACATTTTGTATGACTTACATCAGTTCCTGCATTCTCGGGTTTGGGGCCCTCAACAGGGGCCGCGCCAGGCACTCCTGAAGGCTCCGGCCGCGTACTAGCAGGAATTGGCAGCTTCTTCTTGCGTCCCCTACCCGGACCCTTGGGTTTCCTCTTAGGGGGTGGAGGCCGTCGCTTGACTGGTGTCGGTGCGGCGGTGCCATCGGGGTTCACGTTTGTATTAGGCGCTGGAACCACTGTGGTGGAGATGATTTCGCCATCCACAGATTGACCTTCAGCCAGAGTGACCTCTTGTGTATAGGGGTTGCCAGCAGCATCAACGCGACGAACGGTAGCTTTGGTCACTGTGGGGCCGGAGGTGAGTCCAGCTGGCAGACTCGAAGACAAGGTCACTGTATTCTTCCTCCTCTTGGCAAGGTGGGATACAGTTGATCCTTCGGCATTACGGGGGATTTGTTTCCACGCCTTGATCATGAAACCCTTTGTACTCTGGTCATCCTCTTTCTTCTCTGCCTTCTCGGGGGGAGCATCGGCATCGGCATCCTCTTCCTCGGCCGGCGCAGGCCGCTTGTATAGTCTTCCGGACCTTGCAGCTCGGAGAAGCTCTTGGGTGTGCTGTGGCAGAAGGTTCGAATCCTTGGGCATGCCATGGGGCAATTCATGATCCCAAATGTCGCTCTTCTGGGTGGTTTCGACCGGTGGAGGGGGCGCGACGCTTATCCACTCCTGGCGCCATTGCCGAACGGGTAGTCCTGCGAGATGAAAGTCAACACTACATCGGGTTCAAGTGACGGTAGAGCGCGCATACCTTCAAAGTCGTCGTGTTCGACGTATGCGCCTCTGGCTCCTCGTCGCGTCTGAGTGTTGGTCCGAAACTGCAAACAATTAGATCAATCCATTTGCTTTGTGAGCCAACGAGTCATGCTTACATTCGGCGCCATCACGACCCTGATTCCAATTGTTAAGTCATGTATAGTTGGATGAGGTTTGGATATTATCGCGGTTGATGATAGTGTCTGTCGCAAGTTTACTGAAAGCTATTGGATGATAGCCTTGCAATCAAGTCGCGACTTTCCGTGGACTGGCCATGTAAGCGGAAAACGGTCCGTGCACTGCTTACTGAATCCACCCTTGGCACCCAGTCTACAAAGTACCAACCAAGTGTTGCGTCTTGAAATTGGAACTTCGGCGAGGACAAGACAACAGCAACATGGCAATTTGGGATATACACTATTTGAGCTACCTAGGGAAATATATATTTCGAGGGATATCGTAGCTTACACATCTCAGTTCTATTTTCGGTGTGCCCTGTTATGCGTCGCATCGACTTTGCTCTCTAGCTTTCCACAGTGGTAGATTATTCCCAGCTGGTATAGTTGTTGTAACTGAATGGCCGATCGGTAACGAGGTCGCTCTTGAAGACACTGCTGAGGATCTCGTTGAGGTTCTGGTCGTTCTCGAGTAGAGTGGTGTGGATGATGACGATGTCGAACTCGGCCTTGGGCTTTATCGCTGGCATGACAACACGAGACCTATTTCTATACGCAACCTCTTTGAGGTACACCTCCATAAAGGGTCATGGAGCATGGCTTGTCTATATCTTCATCTGGAGGAGACTATTCTGTCGCTTCTTGGCTACCATTCTTGCTGTCAATAAGTCGTCCTGCCTTAGGCCCTATCTTCACCCTAGTTAGAGTACAGATGCTTTTATTCAATGTAGGATTAGACTTATAGAATCAATTAATTGGCGTAATGTTTTAGCAATGTAGATGTACTAAGTGACAGTGCTTTCTATAGACTCGCCATGCTCAAGGTAAACGTAGGCAGATATAGTATACCTGAGCAATTAAAATTCACAAGTTGACTCGGCTACAGCTAACATATAAGGCAGATAAATTGCAATATAGTACTGATGCAGTCGTACAGAACCGCCGAGCCCAAGGTAAGTAGATAGATGTCCTATTTGCAGTCAACACACTGATCCAACCCGTCCGCTTTGAATAAAGCAGGAGGAAGCCTCCCCACGAAAGTTCTAGTACTCCCTGATGCTCACTTTCAGTCTTTCGAATGGCGGTTTTATAGAACCATGGGAGCCTCGCAGAGTACGGCGCCAGGTCACTTTGATACTGGGATCAGTGCGATCAGCTCCGGATGTACGTGGGGGTTTGACGACCAATACAGAGGTTATACAGAAAGTCAGGGGCGACTATTTAGCGTAAGACAGACTAGATATCACTAGGGTACCATTACATTAGGTTCAACTCCTAAACAGATCTCTCTCCATTGCTGTAATGCTGAATTCGGATGTTTATGTATATACAAAGGGACAGTGCTGTCGCGTCGTCTAGTGCCGCATGTCAGGATACCAACTCACTCAACTACTCCAACTTGAGAGGGTTTAGTAGCCATCCTTGCCCCATTTGTTGTACTTCTCGTGGAGTCGCTGCGAATCTCTGTTAGCAATGCGTATCCTCACTACAGCAGAGGTTCGAGAGGTATCCGATTGCCCTTGGGCGGAAGTTGATGCGAGACCTACCTTGGGGAGATCGACGTCGGGAACGACGACAACATTGACAGCGCTGGGGGCGTCCTTGGGAGCGTTCGAAGGGTCGCCGCCAGGGTGGTATTGGTATTTACCAGCCTCGGAGCCAGTCTCCCAAGGCATGGCCTCCTTGGACATGTTGACGGGGGCCTCGGATGTGGACTTGGTGGGGGTTCGGCCTTTTTGACAGCAGCTGTATTAGCACACGTCCCCGTTAATCCGGCTGGGGCTTAGGAATTCGCATGATGCGTACCGAAGTAAAGACCAGCGCCACCGAGGGCAGCGCACATGACACCTCCGAGAATCTGTTTTCCCCAAGTCAGCGGATATGTCCAAGACACAGAATCTGCCAATTGCCCTCGTTCATGAGCTCCAAGGCGCTTGCGAGGAAGCACCGGCCGATTGGGCGGCGCTTCTACGGGTTTGACGGGATATGACGCACGTAAAGCTCGGGGTTGCGCTTCGTCTCAGCCTTCAGGTTGGCGTCAACCTGAGCCAGACGGCGAGTGCTGGTAGAGAAAGCTCGGCGGGCGATCATGGAAGCCATGATGAAAGATTGCTGCGGTGGTTGTCCGGGGGTGAGGTCGTCTCGGTGGGTGGTCGCAGCTGTTTGGGCAGGTTTCGAAGAAGGTAATTGAGGATGGTCACAAAAGGACGATGGTTCGATCATTTGCAAGAGCTTATTCACCATTGGCCAATAGGCTTGGGTTCTCGGCTGTATGTGGGGGGTCTTGACGCTATTCGAGGCTGACCAGTCCGCCAGTCCGTAGGGCCGTCAATTGTGGCTTCCAGCTGTGGCTTCAATGTTGGAAATGGAGTCCTAGAGTCCCAGAGCTTCAATTCCCACCTTCTTGCTGGCGTCCAGTGGGGCGTCCAAAGAAGGAGGGTCTGTGCTGAGGTGCATTAACCCCCATGCGCAGCGTTTGCTGCATTCTAAATTACGGATAGGCGAGCCCATGAAAAAAACGACATTGGCTCTCAGATGCAAACCGCTGTCAAGAAGTGCCTAGGAAGTGTGCCTTGGTTGCTTCTGGCGTCGAGTTTCAAATGTGAGGCATCTCCAAATGACAGGGCAACGAACCTACGGACTAGATACTAGATTCTTCGTTGGAATTTCTAAATTGATGTACTATTGTATTAGATTATTATATACTCGTATTGATCAAATGGATGATACTTACCTGGCAGTGCGGAGTCATATGGCGGTACTTCAAATGTTGTATCGACATTACATTAACACATACCTACAGTACTACCCGACTACAGTATATGGAGGTAGGTTAGGCACATAATTGGCATGTAGGCTGGTAGGAGACATCCATCAGATGCAGGTGCTATCTTAGATTTTGCCTGCGCATTGGCCCCCCTTAAAGCATTTCCCTGCCTGTGCTTGATTGCCTGCGTGCCGTGTTCATCAATCACCAGATGAGCTGAAGAATACCTAACCAAGATTTCTTCCCATCGTGGACTTGGCTTCGCTCATGCACGTTGTTGCTTTTGCTTCTATTCTCTCCTTCTACCCCGTACTCCGTCTCAACTCATAGTTCTTAATCATCCACCGCCAACCCCGTCCGCTCGACTACTACTACAAGACAACCCGACACTCTTTTTCTGCTGCGCAGAAGAATCCGGCCGTCTCGGTCAATCATCACCTACGCTCTCTACGGCCTGACACGCCCCCAACCCCCAGTTTCAAACCCGGCAGCCAACAACTTCTCGAGTACACATACATACCCGACCTGTTCGCAACACGCCACATTAATTCTTACGCTTTGCGTCGCCTACAATCACCGTATATCAAGATCGGATGAAACCGAAATTCGCTCCCTTTTGTCAATCCAAGCCGCTACTGCGAACGGCGCCGCTACAAACATTGCGACACCACACCCTGGAGATACCGACCGCGGCCTACAGTCTGACGCCAGGAAACCCGCTCGAGACGGCATGCCAGTAGCCGACAGCAGGCGCTGCTGAATATATTGTGCTACTTGGTGAACATTTATTTCGACCCTATTCTGCACCGATAAGCACAATGGCATCAAACGAACCGCACGAGCGGTCGGAATGGCCCCAAGTAAGCGACGACCTTCCTCCCAAGCCGCGCTTTCCTGCGGGTCCTCCAAGCATTGTCTCGTCCCGTATGACAGATATCGCATCCGAAGATGGCGATGGGCACGCTGCCGAACAAATAAGAACTAGCACCAGCATAAACCGAAGAAGCGGGATTGCGTCCGAGTCTCGACCTGATACCGCAAAAACCGGCATATCCTCTCGAGGTTGGTCGCAATCAGGGCCACATCGCTTAGGTTATCAGAGAGGAAGTGTCGGTAACAGCATTTATGGATCTAGTGCCGGTGGTAGACCGATGAGTTCCGCAAGCAGAAGTCATGTACCATCATTAACTTCGCATGCCTTCTTCCATCCTATGAGCTCTTCCAGGCTGCAAGCACAACGAGGGGCATCCCGACCCTCGACAACGACTACCAATCAACAGCCCGCTCTGACAAACGAAGAAGCCGCTACTGGGAACAGAACTAGCGTAATACAACACCACGAAGGCACGACAAATCCCACGAGACTCAGCCAACTTTCTCACCAAATCACGAACGACGAAGAGCTGCACCATCAACTACCCCCTTCAAGGGGAACGGATGCAACGGAGGGCGAAACATACGACAGGGTGACTGCAAATACCAGTCCCACCCAGGATCACTATCCCGCTGCTAGTCTCAGTGAGAGTGTACGCCCTCTACAGCGGAAAAAGCCCGAGAATAAGACTCTTAGCCTTGATGTTGATAAGAGCCTTGGCTACAAGAACGGTGCGAACTTGCCAACGCCAGCAAAGTCGCCGCGGTCGTTTCGGTCAGGCTTCATGCTACCTAACAAGGGGGACAATGCTAGCATAGCACCAAACCGTAGTATGCCAGGGGCAGAGAAGCTCTCCTCTGGTGCCTCGTCACCTCAGCTGACTCCCTTTGCCCCTGTGATGCCAGCTACCAGGCCGTCTGCAAAGGAGAAGCACCCAAAGCTCGGTCGAAACCATGAGTATTTCGAAGGAAATACGGTATTTGCGATGGGTGGGAGGCTGCAGAATACCCATCATCGGCCTATCAACATCGCTACAGGCTCACTCGTCGTGATTCCTGCTGTTCTCTTCTTCATCTTTTCCGCCCCCTGGCTTTGGAACAATGTATCACCGGCAATCCCTCTTGTCTTCGCCTATATCTTCTACATCAGCATGTCGTCCTTCATACATGCATCGGCTTCAGACCCAGGAGTAAGTATACTAAGCCCTAGTTATGTTTCTAGAGTTGATTGAACTAACAGCATAACCTCAGATCTTGCCGCGCAACATGCACAAATTCCCTCCCCCGGAAGAGGATGAAGACCCACTACGTCTGGCTCCTCCCATGAATGACTGGACTCTGATCAAGTCGGCCGAGTCCAGCACAGCAGCTATGGAGGTGCCTACCAAGTACTGCAAGACTTGCAATATCTGGCGACCGCCACGTGCCCACCACTGCCGCTTATGCGACAACTGCGTCGAAACCCAAGACCACCACTGCGTTTGGCTTAACAATTGTGTTGGCCGCCGCAACTATCGCTACTTTTTTACCTTTGTTACCGCGACTACATTCCTTGGAGTTTACCTTATCGCGGCTTCGCTCGCCCATGTTCTGGTATATGCTTCCCAAGCCAACATATCTGTTGGAGCCGCCATTGATGTTTTTCGTGTGCCCTTCGCCATGTTCATTTACGGAATCATCGCGACCTTGTACCCAGCCGCTCTCATGGGCTACCACATGTTCCTCATGGCCAGGGGCGAAACAACCCGAGAGTTTCTCAACTCTCACAAGTTCCTCAAAAAGGACCGATACAGGGCCTTCACCCAGGGCAGCGCTTTGAAAAACTGGGTTGTCGTCCTTTGTCGGCCTCGCCCGCCAACCTACTATCGGTTCAAGAACCGGTTCGAAGAGGGAGATCAGCGACTCGGGGAGCGAAAGACGCGCGACGACACCAACGCCAGATCCCACGGCCAAGATATGGAGATGCAAAACGTGAAGCCGCTGTCGTCTTCCGGGTTTCAAGGCCCGACCTCTCTCCGCAGCCACGCGGAGTAATCTTGATCAACATGGTTTGGTTTATATCATCAGTCCCTTGTTTGGACCCCACCGTCTGCGTTAGACACGAAACGTGTATATGTTCTTATTGTGTAATGTTTTTCAACCTATACCCCCTTATGTTTTTTATTCAATTGTGTACACCATACCAAAAAGTACTGGCCATCCTTCAGACAGACCGGCGTTCGATGAGAAGATACAACACCCTCAAAAATTAGATTAGAGGTGGACAATGTATAAGCGTGCAAGCGTCATCTACATAAAAAATCTTCTAAGATGACAATAATACCATAAATGATTCCCAGAGTGCATATATATCCGAATGAATGCCAGCGAGATCTGAAGCGACAATTAGTAACGGCTGGCCGCCTACTCCGATCCGGCCTTGATTATCCCGAGCAGCATGCGGCGCCCCACAAACCCCAGGATTCTTCAGGTAGCGTCCCAAACAACCGGGCATTTCTTCCACATATCATGATGAGTGACAGGTCTCAGCAGCTTAGATCTCTTAGAGCCAATGCGGGGAAGCCTGTACCTGAACTTGGTAAATATCGGATATTGCTTCCGGGCGAATGGTTGCGGTGCTCTTTACGCGATATGATGTAGCAGCAGCAGCCTTGGCCATTATCCTACCTGGGGAAGGCTATATAGCATAAGATGATATTCCCATTTCCGAGGAGATAAATGTCTGATATATCTAGGTCTTCACTTTCTGTAATTACCGAATGGTTCAATACCCGGGGAAAGACCACCAACATGCGGATTGCGACTGTTGCCGCCACTTTGGCTTTGCTACTGAGTAGCGGTCATGCTCATACTCTACCTTCGCGGGCAACGCCTCGCCCTTTTCTTCAGGAGCTTGGCAAAGAAACATGGATAATTGGCAATGAGATCTGGAACATGACTCAGGGGCGCCAGTACGGCGTCCAACTGTTCTACCGAGAACACGACTGCGTCGGTGACGCCGTGGGTCACTACGTTAGCTATAGTAAGTCTGTCCCGGCCACACCTCTGTACGCTGTGATGTGTATTGAACCAGAAATGTACATATGAGATGGATCTATACTCTTCACAATTCTCATATCATCTATAGACGGCGCGCAGAGCGATCTGAACTGGACTGCGGCTTCCATCGAGAAAGAGGGTACTTACAATGGCGCAGCGTACCTCGATGTCAAGTTCACAGCGCGCGAGGGCGATATGCACTGGGTGATCTTCTCCGGGCTGGCAGGCGCCTACCAGTACTTCGTCAACCGCGACCTACCGGTGCTAGGCGAGTTTCGCACGCTGTGGCGACTCGACAATACCACCTTCACACACGGCAAGACGGATCTCCGGGACGAGGCGCTGCCGCCCCTCAGCGACTACCGACCCGAGAACAAGGTGCAGGACGAGACATGGCTAAAGCCCGATGGTAGCGGCGGATATCTCACCAAGTACGACCTGTCGAGCTGGATCCGGACGCAGTCGTACTACGGGGTCTATGGCGAGCGGTTTGGCAGCTGGTACATCAACGCGGGAAAGGACTATTACAATGGCAATCATCTCAAGCAGGAGCTCATGGTAAGATTACAATCCTAGCCCTTCTTCGATATGAAGGAGAGAAGAGAGACTGATGCTAATTTGCCACGATATGAAGATTCACCGCGAGTCAAAAACCGGCGACGCGGTACAACTCAATATGATTCACGGCACGCACTTTCAGGTCTCGGCCGTCGACGAGTTCCCCGAGGGCAAGATGTGGGGACCCTGGCTTTGGTACCTCAACGACGGGTCCCGCGAGGACGCGGCGCAAAGGGCCGCCGACGAGTTCGCAGCATGGCCCTACGCCTGGCTCGAGGACGAAGCGTACCGACAGCGCGGCTCTGTTCGAGGTCAGCTGCAGCTGTCGGATGGTCGGCCGGCCACGCATGCCGCCGTGCTCTTGGGAGACAACGGCGGCAACAAGACGGCGCTGGACATGGGCTCGGACTACTACTACACGGCCTACGCGGACGCGGAAGGCCGATTCGCATTTCGGGATGTCCGCGCCGCCACCTACGGCTTGCAAGCCTGGTCCAACGGCAGCAGGATCGCCGATGTGACGACAGAATATCTGCAGAAAGATGTTGTGGTCAGGGCGGGAGAGATGATGGATCTAGAGACGATGACTTGGCGGGTCTCAGACAAGACCAAGATCTTCCAGGTGGGTGACTTCGACCGCGCCAGCTATGGCTTCGCTCACGGCGGTGCGCCATACGAGCATGGCCTCGTGGAGAAATGCCCGGCCAATCTGAATTTCACGGTGGGTGTTTCCCAAACAGAGGACTGGTGTTTCGGGCAGTCCAAGTTGGGAAGCTGGGTTATATCATTCTCCTTGGACAAATCACCGGCCCCTTGCCGGAAGAGAAGTGCCAACAACCTGAACAAACCACAAGAAGCGACCCTCATAGTGTCCTTGGCGGGCTACTCGACGGGCGCCAGCTCCCGGGTCTGGGCCAACAACGTGGTCATTGGAAACCTAACGAGCGGCGCCCCGGGGCTGTTGAATGACCCGTCCCTCTACCGCTCGGGCACGACGGCGGGCGAGTGGCGGTATTTTGAGTTCCCGTTCGATGCGGAAACGGTTCTCAAAAAGGGGATCAACGAGATCCGGTTCGAGGTCACGAGGAACACGACATGGCGTGGGTTCATGTGGGATAGTATTGTGTTGGAGTGGTAGGGCAGAAAAGACCAACACAAGGAGGAAGAGGCAATTGAATATATTGAATGCATATACAAGTATTTGTTTTCTGCCGCTTTCGATATCTTATATACTAATATTATGGCTGTAGATATTATTGAGTGACAGTCTGGATGTTTGTTGAACTACATGTGCAGAGTGACAAAGTTATAAGAAGTTAGGACGGGTACCTGATGTTAGCCGGAGCTCATTGCGTCAGAAGCAGAAAGCGGCTGTGGGCGGCCCCACAATAAAAGGTGCTGGGTGCTGGGTGCTGGTGCTGGTGCTGGTACTGGTGCTGGTGTTGGTGCTGGTGTTGGTAACAATTGGTGTGCCTCGCTCACTCGGAAATAACCGCTCCGCCAAAGCTCGGGAAACGTTCCAATTGAAGATTGAAGCTCGGCCTCCAAAAACAGCATCACCAAACCCGTAATTGACGACAGACGTAGAGTCTTCCTCCCCCGGCCGGCCCAAGACGAAAGCCAATTGACCAACCATACACACATCATGGGTGCGAGCTCCTCCAAGGCCGCCGATGGCCAGTCTTCTGCACATGTCTGGAAAGCGTTGGTCTTCCCTCAACCGCCCCAAACTTGGCAACATGTGCGCGCATATGTACTGACATGACCTACCGATGCAGTTCTGGGCCTGTAGGCGTATCACAGGATGTCGTCGAGCGCCTCCAGGGCAGCAGCGAGGTACGGGCCATTCTACTACACAACACCAGTTCTTTTCGAGCCCCAATTGCTACGACCCAATCCATACCCAGTCAAAGGCATTGAAATCAAAATAAACCCTACAAGATGCAGCACACGCCAGAGACTTGATCCGTATACTGGCTACATAACTAACCCAATCCTTCGACAGAGCGATGTCTCCCGCGCCCAGACCCTCGAGCTCGCCGTGCAAGCCCGCGTGGCCGAGGAGCTGAAGAAGCTGGAGCAGGCCGAGAGCGCGGCCCTCAAGGCCGCCTACCAAAAGGCCAACGCCGCCGAGGACGAGAAGTACCAAAAGGAGACGGATGACAAGAACCGCCACACCGTGTCCAAGGAGGTCGAGGCGCTGCGCTCGCGGCTCGACAAGCGGAAACAGCTGCGCGTCCTGCCCGACAGCGTCGAGCGCGCGCGCACGGGGGTCCTCGAGTGCCTCCGCGACAACGACCGCCGCCCGCTCAACTGCTGGCAGGAGGTCGAGAACTTCCGCGAGGAGGTACGCCGGCTGGAGAAGGAATGGGTTGACCGGGTCGTGCGATGAAGAGGGGAAAAAACGGACGGGCGGACGGGGTGAACAGTCTCAGCCAGTGATGGATAGGGATGTTATATTACGGGCAGTAGGGAAAAGAGGCCGGCAGATGGAAGGGGGAATCAACCGGTAGCAGGTCAGGGTGACTGATGATGGTACGATACTATAATGCCAGCAAAACACCCTTCGAAGAATTGATGGCCTTCCTGTAAATTATCTGATAGAGAGAGAAAGAGTTGGGGTCCCGGAGAACGGAACCCTCCTTGGCTGCTACATATCTCACTGTATGTGTGTGTTGATTATTTTCATGAGAAGAGCTGGGTCATATTTTGCCATAATTTCATGTGAAAGCTGTATTCAGACTCAAATCTACATCACTGTCGTCTCCTGCTGCTACCGTATTTCCCACCGACTGGTCGCCCTGGCTCTGCTGCTGGTTCTGCAGCGCCGCTTTCCTCTTCAAGCCCTCGGCCTTCTTCCTCTCCCGTCTAGCCTCGGCGTCCTCCCAGACCGAGCCATCCCCTTTCATCTTCGGGCCAGTAGATGCCGGAGCAGTAGCCTCCAGCACGGCGCTCCGGAATCGCTGGATCCGCCTCGTGTTCTCGGCGAACCGCTCGTTGCCGATATCCACCAACGTCCGTAGGTACGCTGGCGTCACGGTGCACTCGACTTTTTCGCCGCCGCCGCCGCCCTCCTTCTTGACTCCCACCAGGGACTCGAAGGTCAGGCCCATGCAGCGGATCGCTACCATGGGTGTGGGCGTCGTCTCCGCCCCTCCCGCTGCTGTTGTTGCGGTCAGGTTGATGGCGCCGCTCTCGCGAAATCCCGCTTGCAGGCCGCAGCGTAGGAGGAGCTGGGCGTGCGCTGGTGACGCGGTGAGGACGTGTAGAATCTGTGACCTGGTCAGCATATTCCCATGTATCAGAAACGTCAAGGAACCGTTGGTTGCTGTGTCTGTAACTTGACAAGGCAGGGGGCAACCCAAATGTACTCTCTTGACCGAGTCGCCCATGCATTATGCATACTAGATGCTCACTTACCATGGGTTCAAATTTAAAGTGGATGAGCCTCGAGGACGTCAATGGGGAAGAACAATCTCCTTTCGACAATGACTCTTCGTTCTCTCCCTCCTCGTGTTCATTCTTCAACCCAAGGACCTCTTTCAGATCCTTCTGCTCGCCATTTGGCTCCGTAATACCCACCGGGTCATGAGAGACGAACAGCCAGTTGCCGCCACCGCCCTTGCCCCCTGCAGCCGCCAAAGTAGTACCAGCCGGTCTCGCCGCCGTTGCGGCCCCGTCATCGACATCGCCTTCCACGAGCTCCTCCCCGTCCTGCGTCTCATCTGCGCGCCAAGAGGAATCCGAGGTACCAACAGCCGCAGCGCCACCGGTTGTCGTTTTCTTCTTGACGCCCTCGACAAAGACGCTGACCCGCCCCCCGCAGCTGCTCGTGGTCACGAACCCGTCGAGCCCGTTGAGCTCGTCGATCAGGTCCCGGATCCCCGCGTCCACGGTGCCCTTGGGGCTCGCGTCCGTGTACTCGTCGTCGGGCACCGCGAGCTGGGCCAGGATCTTGCGCTTGCGGGCTGCGAAGTCCCCGCTGATGGTAATAGTAGTCGTGGTAGTAGCCCCCGCCATTTTCCCTACTTCTCGACTTGAAAACCCCCCGTTCCTGGCGGTGGCGCAAAGTTTTATCGAGCTTATGTAGAACTGCCCGCAACCATTGGGGATCAAACTTTCCCAAAGAACTACCTCTTTAAGTAGATTATAGGAGGATATTGATTAGGTAGCTTTTGTCTGAACTGGTCGTTGGCTGGCTGCAAGAATGAAAATGTGAATGACGACCGACTAAATCGCACGAGCCCCACTATTCGAACTTACATGCAATATTCAGCGGAGCTTCATGTTGAGGGCCTTAGAATAATTATACCGGGTACTGCAATAACAGGCATAGTAACAACGCTTTACATATATGGGGAGTAGGTAGGTCTGGTCCGCGTACACGAATATTGTGTGGATCATAAAGTCACGTTCAAGTCGCCAACCAGCTCCTCAGTCGTGCTGGGGGCCCAAGGGACCCGCGCTGGCGACATCTATATTACTATTAGGTGTAGTGGTTAAAGAAATACGGGTATTTGACGTGTTAACGTCGATACGGCGAACCGAGATACGGGATCTCCGATTTGCACTTAAACAAAGGTGGTAATCGTCGTGTGACCCTAGGTAAAGGAAGGGGCGTAGCTTCGACGACGGAAAGGGCGCAGCCATAGTCCAAGGCGCTAGCCGACGTGAGAGGTGCCGGCCAACGAAGAGAAGCCCCGGCGGAGGGAGAAGGTGTACGTGAATAGCGTGGGCGTGGATGTGCTGGCGTGGGAGGTGCCAGCCGATGTGAGAGGTGCTGGCATATGTTGACGATGGGGAAACGAGAAAGGGGGCTGCCGTGGCCGTATCTATATCACACAGGGCATCTTGGATACTGGGAACGATAATGCAAGGACAACAATATAAATTTCGCTTATGGTCAAGAGTACCATATTCAACTATCACAATGTCTCAAAACTGGTGACAGCCGCTTTCCTCCAGGTCCTATCTTGCGCCAAAAAAACCCTCTACTCGACAACATGGTTTTAGTCCATTTCTTCATCACGGCGCAATCCGTTGCCAAACTCTTCTTCCGTCCAGCCGTGTGGACGGATCTCCCAATTGCAAAAGTTGGACCCAACCGTTTCCCTTGTGTCTTCATCGGGGTCACAGGTTGAAATCAAAGTCTTGCATGGCAGCATCGATGTCAATGCCATCAAGGCTCCATTTGTCCATACCAAGGTACTGGCTGGTGTCGGGGTTGAGCAAGAATTGGTCGAGTGCATCTCCAGAATCACCAGTGTCCCCACCAACGGAAGTGGCAGCGTCGGTAGTGGCGTTGGCAGTGATACCTCCATACTGGGTGATAGGGGCACTGGTGGTGGCATCGCTAGGGTCCGTACTGAAAGTGGCCACGGCATGGTAGATTGCTACATCGTTTACAGCAACGCCGGCAGGATCACCTTTGACAACATCGACAAGATCCTTGTTGACCGCATTGGTTACCTTATTGGTTTCATGGTTGTCGGTATGACCGACGGGGATCGGGGAGGTCATGGCTTGGTCAAAGAAGGACTCGGGCAGAGCTGCTGGAGCCTCTTGGTCCATCATCGGATCCGGCTTGGTAACCTCGATCTCTTTGTCTCCGAAGGCAGTCTTGTTCCACGGGGGAGACGACGGCAGCTCGTAAGACGACTGAGGGATCCCATGGGCAGTCACCGGCTGAAGCATCTTAGAAGGTGTTTTCTTCGGAGTGCGGGACTTGCTGGGGGTGTTCTTGTTGTCCTTCTCACTCTTCTGTCGAGGCGTGTATCTGTAATTGGGATACATGAGGCTGTGCTGGTATGCGACCTCCTCCTGACGACCCTTCCAGTAGTCCTTCTCATCCTCGGGCAGATTGTGCCACTGTTGGCCGATGATCTTGGCTATTCATTGCGTCAGTAAATCGATCCACATGTATGAATTGGTGCATCAAGAAGAATACTGGATACTGCTTACAAATCTCATTGTTGCTTCTGCCCGGGTTCTGGGCGACAACCTGCTTTTGCACGTGCTTACGGTAGAGAATGAAGGAGTTGGCAGGACGAGGACCACCGGATGCGTAAGTACTCTTGTGATACTTGGATGTGGAATCAACGTAGCCATCACTGTGCTCGCTGCCATTTGCAGACTCGGGTACCTAGCCCTCGTCTTGCTTCTTGGTGGGCGTCTTCGGGACTGTATTACTCGTGGAGGAGGCTGCAGCGTTTTCAGGAGACGACTCAAGCTTCCGTTTCTTGGGCGAGACATTTTGATGGGGAGTCTCAAAGCCACCGAGCGGCTTCTGGGGAGAATCCTTTGCGCCAGCGACAGATAAGTGCTTGAACGACTGCTGTAGAGCATGTTGAACAGCTTGCTGGACCGACTTCTGAATCACCTGGTCAAGGTGCTGCTGCTGCTGGGCAGGCTCTTGATTACCAACCCACAGGCTTCCCTGATCAATAACTACAGGAAGCTCATATGGGCGAGGGGTGCAAATGCTGATCTTCTCATTGGTGAGAGTGAAGCTGGGGGCGAGGAAGACACGCCCAGGAATTCTGGAGTCAGCAATGTACAAAGCATCGCAGTCGTATCTAGCCCTAAAATAGAAGGAGAAAAAAAAGAAAATGTCAGTTTCGTATCACTGGTTGGATGAAGTCGCATGACTACTTACCGCATCTTCTGCTTGAGGAACTCTCGACCAGCAATGTCCAGATGGTCATAAATACCGGGGTCAAGAGTGACGACCTGACAGAACAGGCTGAGCTGTTTGTCTAGCGAATCCCACATATCCTCGAGTCTTCCGAGGTCATTCTGCTGCTGTCCAGCAGCAGCAGCTTGATGGTTCGAGTGGTGTGCCATTGTTTACGCCAGTGTTGCGTAATTGGTGGTACAGATGGAATGATCAAGTGATCAAATGTTGATTACATCAAAGTTATGGAATGAACATTACCACAAGCGGTGATGGCGATGGAGTCAACGCGGAGGTGAGCCCGGCAAGTGGTTGGTGATGATGAAGTGCGAAGGTGGGGTGGAATGGGAGAAAATGAGGCGTTTGAGTAGCAAAGCATCAAATTAGTTCAACTGCTGGGAAAATATTTTGTTTTACCAAGACAGATTACGCAGATGTGGAGGTTAAGTGAAGCAGTGATTTCAGGTCGCCGGCAACGTCTCAGGGAGAAAGGGGTGGGGGTGGCCGTTGGCTGCCATGTACAAGGCAATGTCCGCATTAAATTCCGGCCATGCCCGGCGACGACTGGCGACAACCGGCGACGACTCCCATGTGAATGTCAAGTGTAGGCATGTCAGTAGAAGTCAAGTTCCTGGAGCTACCCTGTAATGAACTCAACATCTGGCCAGGTCAAGTACGTAGATAACCACCCTCTCGTAAACAGTACGTAGGAAGCGACAGCTTCCAGTGAATAGAAGAGCTAGGTTTGATGCCAATGGCAGACACAGAGCGATTGTTCGTAGATTGTTCACATGTTCTCTCTGGGTAAGGGGTTAGTGACGACTGCCACCACTGTATCGGTACTTTGTACCGATACGTGTACTACCAGAAGACGCTAATCATCTTGTCCCAAACATTCAGTTATTTCCATCCTTTATCCTGCATCCAGGAAACAAGTCACTTTAACTGTTGCAACCCAAACTACAACGATGGAGATTAACGAGAAGCGCTTGTTGGCGCTTGCCCAAGGCATGATGGCCGAACATGGCCTTGGCCCGGCTGATATCATGTCGTTAACCGACGACGTTAACACAGCAGTGATGAAAAAAACCGCGTACCCTTCGCCAGGTAAGCTTCCACCTTGTATTCATGATGTGGAAAGAAAATCTCCACGCGAGCTCCTTTATGTGTTAACTCCCAGGCTCCAGAGTTTGAGGATCTCGTCGTCTTCATATTGGATGTCAACAAGAAAGTCCCCGAGTGGCTTGGCATGTCTAAACAAGTGGTTGACTCGTTCTCTGAGTTTCAGATAGAGATCGTCATGTACCTGATCGAGGCGCGTTTCTGGCACGGCACACTCGAACAAGACATCGGCTACTTCTGGTACTGGCATGTCATTTTCGGTACCGCCTGGAAAACCCATTGCCAAGTTGTAAGTAAGGAACGCACCAAAGGTTTCCCTGATATGGTGCGTAAGAGTTCCAACAAGCTGTTGCCTTGGGTCGATCTCATATCCAACCGATACCAAGAGGACTTTGGCAAAGTATGTGAGGCACTGCGCGTTAAATACTTCCCCGAGGGTATTGCGGACGCCCGCGCGGGATTCTTCAAGCACCACAAGAAGACAGCCAATTCGTACTACCAGCTGGAGAAGCGATGCCAGTTTATCAAGGAGCAATTTGGTCACGAAAGCTCACTCATCAAAGCCTGCGACCAGCTTCTTCGTGATGCAGCAAAGCTTCTCCCCCGTCTATACAAGATGGCCGATATTTGGGGCAAGGACACCCAAGCCCAAAAGGAATGGTACCAACTTCCTGGCAACTCGATGGGCTTGACATACAGTTGGTTGACGCGTGTCGATCTCGGCAGCAATACATACGAGATTTGTATGCCACAGGAAGATGGCAAAACCCGCTGGAACAGATTCTGTAGCCACCAGACCCCCATTCGCATGGACAAAGGCAGCGCTTGGTGCCATTACCTGGGCAACCAGCAACAGCCGGACTTGACCACTATCCGCCGCTACAGTTCAGAGGAGAAAGCCGAAGAGCCTGATGAGCAAGAGGGCCCCCTAGAGGTCATTTTGCCGCAGTCCTTGTATCCCATCTTGAAAAAGTACTATCTCAAGTACGAAGCGGCCCAGACAGTCGTTGGGGCCTCAGAGGTAAGCACTTATAGCCATTAACCTGAGTTCAAGGACCTAATACGGTTATATTCAAAGCATGACTAATCGCCATCTAGGGCCAAATTGTCAAGGACGATAAGAAGTCCAACGTGAGTTATCCTGACACCGCTACCCCTTTGGCGGCGCTAACCAACGCAGATCCATTCAAAGGAACTCTCCATGGCCACTGGCGAGGACTACTGGAAGGCACGAGGCATCAAGGTTCGTGGCCTTCTCATAGCTAATAAAAATCCATTGCTGACATGTTCTGTTGCAACAACTAGATCAGACATACCGTGACTGATTACGAGATCGGCCAGGATGGCATTCTGGTAAATGTCACGGAAACTCTTCTGGCACGTTTGGACACTAAAGTACTAACATTTCCACAGAATGGAAGACCTCGGTTCGACGCAGCCCACAATCTTCGGATGGATTATCTTAATGCTGCATTGAAGGATATGCGATCTCGCGCCTACGTCAAGGACGCCAGATCCGACCAGGCCAGTGTCGTGTTGAAGGGTGTTGAAGGCAAGTAAATCCTTCTGGTATTGGTGATCCATTCGCTGTGGCAAACACGCCATCGTCTGGTGACTCCTATCGGGATGGAAAAGATTGAGTTGGAGTGAATGCTGGGAATCGATCTGGGGGCTAGCTTTAGAGTTGCTTCTGGGCCTATATTACATGATAGAGTCTGTCTGAAAGGATTTCACTACGACCTGAACATACGGTCTGCAAAATTCTGATTGAGGTAGATCACACAGAGATCGAGCAGCCCGCCCCCCAAAACGCTAGCTCGATGTAGACAGCAATAATGAAGACATTGAATGCCTGTAAGGATGACATTCTGGCTGTGGTAGTCTTATGATAGGGCAGGTAATGGACAACAACAACAAGAGTAAGAAAACTTGAGTATTTATCCCAAATAAAGGGGAAACACCGCTGAGATTGCAAGGTCCAATGGGTTGCATAAGGATGGGCCAGTCCTGGCAATACCCCTTTCGCGCCAATCCTTTGCCAGGAGCCAAGAAAGTGGTACATATTGTGCTAGTCTTGAAAACAGAACCAACGACAAACTTATTTACATATAAAATATTTGCTGATGGCTCAGTATCACCGTGAATCATGGTGAGGAGGGGAGCAGGAGGAGAGCAGGAGTGTCATGGCCGAGTTGAGGTCATAATAAGCGCATGCGTTTAAACGTTTAAACGGACGACATGCTAACCTACTAAATTGCCTATCTAACCGTGCGCACCCCCTTATACAATAACCCCCCTTATATAATACCGAATTCGGCCAATTTAATTAAAATAATAATAATATTATAAATCTTTAAAAAATTATAATAAATTAATTATAATACCGATAAAGGCCGGACCTAGTATATCTCGTATAGATTATAAGCGCCGATTAAATAACGCTATTTATATATTAAAAAAAGGTATTAGATTTTATAAAGTAGCGTAATAAATTAATATTAATTATACCACCTTTTAATAACACACCCTCGGCCTCCCTTTTATATTAAATAAAAATAAACACTCTTAAAAATTTATAAATAATAAAGAAAAGTATCTTATATTTTAGATATTTAATAAAGAATCTATTAACCGCACTCCTATTAAAAAATACATTATTAAATTCATTTAAAGTATATTCCAAATAAAATATCTTATTTAAAATCTTAGAAAACGTTAAATAAATAGCTTCATTAAATATTATAATAATATTAAAGGGAAAGTCGGATATATCGTTTACCCCAATCAAGTTAAAACTATATATAGCAATAAATTTCCGACCTTTTATTACTATTTAAAATCTATTAAAAAATCTAAAGGGGTTAAGCTAACTAATATTATTAATATAGATAAATATAACGTTTAAAAGGGGGAATTAATAAATTTATATATTATCGGGACCTCTAGGACTAATTATATATATAGGAATATTAAATAATCTATTTAATAAATTATTATATTAAAGAGTATTATAGCCTCCGGTAGGTATTTTACTCTAAGGGTTATCTTTACCGGTAAAAATATTTAAACCTAATAATTTAACTATTATATTAAGGATTAGAAATATATTACTATTAAATCTAACTAAAATAATATTTCTATTACCGAGAAATGGCTAATTAAGATATATCTACTAGAAATTAAACCTTTAAATTTAACCGAATAATATATATTAATTCTAAATAATTATAAAATATATATAAATAAAACCTTTATATAAACGGCCTATATAAATAAGGTTTTTTTAATATATCTACTAATATATACCTTAAATAAGCTCTAATTATACGACGTTAATCCCTTCAATCCTCTAAAAAGATATTATATAAAGGAGACTTATTATATAATAAATATATATATAACGGCTCTAATCTATAAAAGAAAATTCCTTAAATATTATATTAAGGCTTTAGATAAAGCCTTTATATAATATAATATTAAATCTAATTAATTTAAAATTAATATCTATCCCTTTAACCCCTCGATAATTATTAATAACGAATCCTAATTATTAAACCCTTTAAATCTATATAAAAGGCCTCTCTCTTACGAGTTATAAAGTAATAAAGTATAATATATATTAAAGAAATCTATAGACCTTAAAGAGTTAACTATTTAATAGGAAAAAAAGGAAAATATATAACTCGGTAAAACCGGTCGGATTCTATTCTAAAAGGCTAGGTACGCTATCGATTAGAATATTACTTAATTAACTAAATTATAATATAAAAATAATATATTAGAGTATAAAATTAAAGCTTTATACCTAAATATATATATAAAGGTTTAAACTAATCCTAATAAAATCTTTTCCAACTTATTTTAAATTATAAAGGGTCGAGATAAGCTAAAGAAGGCATCTTAATATTAGGAGAAAAGAATAAATAAAACAATAATAAAAACTACTCTAAAAATAAAAAATATTAAAATAAAGGAAATATATTTTAAATTCTAATTAAAATAATTTAATTATATTAAGTCGTTATTACTATATTAATTATTAAAATATAAATATATTATATTAATATCTCCAGAATTGGCCGAATTCGGTATTACATGAGGGGGGTTATTGTATAAGGGGGTGCGCACGGTTAAGTACTTCAAGTGGAATATGGGATGGCCATTCACGTGATGAGTTATGCATTTAGGAGGATCTATTGCCTTTTCGCGTTAAACAAGAACGCGCTTGGTGCATTAGGTTAATCTAAAGCAACAACCATCTACCTTCAACTAGATGGTGAATGCGACAACATAATATCAATTGTTGTTTTTGCGGTCGACTGAATTTCCAAATTTTCTGTTTTGCGCCTGAGCGGTGGGTAGTCCTCTCTCCCGTGGGGGTAGAAACAGCCGGATGCAACGACATCAACACTTGGTTGAGGTGTCAATTGCTTGACCTTACCTACTATCTGCACTACCCTTGTAGGCGCAAGTGGCTATTCGTGGACATGCGGATCGAGAGTACCATGGTGAACTCCAGACATCTCCCAGCCAATGAAGGAATTTGCTTGTGATTCACTACAGAAAGCCAGCAACATGTCACGTTTTCTGACTCCGGCCAAGATAGGCCTTCTGGCTTTGATCGAGCTGTACGTCGACAAGGCTGTCCCCACGTCTTCTATTGTTGAGGTGCTCTCCTTTATCACCTCACACTTGATAGACCGTGACATCTCAGGCGGGTCTGCCAATGGACAAGGCCGCTGGAAAAAGGCCGAGAGGACAGTCAGCTTGGTCATATCCATTGCGGATTTCGAAAAGGTTCTAAGTCCACATACGGCTGCCTCAGGAATGCCTGGCCGCAGCCTATGGTATGTTTTCCTCGACAAATTATGGAAAATCAACTCGCTCGATGCTCTTCACGAATTCTTTGAGCGGCGGTCGGATCTGTTGGTCAAGACCAAAGAGGACCTGCGGCGCGATACGGAACTGGGCGTCATACCACCTGGTCCGGAGGTTATACTACTTTCTCGAAACTCCCCGTTCGGGGCTTTCATACGGAGAGCACAGCTGGAGTTCACAAGACTCCGGTTCCACGACGCCCTCGAGCTGTGGAAAGACTTCGTCAAGTACCGCCAAACCACAGCCGCCTTTTATCGGAAGAAAACCCCCAGCTTCCAGCGTCTCAGTTTCGACAATGTACTTCTAGAGGGCGAACTCACGTGGGGCGGTAGCGTAGAAGCCGTTGCTTCTGTTGCTTATGGCGATATGCTTAGAGATGACCCTAGCTCTACGTTGCCTGTCAGTACTGATGACATAGAAAAGCTTCTCGAGTTTCAAATTGAGCAGATGCAGAGTAAGATATCATCTAGTAGATGCCATAGTCGTTCTGTTTACTGATGCGTTTAGAATATGGCAATCGCATCCCTCAGGAGATACATCATCAATTCCATGACTTACTGAACGACAGTTACATGGTGCCTAGCTTATCACACTACCTCAGGTTCGTATTTGCGCATGTTCAATGCCTCACGACATTGGCTGATACTTTCCCTAGTTACCTGGATGCTTGGCGGGCAGGGGATTATTCGACATCCTTTGACTACTTACACAAATACTTCGACTATACAATGCAACATCGAGACCGGCTATTCTACCAGTACGCCCTGATGAATCTCGCTGTCCTACAGGCAGACTTTGGTTGTTACAAGGAGGCTGTATCCGCTATGCTCGAGACGGTCTCCACAGCCCGCGAGAACCGGGATATCACCTGCCTGAACTTTGCGTTAAACTGGCTCTTTCACTTTGGCCGAGCACACCCCGAGGTGACTCGAGAGCTCGAGTCGAAGAGTATGCTAGGTACAGGAAAGGAGTCATTGGCGTTCCTGAGAAGCAAAGCAAAGGAGACGGGCATGTGGACGCTCTGGAGCTCAGCACTCGTCAGCGAGGCGAAAATGACACTCTCTAATGGCGAGAGCATTGCCACGGCGCTTGAGCACATGGTCCGCAGTTCTCAAATTCTGGTCGAAAGGAACATGAAAAGCGCCATGGGAAACCAGCTTGCTCTCAGCATCGCGCTATGGGACAGGCTGGGGATCTCTTATCTATCATCAACTACTTCCGAGATCTTCATCCGATGCCACGCAAGGCATACAATATTCGACGACGAGCTGAAAGTAACTTGCCGCCAAGCTTCGATGCTTGCACTCAAGGGCAAGTATGACGAAGCCCTGGAGAAACTAGAGAAAATGAACGCCAATTCCCTCAGGGCCTGGAAGCCCAACCAATACTGGCACAAATTCAGGGGCATCATCAAGCTTCGCCGCGACCTGCATCGCAATAACTTGGATGGAGCAGAGCGCTTGCTTTCACAGCTTTTGCAGTCAAAAGATGAAGACCTGGAGCCGGACTTAGCATTTGTCATCGATAGCTTGCATATCGAGTGTCTTATCCGACGTGGCGACCTTGAAGAAGCTTTTGCCAGAGTCGAAGGTCTAGTCTCCGAACTGCGGGACGAGAACAAGGACATTGCTCTCCGAGTACGGCTTCTGCTCATAAAAGCCGAGCTACTAGATCGCTGTGGCCGCCCACAGAAGGGCTTCACCATAGCCGTCCGCGCCGCCAATGTTGCGTGGCGTGCCCGCCTCATCCCGTACCTATGGCCGGCTATCGGAGCTGTCGCCAATATTCTCAATTCGCTGGGCGACTTCGAGCCAGCCATCCAGCTACTGATGGCGGTTCTACCCCGAAGTCTCGAGTGCGAGAACTCGGCTATGACGGCCAAGCTCTATTCGTTCCTCGGCGATGCATACATGGGGATGGCAGGCACTGCCAAGTCTTACAAAAGGAGGGAGTACATGACGAAGGCGTCCGAGGCGCTTGAGAAGGCATTTGATCACTATTCCAGCATGGAGGATATCACTAAGCAGTGTGAGATGATGGCCAAGAGAGCCACTATCATGAAGATCTCGGGGGAGAACCAGCTGGCGAATGATCACGCCGCGGCGTACTTGGCACTTAGAAGAGATGCTGCACTCCTAAAAGATTGAGGGAGATCTTGTATATATTCCTACACAAGGAGCCCATATGAACTAGCTTGTCAACTGTGTGATAGCGTACAAAATCCATGGGCGTCCCATCCCAACAACGCACTTAATTGTACGAGGCACATGCCACAGACTCTGCTATGAATACACAGTGCCCTCTACCAGATATGCTTTAGTCGCATTTTCCTCTCTGGCTTGGTCTAAGCACCGCGAAACCCCTTCCTCCAAGGGGGCCTGCCGATATGCTGTGTGATATATGAAGTTCTTTGACAGTCATTGTTTCCTTCAATCCTCGCTCCACTTTATATTTTTTCCAGCTTTGTTCTTCAGCTGTCCTACGCCGGCGTCCGCGACTTGCGAAACATCTTCGTGGCTGTCCGCTTCGTTCGGATCGTTGGTCGCCCACATGCTCTGGATACACAGCTCGAAGGGACCCGGCACGCGGTCCGTCAGACCAATGCCGATGCTCTTCACCTTCTGGCGCAGCATCTCGGTCTGGGGCTCGACGACGAAACCGTGGTTGGTGCGGACGAAGTCGTTCCACTTGACAAGGATCGTCTCCCACTCGCCGGCGCGCCGCGCGAACAGGCGGTGCTGGTGTAGGTCCGAGGGCACCACGGACTCGGTCTGCACGTTGACAAAGTACGCCCGGCCGTCCGACTTGACCCGCAGCGCCAGGTACGTGTACATGTCGATGTCCCAGACGGCGCGGCCGAACACCGTGGGCGGACGGTCCAGCGTCCGCCACGCTGCGAAGCCGGACCGCTGGATGTCCGGGCGGTGCGGCGGGAGCGCGGTCGAGATGCTGCCGTGGAAGCGGGCGTGGGCGGGCGTGGGGGTGTGCCGCTGGGAGGGCTTGGACGAGGGGTCGTCGTTTGGCTGGGCGGCGGGCACCCAGTCCAGCGACGCTTTGGAGTAGCCGCCAATGTCTACGTCGCACATGAGCTTGCAGTCGGCAACGCCCGAGGGGTCCTCGAAGGTGTGCAGCGGCAAGGGCCCCGAGGGACCCTTGATTCCTTCCATCTTCAGCGCGATGTTGGATAGGCGCTTGAATTCGTCCAGGCTGCGGCCGAAGAAGCCTTTGTACAGGAGGCCCGGTGTCGCGCGCATCTTGTCGGCTTGCTTCGATGGTCGGCCGGTTCGGTTGGTTGGTGGGGGAGCTTTGAGCAGCTACGCAGATTGATGAAGGGCAGTGTCGATCGAGGGAGCCAAGAGGCTCAGATCTCGAGATGAAGCATCAGTTGCCGTTGTGGGAATATATGCATTCGGGGGGTTAATTGTATGCCATGGAGTAGGTGTGGTGGTTCAATTCAGTTACGATTTGATGCTCACGATCAAGCTCCAATCCCGTCATTGAAATTCTACCTAGCTTGAGCTTCAGATGTACCCTCCATAGCGGGTTGCGCCAAGACCGAGACCAAGACTGCACCCACCAAGCCTGTGCAAGCTTAGCACCTAACACCCCGTTCGCTGGGTTTAGCAGCCAGTGCACACGACATGCAGTAATCAGCCCGGGTTAGTGGTTAGGTAAGTGCCTGCGTGTACATCGTAACCCCCCTTCTCTTCCCCCCCTCCCCCCCCTTCTTTGCACTCCAAGCGTCCAAGCTCCCTACATCTGTAGGTACTATGAGGCATGTAGAGGCCTAACCTAATAATTAAACCCAGCAGCCGAGGGGACCCAATAAGGGGTAAATTTGGGCGAGTGCGCAGTGGGTGGACGAACTCTGCCAAGGCCGCGACGTCTTTCAATCAATTGGGCTTGTCAGGCTGCGTCAGTAGTATTGCCTCCCAAACTGCTCGGCGCATGCGCAACTTGTAGCGTCGTTACATGTAGCCAATACCATCCGACCTCTTGTCCCAGATTCGCAAGAAAGCTGACGTTGCCTTGTATCACAACATATTAGACCCAACCCGTCGTTATTTGTCTACCTAAACCCGCATTTCCTGTGTTGCTCTTTTGATTCCATTTCTATATAGGCGCATCTGGCAACAGTGCCCTTCTTTCGCCGTTGCGTTGCTTGCCCCGTTTCTTACCGGTTAGCGAGGTGGTGGGATGAATTGGGCCCTTTCCTGAGAAGACGCTGTAGCTGTGCGAGCACGTTACAGGACATAGTTCAGCATATTTTGGTCGCCTTGCTCCTCAGGTTGTCTCAATTTCCGAAGTCACAGTGAGCAGCCGACATCGTAACAGCCCTGGCAACGCCTGCCGTGCAACCATCTGCTCCCGTCCACCATGGCTAGTCGAAGCCTGGATCACACCAAGTGCGTATAACCCCTCCCCAAGATGGCTGCCAGATTGTTGCGTCGACGACATTGTGCCCGTTTCTTGCGACTCTCCGTACCGGCGTAGTCGCAGCAACATGATGTCCCCTGCTGACCCTGGCGACTTGCACAGGTCCGAAGCCGAGCTGGCCATCAACATCAAGAAAGCCACTAACAATGACGAGACGGCCCCGAAGCGAAAACATGTGCGTAGTTGCATTGTTTACACATGGGACCATAAAAGTTCCCAGTCCTTCTGGGCTGGTATGAAAGTGTATGCAAATACCCCCTTCTCATGTGGACGGTAGCCGCGGCTGACAGGCGTATCCCCCCATGACAGGCAACCGATCATGGCCGACGAGGTCCAGACGTTCAAGGCTTTGATCACCATCCACAGAGTCCTGCAGGAGGGACACCCCGTATCGCTCCGAGAAGCCATGGCAAATCGAGGTTGGATCGACAGCTTGAATCGAGGAATGGGCGGCGAGGGCGTCCGGGGATACGGCCCGTTGATTCGTGAATATGTTTATT
The DNA here is from genome assembly GCA_006508115.1 of Apiospora malaysiana. Taxonomy (NCBI): domain Eukaryota; kingdom Fungi; phylum Ascomycota; class Sordariomycetes; order Amphisphaeriales; family Apiosporaceae; genus Apiospora; species Apiospora malaysiana. The sequence goes on from QUSE01000031.1 coordinate 283,012, forward strand.
TTCTCCTAGCGAAGCTGTCTTTCCACCAGCAGCACCCCGAGTTCAACGGCACGTTCGAGTACGAAGAGTATGTCAGTTTGAAGGTTATCAACGATCCAAACGAAGGCTACGAGGCCATTACCGACCTTATGGCTCTGCAAGACAAGATCGAACAATTCCAGAAGCTCATCTTCTCCCATTTCCGCAATGTGGGCAACAACGAGTGCAGAATCTCGGCATTGGTAGCATTGGTGCAGGAGAGCTATGGTATCTATAAATTTATTACCAGCATGTTGCGCGCCATGCATACCACGACGGGCGACGACGACGCTTTGGCACCGCTCCGCGAGCGCTACAACGCTCAGCATTACCGATTAGTTAAATTCTACTACGAATGCTCCAACTTGCGATACCTGACCAGCCTCATTACGATCCCCAAGCTGCCCCAGGATCCCCCGAACCTGCTGGCCGAAGACGATTCGGCGCCATCTCTGCCAGCAAGACCGAAGCAAGAGATCGAGAGACAGCCGACGCCGCCTGTGCAGCCCAAGACGGAGGAGCCCGACGAGATCGCCGAGTTCTGGCAAGGCGAGCTAGATAGGCAAAACAAGGAATACGAAGAGCAACAGAGGGTGCTGCAGGAGCGACAGCAACAGGCACTCTACGCACAGCAGCAGGCCCAGATGCAGGCCCAGCGGGATTTCGAAGAGCAACAGCGGCGCTTGGCAGAGCAGCAACAGCGAGAGCAGGAGGCTCTGATGCAACAGCAAGCCCAGTGGCAGACGCAGGGCAGATTGGCCGAGCTGGAACAAGAGAACCTGAACGCGCGCGCGCAGTACGAGCGTGACCAGCTCATGCTACAGCAGTACGATCAACGTGTTAAGGGCTTGGAGAACGAACTGGCCCAGATCCAGAACAGCTATGGACAACAGATTAACAGCAAGGACGACCAGATCCGCGCACTGCAAGAGCAGGTCAACACGTGGAGAACAAAGTATGAGGCCTTGGCGAAGTTGTACTCACAGCTGCGTCAAGAGCACTTGGATCTCCTCCAGAAGTTCAAATCCGTCCAGCTTAAGGCCGCATCCGCGCAGGAAGCTATTGACAAGCGGGAGAAGCTGGAGCGTGAGATCAAGACCAAGAATTTGGAGCTGGCAGACATGATTCGGGAACGAGACCGCGCCATGCATGACAAGGACCGTCTCACCGGAAGCAACAAGGATGAGCTCGAGAAGCTCAAGAGAGAGTTGCGCATGGCCAATGATCGGGCTGACAATCTCGAACGCCAAAAGGGCAACGAGCTCTCTACCATGCTGGCCAAGTATAACCGAGAGATGTCCGACCTGGAGGAGGCATTGCGCGCCAAGCAGCGAGCTTTGGACGAAGCCTCGAACAAGCTCCGCGATGGCGACTCGGACCTCGAGGCTCTACTACGCGAAAAGGAGGAAGAGCTTGAGATTTACAAGGCTGGCATGGACGAGACCTTGATCGAATTGAACGAACTCAAGCTCAACCAGGGCGATACCGACAATGCCCTTGACGGACAAATCGATGCGCTCATCATGGCCAACCTGGACAAGATCAATGAGATTATTGACTCCGTCTTGCAAGCCGGTGTTGCACGTGTCGACGATGCTCTGTACGAGCTTGACTCCACCATGCAAGCTGGTAACCAGAACGCCTCCCCATCCTATGTTCTCTCGCAGATTGAAAAGGCGTCAGCAAGTGCTATGGAGTTTGCTACGGCCTTTAACAACTTCATTGCTGACGGTCCCAACGCAACACACGCCGACCTCATCAAAGCCATCAACGTTTACTCTGGAGCAGCAGCCGATGTTTGCAGCAATACCAAGGGTCTTACCCGACTAGCGTCTGAGGAGAAAAAGGGCGACGCCCTGATGAACGGTGCTCGTCAGGCCGCTCTTTCCACTGTCAAGTTCTTCCGTGGCCTGCAAAGCTTCCGCCTGGAGGGTATGGACCCCATCCAGAAGACTGATGTTGTCATCAACAGCAACAACGATGTCCAGATGAACCTGCAGAAGTTGAACAAGCTCGTCGAGACTTTCGCGCCACTCGCTGGCCGCCTTACTAACAACAAGGGAGATATCGCTGACTTGGTGGACTCCGAGCTTAGCAAAGCCGCGGACGCTATCGCGGCTGCGGCTGCTCGACTTGCCAAGCTGAGGAACAAACCTCGCGATGGATACTCGACCTACGAGCTCAAGGTCAACGATACTATCCTTGACGCTGCTCTGGCGATCACGAACGCCATCGCCCAGCTCATCAAGGCGGCGACCGCCACACAACAGGAGATCGTGACGGCCGGCCGTGGCTCTTCGACGGCGACGGCCTTCTACAAGAAGAACAACCGGTGGACCGAGGGTCTGATCTCGGCCGCCAAGGCCGTGGCCACGTCGACTAACACGCTCATCGAGACAGCCGACGGCGTGCTGTCCAGCCGCAACAGCCCCGAGCAGCTCATCGTGGCGTCCAACGACGTTGCGGCCTCGACGGCTCAGCTCGTTGCGGCCAGCCGTGTCAAGGCCGGCTTCATGAGCAAGTCGCAGGAGAGCCTCGAGCAGGCCAGCAAGGCCGTTGGCGCCGCCTGCCGCTCCCTTGTCCGCCAGGTACAGGCCCTTATCAAGGACCGCAGCCAGGAGGATGACCAGGTGGATTACTCCAAGCTCGGCGCGCACGAGTTCAAGGTGCGGGAAATGGAGCAACAGGTACGTTCACTCTTCCCTTGGCACGCATTTGAAGCGAGTGTATGGTTACTAACAAGCTCTGTCACGTCCAGGTCGAAATTTTGCAACTCGAGAACTCGCTGTCGGCTGCCCGACGCCGACTAGGCGAGATGAGGAAGATTTCTTATCAAGAGGAATAAGGGGCCCAGACATGCATGCATTCCTGCCTATTCATCAGCGAGATACGCATTCGTATCGCTGCACTTCTTCCAAGCCGCATCGATGGAGGAGATTGATTAGCTTGATGTTTCAGCCAAGTTCGTTTTCTATTGGAGGTGAACCAGAGGGGTCGGATGCGGTGGTACTTGACCCAGCGCCTTGTTCGGCCTGGGCCGGACTGACAGGGGAAGCTTTGGGGTAAAGCGTTAAAAAAGATCGATCACCCCATCCAATCCAGTAAATATTGAGCGATGCTACCGTAAATGTATTCTTCTAATTATCAACCGTCTTTGAAACTCGAGGGAGTTATGTCTCTGTTAAGCTGAGATACGTGTTTCTTGAAACCATCAGATACCTACCTCTCTGAGTTTGCTAGACTCGTCAGGCAGGATATATGATATGATGGCGACAACCCTGCTTCAGTTCGCTTTCGCAACCCCCCCGCCACGTGGTGACATGACATGCCACCTACTTTATATACGCGTTCGGCCCAAGCGCGGTTATATGTTTGGAACTTCGCGTGAGGATAGATATATGTATCAGGTAAGTCCAGAGTCGGCAAGTCCAGTGATTACCGCGGAATGCGTTGCTGGTCGTTTCTGTCACCCAAGCCTGTCTGCCGAGACCTTGGCACTGCCGCTGTCATGTCCCTGCAATTAGTCAACCACTCTGGAGTCGAGGGTATTATATTGTGGTCTAGATGCCGGTGCCCTCGTGAAAAATATATTGCGGTGGTGTGCGCGAGTTCAACCTGTTATTGGTTCCCGCAACTCCCAGGAAGCCACACTTTGTGTCAGGTTGGCGGGCCGGTCATTTATATACGGGAGATGGGTTGTATGTACCCCGGAAACCGCTTTGAGGAGAGCAATTGGGTGCAACGCTCAATCAATCGGGGGCTTAAGTACGTCCGACAGCTGACACATGTAATCAATAACCAGAGGTCGAATTCGATGTTGATGATGACTTGAAGAAGCCAAACATCTACCGACACCGACATACAGCGACCCAAAGCCGAGACATAAGATCACGACATTGCATAACCGGAGGATTGCTGATTACACTTAATAATCAGGGAGGAGTTGGCGATGATTGGGAATTTCCGGGCACATAGAGGGGCGGTGGCTGAAGTTCCGTATTTTCTTGTGTGACAATCTTATTTAAGGAGAAGGAGAGAGAAAGAGGCTGACATGGGCATCCCAAATTGGCGAGATCCGACGAAAAGATTGGGCCACGTGACAGGGTAGCTGGATGATTTGCATACTGCATACAGAGTACTGGTAGGTCAATACATACCCTAAACTTACGAAGGGAGGGCCAGAGGGCCAGCGGCTCATGTCCATTTGAATGAGCCAGAACCCAAGGGGAAATAGCCGTGATCAATCCTTTGTTCCCAAACATACGATGTGGGCTGATTGGTATGCTTTTGACGGTTGAGTCCGAATTGGGCCCCAGGTTGTGCATAGGCTGTCACCCATCGGCCGAGATGGAGATTGGGTGCGCCGCAGGTAGAATCATTGGTGGTCGACGTCATCTGGTCATGACCCGCTTCATATTATTATTCACAGTACTACTACTAGATATTCATAGTACATATGTATGCGCGTCTGGGATGTTGACTAGGGCTCCTAGGATCCTAGGCTGGCAGGCTGGGCTAGGGGTGCTAGGGTGTGGCTGTTCCTAGGCGGCGGTCCGAAAAGAGACACTGAGGACTGAGACACTGCCTGCTTTCCCCATTTCTGGCCCCATGTCTCTCCGTCGTCTCCCCAATCAAACCAAGTAGAAGTTCAAAAAACGTACGGAGTACTCATCGTTTCAATGTTTGCTGTGGCATTCGACCCGACAACACGGGAAGGGCCCGAGCATGGTTTACCTACCCTACCGCGATGCCAGCGTAGCAGTCAAACTTCGGATGATAGATAGCATTGAACTTTAGGTAGTACCAAGTAGGCAATGTCACTGCCCTTCCAAGTTCTTGTGCAGGATGCTGACGACGACAACGACAACGACTGTCGTATTCGTCGCTTTTGCCCAGTCTGGCGGAACTGGCATGCCGTGTCTTGCAGCTGCTCGCTCTCCCTGCCTGCACCACTTGCACTGTGATTGATGAGAGGCACTCCCCGGGGAGAACCGGCGGGCGGCCAAAGAAGGGTCAGCATGGTTCATGTCGATGCACATACGATTCTGAGCCAAGGATCCATCTCTGCATCCATCGTGGATGGAAAAAATATGATTCGGCAGCAGAGCATCTATTCAAACCACATGCAGTTTTCCCGAAGCAGTGGGACTTTGCTTCACCCAGCCAGGTGCTGTTTGTGATAGAGTGAAAAGTGATCTTGGTGACAACAGGCCAGGCCTGGCAGAGTGGGAAGAAAAGGCACATTGTACTTAGACAAGGATACCCCCTCCCCAGGCAATTCGAATAAACCAGACGAAATACGGCGGCCAACCACTGCCTGACTGCCGTAAAAGCAGGGCCCGCCGCCGCCGCCGCCGTCCCCCTGCATGGGTAGCGCAGAAAGCGCCAACGCTTTCGTCTGACCACTGATCGTCTTCAGGGCGCTGCGTCTATCCAGGTGGGCCGTAGCTGAGCCGGTACAGGGGCGCAGAGCCTATCAAATCTGTTGCGGCTGCCTCTCCTGACAAGCATCTTCCATCGCCTCCGAGGCACTTACTGCAAGTCCGTACAACACCTGCGGGCTGATTGGCCAGCAGCCTATCCTTGGCCGACCCCCGGCTCACCTGGACAAACCTGGACAAATCCTCCAGAACCAGAGAAAACCCAGAAAACCCAGAAGATTGCCTGTTACCAAGGCTTATGTACATGGAAATCGAACAATTCCACAGGTCTCGCAGGCCTTGCAGGCCTAGACGGCATCCGACGTTGGGTCTTTTTAGCCATTTATGGGGGCCGCGTCAAGGGGCGCACATGCAAAGTCCATGTCCACGCTATGGATGCCGTGTATTAAGCCAGGGGCACCTGTGGCCGGCGCCTTTTGATCATAAACTCTACTGGTCCCGTTGCTGCGGTCCAGCATCGATCGTCGTAATCGTTGTTCTTACTGTTCTTCGTCTTCTCGCTCGCTCTTCCTCTGGCCATTCTTTTGGTGGGACGAACTTCTCTTCGCGATTTGTGACTATCTCATCAGTCGAACGGTTCCTTGGCAGCAGCTAGAAAAGAAAAACACCTGCTTTCCCTGCCAGGAGAGTCAATCCCAGCCAAGTTTGGGCCCGGAGCAGATCGTCATTTGTCTCTCTTTCCCCCTAACGTTCGGTTTGATTCTGAGTCGATATTGCTTATTTGCGTCCACTCTTTCTTCTCCCTCCTCCCTAAGGCATTGAGTGATCGTGTTGGCAACAAGACCAATACCTAAGGAAGTCAGTCGATTGTTCTTGAAGCCTGCTTGAGCCAATCTACTTTTACTGGGGCATTTCCCAATAATAGAGTGCCAACCACCAAACAACACACTGCCGGCAGCCACCCCATATATCACATCAACACAAACAACAGTACATACACACGCGGGCAGCATAGTTTTTTTTTTACCGACCAGACAACCCGATTCGCACGTCGGATTCCCTTCCCTCGCCTTTTTATTAAGAGAGCCTGACTTTGATTCAATCCATCCATCCGTCTACCACCCCACATTGCCCTGTTTGGCAACCTTCGATCGACCCTGGGTTTTGGCATCGGGTTCGTTCCCACTGTTACTGGCCTTGCTACATACAACACGAGAGACGCTCAACTCCGACGCAGGTTTTGATTCTTTACAACAGCAGCTTGGCAAGGGCAAAGCAATCCGCAACCTTTGTTCCGTCAAACAGCACCTGGCCACCCGTGGAAACAAAGCCCGGCTTCTGACCACAAAGGCAGTTGTCCCAAGTCATTGCCTGTTACCTCCGCCTTAACACGCACAATGCATTCATGACCTTAGGTCAACAAGACGACTTTTCCCCTTTTCTCCTAATTTGAAAGAGCTCTGGACTAGTACGAATTCATACTTCATCAGTATAGATTCTCCTTGTCCCCCCGAATTCCTCGGAGTCGTTTGTCCCTTTGAACTCGAGGACCACCTTACTTTACGACACCCCCGGACACACAGAAACCATGTCGATAATGCGGCGCCGGTTCGCTGCCCCGGACATACAGACGCCTGGGCCGATATTAACTATCCGTGACACAGCAATGGCTACGGCCACAGAACACGCGGGATCTAATCCCACCATCTCACCCTTCCACAATGGACTCACCGGTGTGAATCAGCCGGTAAACATGCTCTTCAAGGACATGCTGTGGTGGACCTTGGGTATACTGGCGTTATTGATGTTGACAATACGCCTCATGGAAATAGCTTGGACTAAGCTACGACAAGTCTCGGCCATGTCATCGCCTGCCGAGAAACAAGGATACTGGAAGTTCTCACAGTGGAGCTGGATGCCGAGTCTGAAGAACCATCTCATATACGCACCCCTGTGGAACAAGCGACACAACCGAGAAATCAGACTGTCATCCGCCATCAGCATCGGCACGCTGCCTTCGAGACTTCATTTCATTCTGCTGGGGCTCTATTTCGTCAGCAACTTCGTCTACATGTTCGTGTTGGACTGGAAGGCCGCGAACAAGTACTCCTTCTGCGCCGAACTGCGCGGCCGTTCGGGCACTCTGGCCGCTGTCAACATGGTCCCTTTGATCATTCTGGCCGGTCGCAACAACCCTCTCATCGGAATGCTCCGCGTCAGCTTCGATACGTACAATCTCCTCCACAGATGGATGGGTCGCTTCGTCGTCCTCGAATCGGTTATCCATACAATCGCCTGGGCTATTGTTCAAGTCGCCGATGGTGGATGGGAAAGTGTGGGCTTCAAGATCAACCATGACAGCTTCATTGCCTCCGGCGCTTGCGGCACCGTAGCCCTTGTAATCTTGGTTATCTTGTCTCTATCGCCGATCCGTCACGCCTTCTACGAGACATTCCTCAATGTCCACATCATCCTGGCACTAATCATCTTCATCTGCACGTGGGCCCATTGCGCTACGGCAGAGATTCCCGGAGGTCTGCCTCAGTTGCCTTGGATGGTAGCCATCTTGTTGTTGTGGTTCGCGGATCGTTTTGCCCGTATGCTCCGACTTGTCTACTACAACTGGTCGAGAAATGGCTTTACTGAGGCGAAGATTTCTGCCCTCCCATGCGAGGCCACTCGCGTTGAACTGTTTTTACCGCGTCATGCCGATATCCAGCCAGGAACGCACGCATATCTCCGCTTCCGCGATGTCAAGTTCTGGGAAAACCACCCCTTCTCGGTTGCCTATGTCAGCCACCACCCTCGAGTCAATGGCAACAGAATGGAGCTTGAAAAGGAAGCTGTCACCCGAGACGACATCCACAACGGCACCACATCTGTGTCCTTCATTATCGGTGCCCACACTGGCTTCACTCGTGCACTATACGACAAAGCCAGTTTGGCGGAAGGCCGATCGATTGTTATGAAGGCTGCCATGGAAGGACCCTACGCCGGACATCACCAGCTCGATTCGTACGGGCACGCGGTGCTTTTCGCAGGCTCTACTGGCATAACTCATCAGCTTTCGTACATCAAGCCTATCATCGACGGTTATAACGATGGTACGATTGCCACCCGCCGTATCACATTGGTCTGGGTCATACGTGAATTCGAAGCGCTCGAATGGATCCGCCCGTGGATGAACGAAATATTAAGAATGGACAATAGGAGAGACATTCTGACCATGCAAGTCTTCGTTACGCGACCAAAGAACCCGAACCAGATCCAAAGTCCGTCCAGTACGGTCAAAGTCTTCTCCGGTCGACCCAACATCATGACCATTCTCAAGAAGGAAGTCGAGCAGCAGGTCGGTGCCATGTGTGTCACCGTGTGTGGACCAGGCGCCTTGGCCGACGACGTTCGGGAAGCTGTCCGGGATGTGCAAAACGGTCGATCGGTAGTTGACTTTGTTGAAGAATCATTCACGTGGTAATCAAGCAAGTAGAGAAACGCAAGAGGTTCCGGATGATTTCGCAGCGTCCGACCTAGGCTTGGGCATTATTTTTATTATTGGCATAGCAGGAGTTGCCAAGGTATATCGGCGTTTTTAAGACACAGCGAGTTGATATTTTTGGGAAATCTTTTGGTAATTGGTGACAAAAGGGTCATCTCCCCAGAGCGCAAAGGGGCGTCTTTTCCAGAGCGGTAATGATAACCGATTTTGACACATACCTGTTGTGTATAAGACAGACTTTTACGAAGCTCTTTTTGCAGACTTCTGGTACATATTCTTCATCTGATCCGTGGCTGTGGCTCGGCCAGGTTCTTTGTCTATAGAGCTTCATCGAATCAAAATTCGATTTTTTTTTTTCATCCATAAACGTATCCAATTCCGGAGCCTCCTTGACAATATATACTTGGTGGAATGGCATAGACACACCCGCGTGTACTACCCGACTGCAGGACACCTCGAGGATGTTGGATAAACCGAAGGGTATATAATCAGAGGTATGTAGACTCCTCAGCAAGGATGTGTGGTAGCAAGATCACCGAATTCGGCCCATCCCTTCCGCGTGTAACCGTTCGTTGCCGAAAACAGCACAGATTCTTGTTGTGATCGGCGGGGAGCGAGTTGTAATTGAAGAACCCATCCCACTTTTGCCTCGTACCTGGCCAGGTGTACAAGTAGGTTACCATCTTTCCCAAATAAAGGATCCTCTCGTCTCTCTAAATAGGTAGGTATTTATTTGGATGTGCAAGTATGATGGTGACTGTTGATAGGTGTGTTGAATGTCTTAGACGGAAGTGGATAGTATCCATTGTTAGTCAGCTATAGCGAGAGCGCCCTGCCAAGGCTTGTCACTTATAAGGCGGGCTTCGACTGGAACATGCGTCTGAGAGGACGGGGCGGGCAAGCGAACCTTTCTCAGCGTAGGCTATGGAAGCATGACCTCACGCTGCAGAAAGGCCGTCCAATGAGTCCAAGTTGATATAGTATTAATGAACAGGAATTCTTCCCCGGTAAGTCCAATGGCGTATTGATCACGTCGCCAGCAGTAGTGGTATATCCAAGACGGATAGTATTAGTTTCCAGGATCTCCAGGATATACACCTCAAGAAATGGGATCCAATTGCAGTCATTCAGCGCCGTGATCGGTCTTGCCCGCCATCTCCACAATCCCTTCTGTCCGGGATGCCCAAAGGGCCCTCAATGACTCAAATCCAATTGATTTTGGTCGCCCTCGAGTCCGAGGTATACTGAGCATTTCCCTGCTACATGTATAAATCACAAAGATATGCCCGCATAGGTCGCCTCTCGTCCTACTGTCTTCCCTAAGATCAGCAGACTCTTCACAAGTAGGCTCGCTCCATTGCATTTGCAGTCCTGGCTTCCGATTCAGCAAGCAGGCATTCGTTCGTCATAATCCTAGCCCACCCCAACTACCCACCAACACTACCCCTCCAAAGGAAAAAAACTTACCCCGCCATAACTTACAAACATTGGGCGTAGCTGTGACGGCACTGGAAAAAGCGAAAACTTGCCTATTGAGCCTCGCCTCTACAAGCACCCTATACGTGTTTTTCCGGATATAGAGTGACCACCCGTGGGTTTGAGACACCATGCCTATGCTCAAAGATCCCTCCAAGAAGTACAAGAGCTTCAAGCCCTTGGATCTTCCCAATCGTCAATGGCCATCCAAGGTCATTGAGAAGCCCCCCAGATGGCTTGCCACCGATCTGAGAGACGGCAACCAGAGCTTGGTCGACCCCATGAACGGTGATGAGAAATGGAGGTTCTTCAACATGCTCGTCGAACTTGGATACAAGGAAATTGAAGTCTCCTTCCCCTCTGCCTCACAAACCGACTTCGACTTCACGAGACGCATCGTCGAGACTCCCGGCGCCGTACCTGACGATGTCTGGATTCAGGTTCTCTCTCCCTGTCGCGAGGACCTCATCCGCCGAACCGTAGACTCCCTCAAGGGTGCCAAAAAGGCTCTTTTGCACATCTACCTGGCCACCAGTGAATGCTTCCGGCGCATTGTGTTCGGCTTCTCAGAGGAGGAGAGTCTCGCCATGGCCGTTAAATGCACAAAATACGCGCGCTCCATCACCAAGGACGACCCGTCGCAAGCTGGCACAGAGTGGGCTTTTGAGTTTAGCCCCGAAACCTTTTCCGACACCAGCCCCGAGTTCGCCATCAAGATCTGCGAGGCTGTCAAGGCCGCCTGGGAACCGACCGAGGCGAACCCCATCATCTTCAACCTCCCCGCGACGGTGGAGATGGCCACGCCGAACGTCTACGCTGACCAGATCGAGTACTTCTGCACCAACATCACCGAGCGAGAGAAGGTCTGCGTCTCTCTGCACCCGCATAACGACCGCGGCTGCGCCGTGGCCGCTGCGGAGCTGGCGCAGATGGCTGGCGCCGACCGAGTTGAGGGCTGCTTGTTCGGGAACGGCGAGCGCACTGGCAACGTTGATTTGGTTACTCTTGCCCTCAACTTGTATACCCAGGGAATCCACCCAAATGTTGATTTCTCCGACCTGAAGCGCGTCATTGATACGGTCGAGATATGCAACAAGATCCCCGTTCATCCCCGCGCCCCATACGGTGGCTCTCTTGTCGTCTGCGCCTTTAGTGGATCTCACCAGGATGCCATCAAGAAGGGGTTCCAAGTACGGAAACAAGAGAACAAGGCCTACGACGACAAGTGGCAAGTGCCTTACCTGCCTCTCGACCCGCAAGATATCGGCCGCACCTATGAAGCCATCATCCGTGTCAACTCTCAAAGTGGAAAGGGCGGTGCGGCTTGGATCATTCTGCGGAAGCTTGAGCTTGACTTGCCCCGTGGGCTGCAGATTGCCTTCAGCAAGGTGGTCCAGAAGAAGGCCGATCAGCTCGGCAGAGAGTTGTTGTCAGACGAGATTAGTGAGCTCTTCGAGACGACTTACTTCTTAAGAGAACACCCTCGATTCCAGATCATCGACTATAAGATCTCGGTTGACCGTTCCCACTCGCCGGCTCCCCCGGCGCCCGGAAAGACACAAGACACCAAGAACCTTGGACGTGTTTTCGAAGGTATTGTCGCTGTCGACGGCAAGGAATACCAGCTTGAAGGCCGTGGCAACGGACCGATTTCGTCGTTAGCCAACGCGCTCAAGGGCGTCGGTATCGACCTCGATGTCGCCGACTACAAGGAGCACTCCATTGGACGTGGCCGCGATGTGAAGGCCGCGACTTACATCGAATGTACAGCGTCCGGTACCTCGCAGAAGGTGTGGGGTGTTGGTATCCACGAAGATGTGGTCCAGAGCTCGCTTGTTGCTCTTCTGAGCGCGGCTAGTAGTGTAAGTGAACCTACCCCTCCTCCCGGCTATGCCTTTTGGTTGCCTGCCAACCTGTTCTGACCGTACATGAACGTATAGTTTGTCCTGAGCCGCCCTGGAAGCCCTATTCTGTCCAAGGCCACGCCACGCCAAGAAGGCGATTCCAACGGACTTAGCGTACCAGCTACACAGAACACAACCGAGACGACGTCGTCAAATAATGGCATGTCATCGGTGGTGGATGCTTTGGAAGCCAAAGCTAACCATATGTAAAGCTGGATGACACAGGATGGGTAAACGGTAAGCCAGAATTGGTCATGATGAGTGAGACCCGGGGAAGCATAAATCGGAGACTTGAAGGCCCCTTTAAAAATTGATTAGCAGCAGAGCATTTACTGAACGGTGGGAAAAAGTTATTCATGCTGGCTGATGAAGCCGGCGACAGGTACATAATTAATATCGTATGCATCGCTTTCGCAGGGCAGTGGTCACCATAGTCAAATGATTACGAGGTTTTATTTATTTGTACACGCTAAGGCAGGTAAGCTGGGAAACGATAATAAGATCTACCTGTTCTCGATTCTAGATATTGGGTGGTTTGAAGATATATTGATGTATCCGCTGAGACATTAACCTACTGACCGAGACGAAATGCGTGCGACACAATATCTACGTGCAGAACCAGTCAATCTTGGCAGATGGGGAGAGGGGCGGAATTGGAGGGGAATCGATAAGTGAAAGTGTGGGGGACGGACATTGACAGAATTGAGCGTATGTCTTCCCAGCATCCCGCATCCCACCATCCCACCATCCCACCATTGCATGTGAAGCAGCCATTTTAGAAAGAGAGAGTGTGTGAGAGAGGGAGAGTGAGAGGGAGAGGGAGAGAGAGAAAGAAATCAAGAAAGAAAGAAAGAAAGAAAGAGAGCAGCCCCCCTCGCTGTAAGTCATATTGGCTGCTTCCCATTGGTCCTAGCCCGCGAATCGCCCAAGTCGGTGAGATTGATTAGGTTAGGAATCCTGCCTAGAAATGACTCTGAACCATTGATTTTTTTCGCGCCCTTCTGGAACTGACTTGGAAGGAGGCAAATTTCCAGCAAATGGATTTGAAATGAGTGGTGGTGGGCGATTCCGTTGATCTACTGCTAGCACCCATTGGATTGGCATGTAGTGTCTTTGGGGGCAAAACATTGATACACTTGGTGGGTTGGGTAATGTTATTAGGGTAGGTATGTACATCAATTGAAGCAATAGGCCATAAAAAAGAAAGGGCGTTTGTATGTACTTTTGCTGCTGTTTCCGCTGCTTCTTGCATCCAAATAGTATGTCTAGTTTCTGATCTGAAATGCCGGTCACGGGGTATGATAAAACGAATTATGATTCTCCAAGGTCCAAAGGCATGTTAGACCATTAAGATCGAAATGCTGCTATTGGCATAATACTCAGAGCCTTCACCATCAAGGGGAGACTACATTATACATACATACATGTCTGTATTCTTGCGTGGCCTCGTTTTCCATCAGACCTTCCAAACGGCCCGTAGGCTTGTTATTAAAGTTAAGTTCTCACCACCAGGAAAAGATGTACTACATAGAAGTTCCAGTGCCTCTAGAACACGGCTCTGGCACCTTTCATCGTGCTATTCTTTTGCATGCAACTCCTTGATTCTCCGACATATAGTAAGAGAGAGAGAGAGAGAGAGAGAGAGTGTGTGTGTGTGTGTGTGCACAGTAACCTTAGGAGCTATAATAGGTAGGTACATACATACATACATACATACATACATACATACATACATACATACATACATACATACATACATACATACATACATACATGCATACATACATACATACATACATACATACATACATACATACATACTTACTTACTTACTTACTTACTTACTTACTTACTTTACAGAGATATGTTTGCAAATTCATACCTGGAACGGGAGATAAGAAGCAGAAGAGAGAGAAAGGAGCTGATGTAGATTCCTGAAGAGACCAAATTAGTTGCCAGATTCTGCTTCTGTCTGTCTGTCTGTCTGTCTGTCTGCCTGCCTGTCTGTGCCTTTCTGTTTTCTTTCTTTCTTGCTGTCTATCTCAGTATTTTTTTTTCGTCTTCTGTTCTTTGGTACATGGGCCCTGGGTTGAATTTGATTGAATTGATCGATTGTCAAGTCAACCAACGCTGCTGTTCTTGTTGTTTTAGTTCTTCGCAGCTAACCTAGGTGAGGTGATAGCACTCAGTGATCATTGATTGAGGCCCGCCTGCCCACCTGCCCACTTGCCCGCCTACCCGGCGACGACGCCGACCCTACCTACACTGCTTGGCTGCTTGACTGCCTTAGGTACTTGCTCTGCCTCTTGCTCTGCCTCTTGCTCTGCCTCTGCTCTGCCTACGCAGGTGCTAAGATAGGCTCGGATCCACTTAAACATAGGGAAGGACCCCTCAAGCACTACCCACTTTGGCAGCGAGCAGCCAACGACGATTGCATTCTGCCATATTCATCTCTTTTCTACAACCAATTTCTCTCCATCCCCCCAAACAAAATAAGAAAAATCAACAAACCCAAGAAAGCTCAGTGTGCCGACTTGAGCTTATCGAGGCCGCATCCCAAGAATCCGAGAAGCGCGGGAGAAAAAAACACTGCCTGCCACCTACATTCCTTCATCATTACTTTCTAAGAGGGAACTACACAAACTCCTGGTTGGATTTTGACCAAGTGCCCGATTTCCTCTCCCTTTCCCATCCCCACTTTGCCCATACTGCTGGCCATTATTTACCCCCCCTTCGACCACCATCGCGCTGGATCGACACCGCATATCACAGGAGAGAGGCTGTTAAACAGACAAGATGGCTGACAACGGTGGTATCAACACTGTCCTCAGCAACTCGCTGTCGCCTGGTATGTTTATCATTGATCCAATTTAGTTGCCCTCCCCTGCCCTGCAGAAACAATCCGCCTGTCTGCCACATTCTCATTCTCATGTGATCTCCTCCATACGTCACGGGCCTTCCGCACCTTCTTCGTCCGTTTTCCTTCTTGGTGTCACCACTGGCTAACCTCACTCTGCAGATGCGGCCACGCGAAATGCCGCCGAGCAGCAGCTCACCCAAGCTGCCGAAAGCAACTTTGTAAGTCTGCGATGCATCCCGACCGGATTTGCCTGGACGCTAACCGTAAACCCCAAACTATATAGTCCCTTTACCTAGCCACGCTTGTCCAGGTGTTAGCAGACGACAACGCCGAGGCACAGATCCGAGTAGCCGCCGGTCTCGCCCTCAAGAACGCCTTCTCCGCACGCGAATTCGCACGACAGCAAGAACTGCAGCAAAAATGGCTGCAGGCGACGGAGCAAGAGACCAAGACACAGGTCAAGTCCTTGGCCTTCCAGACCCTCTCGTCCAGCAACGCACAGGCCGGCCAGGCCGCCGCCCAGGTCATCGCGGCGATTGCCTCGATCGAACTGCCCCGGGATCAATGGCCCGATCTAATGGCTACTCTGGTGCAGAACGTTAGCACCGGTGCACCACACCAGAAGCAGGCTTCGTTGACATGTCTTGGTTATATCTGCGAGAGCCAGGATACCGAGCTGCGGACGGCCCTCATCAGCCACTCTAACGCGATCTTGACTGCCGTTGTTCAAGGTGCC
The DNA here is from genome assembly GCA_006508115.1 of Apiospora malaysiana. Classification (NCBI taxonomy): domain Eukaryota; kingdom Fungi; phylum Ascomycota; class Sordariomycetes; order Amphisphaeriales; family Apiosporaceae; genus Apiospora; species Apiospora malaysiana. The sequence goes on from QUSE01000031.1 coordinate 298,883, forward strand.
CGGAAGGAGGAGACCAACCAGGAGGTCCGTCTCTCTGCCATCTTGGCCCTTGGCGACTCTCTTGACTTTGTCGGCAACAACTTCAAGCACGAGGGTGAGCGAAACTACATCATGCAGGTTGTCTGCGAGGCTACCCAAGCCGACGATTCGCGCATTCAGCAGGGCGCCTTCGGATGCCTCAACCGCATCATGGCTCTTTACTACGAGAACATGCGCTTCTACATGGAGAAGGCGTTGTTTGGTCTGACCATTCTGGGTATGAAGAACGAAGACGAGGATGTGGCCAAGCTTGCTGTCGAATTCTGGAGCACAGTTTGCGAGGAGGAGATCAACATCGAGGAGGACAACGGCCAGGTTGAGAGCTCGGACCAGATGCGACCTTTCTACAACTTCGCCCGAGTCGCGACAAACGAGGTCGTCCCCACCCTTCTCGTGCTTCTGACCAAGCAGGACGAGGATGCAGCTGATGACGAGTACAACCTGGCTCGCGCTGCCTACCAATGCCTGCAACTGTACGCTCAGGCTGTTGGGCCTAACATTATTCCCCCAGTCATCCAGTTCGTCGAGCAGCATCTGCGATCAGAGGACTGGCACTTCAGAGAGGCGGCTGTTGCTGCCTTTGGTGCCATCATGGAGGGCCCCGAGGAGAAGGTGTTGGAGCCCATTGTGAAGCAAGCTCTGCCCGTCCTGATCACCATGATGGAGGACAGCTCGACCCACGTCAAGGATTCTACCGCCTACGCGCTGGGACGTATCACCGAGGCCTGCTCCGATGCTATCGACCCGGCCACACACATGACCCCGTTGATCAGCTCTCTCTTTGCTGGTGTCCATGATGCTAAGATGGCAAGTTCTTGCTGCTGGGCTCTCATGAATCTGGCTGAGCGTTTCTCTGGCGACCTGGATGCCACCAGCAACCCCCTCACTCAGCATTTCAACGACAGTCTTTCCACTCTCCTCAACGTCACCGCCAAGCCGGAGGCCGAGACCACCGTCCGCACCACTGCTTACGAAGTTCTCAGCGCATTCGTTCAGCATGCTGCTACCGAGAGTTTCCCCGCCATTGCTTCCTTGTCTGATGTGATCCTGAAGCGTCTCGAGGAGACGGTCCCCATGCAAAGCCAGGTTGTTAGCATTGAAGACAAGATTGCTCTCGAGGAAATGCAAACCAGCCTCAACGCTGTCCTGCAAAGCATCATCCAGCGTCTGGAGAAGGAGATTGCCCCCCAGGGCGACCGCATCATGCAGGCCTCGCTCCAGATTCTTACCACGGCCGGTGCCAAGTCGGCTGTCCCCGAGGCTGTCTTCGCCACCATCAGCAACCTTGCCAACGCTATGGAGGAAGACTTCGCCAAGTACATGGATGCCTTCACACCTTTCTTGTACAATGCCCTCGCGAACCAGGAAGAGCCCAGTCTGTGTTCAATGGCTATCGGCCTTGTTAGTGACATCACGCGATCCATGCGCGAGCGCAGCCAGCCTTACTGCGACAACTTCATGAACTACCTTCTCAACAACCTTAAGGTTTGTGATGCTCCTTTGATTTCAGCGACCCATACTCCGAAGCACAGCTCGTCTAACACGAACACGCAGAGCAACCAGCTGGGCAACCAATTCAAGCCCGCCATCCTCCAGTGCTTTGGCGACATTGCCAGCGCCATCACCGGCCACTTTGAAACGTATCTGTCTGTCGTTGCTTCGGTGCTGCAGCAAGCCTCTACTGTTACTGCCAGTCCGGATGGCAGCTATGAGATGTACGACTATGTTATCTCCCTGAGAGAAGGCATCATGGACGCCTGGAGTGGTATCATTAGCGCTATGCGGGACAGCAACAAGAGTAAGCAAATTACGAAACTATCGATCTTCTTTTCAAGGAGCTACGCTAACTTTTTACGTCCAGCTGAGGCCCTTCAGCCGTATGTGCAATCTATCTTCCAAATGCTTAACATCATTTCGCAAGATATGAACCGAAGTGAATCTTTGATGCGATCCTCTATGGGCGTTATCGGGTAAGCGTCACCCCAGGACCCTTGGCCAAACGGACGATACTAACCTAAACCAATAGCGACCTTGCTGATGCGTATCCCAACGGAGAGCTTGTCGATGCGTTCCGACAAGATTGGGTTACTGCTATGATCAGGGAAACCAAGACCAACCGCGAATTCCAGTCACGCACAATTGAGACGGCTCGCTGGGCCCGCGAGCAGGTTAAGCGTCAACTCGGCGGCCAACAGTCTGTCATGCAACAAACCTGAGCAGGAAGCGGTGTGGCACGGGCTTGACTCCTCTCTACCTTGGTCTATACATCGTGTGTTGGACGCCAAGGAGAGACTTTGAGCACCAAGCCTGGCCCATAACCCCCCCTTTACCCAAATGTCTTCCATATGAGACCGAGCCAGGCACCTTGCACGGCTCAGTGTAGCGAGTGGAAGGCACACTCCATCCCCTTGAGCTGCTACACTTCCCCCCTACACGTCGATGCAAGACCCGTGTGTATATAGACCCCTTCCCACACTACCCTATTGATCCTATATCCCTCCAAACACCCCATTCCACAACACAGCACACACAAATAAACACCCATTCCCCCCCACACAAGCACAAACCGCAATACACCTTACCCCCTTTACCCCCGTTGTATTTTGCCGCGGAGTTTTCGGTTTTGGCTGAAAAATCCATTACGGACATGTGTCGCAGCTAGAGAAGATTATGTCATGTACGCCCTTCTGCCCTTTGGTAGTCGTGGCCACGAAGTCATGTAAGAAAGAGACGACGGAGAGACGTGATAGGGAAAGTGGAGACCAGCCTCGCCAGGTTTGTTCAAGTGAACGCAACCAACGAAGGACGAGGGAGATGCCTTTGGCCTTGGGCCACAAGGGTTCGAGGCATGCACTCTATAACGCACGAAGAAGCTAGAGAGACCCAAGTGTGATGCGCTCTTTGGGGTGGCGGATGGATGACTTAACTGTCGTCTTATCACATCATCTCATGTTTCCGGTGGGAGACACCATCCATTACCGCTTGTGCATCTTTCCCGCAGGATATGATACATATATGGTGGGCGAAAAGCGCCATTGCCTAGTCTTCTCTCCCCGAGTTCAGTGCAGAAACCAAAATAAATAAAGTTGTTTAATTCCCATACTTGCGTCAAGAACACCTTGCTGCCAAGAGTGATGTGTAATGCTTCAGTCAAGCTCGAACCCAACATTCGAGTTCCCTGGATAAGGCATACCGTTCAGTCTCGTCCTTCATAGAAGGCCAAGTGAGGAAGTGAGTAGACCTCTCCATATTGATACACTAGTCAAGGTGGTGCTGGTCAACACGGGAGTGAGAACAGGTGCGGGTATGTATGAGAAGCATCTATCGTTTTTCATTAATCATTTACCCAGCCTGAATATTACCAAGTCCAAAGCTATATAACCATTCCAACCAGAGAACATAGTAAGCAAAAGAGATCAATTCTGTGTGCCCTAGGTATATCCATCCATCCACAACTATATCCAATCCGGGGGTTTGGAGTTTTGGGGGTTTGGGGTTTTAATGCATTCCTTGGAAAATCAGACCTGCGCCGACCGCCTACCATAACGCTAGAAATCAGACAAAAAGAAAGAAAGAGAAATCAGAGACAGTATGCGTGTATATATATACGCCCCCTTTTCATGCCGGCGGTTGAGTCGACATGCCCGAAAGGTGATGCTGGTTATATAGCGGGACTGTCGCATCCGCATTCCAAGTTGTGCCCATGAGCTGCTGGAGCTGGAGGTTGAAGCCGTCGTTCGTCGTTGTCGACATGAAGTTGTGGAAATCGGGTATGAAGGCCGGGTTCTGGTCGTACGTGTTGGGAACTTGCGGCGACAGTTGGGTGGTGGGCGTGCCACCGCCGCCGCCGCCGTGTTGACCGTGGTGGAGGCCATACATACCCCCTTCGTAGTGTTGTTGGTGATGATGATGGTGGTCAGGCTTGCCGTAGTCAGGCATGTGCGATGAGTAAGAGCTGTACTGAGGATGATGGTACTGGGTCGGCGGCGGCGGCGGCGGCTGTTGCGTAGGACTTACGTACCCAGTAAGTGGTGGTGGCGGGAGCGAAGGGGGGTCGACGGAAATAGGCTGACCCGACTGCAGAGGTGGCAGTATGGCAGGCTCGCCATGTACGATGGGACCAAGAACCTGTTTGTGTTCGGCCTTGCCATGAACGAAGGAGGGTGAGAGAAGGCCTGCCATCTTGTCTGCTGGCGTAGTAACGGGGGGATGCAAAAAGGCATGCGGAAGTGGGCCTTTCTGTCCATGGCATCAAGATTAGTTTTCCGCCGGGATTCTCTCAGGGGCTTTAGAGATAACTTACGCCATCGGCCATGAAGACACCTTCGTACACCCCACCCGTATTTTGGTCACCCATCCAACTCTTCAGACCAGTGAGCCAACTGGAAGCCAGAGGCCAGATTGCCTGGGCTTTTTCCAGGATGTCAATAATATATGCGTACATGTCTCTAGGCGTAGGCCTAGGCTTTTTCGCGTCGTATTGATAAACTATAGGCCACTTAATAGCTGTCATGAAAACCACACGGTGAGAATATAGATATACTCACGCTTAGGAAACTTGACGAGGTAAGATACAAGCAGCCCGCAACTATAAACACAAAATGACTGTTTCTCGTTAGACAAGTGGCTGAGGAATGACATGAGAAATTTCACGCACAGCCATTTGAGACCCAACCATCTCTTCCAGGGGTCTGTCTGTATCATTGAACTGGGCGTGAATTTGTTCGTAAAGTTGGTAGACATTGTCGAAGAGCTCTCTGGCTATTGCACGAAGAATCTGTGCTTCAGGACCATGAGGGTTTTTCAACAGGCGAATCATGCTGTATTGCGGTCAGTACAAGAAATAGGGGAGGGCACCTATGACACATACTCCCCCAAATATGCCTTACGGAGGACAATGTTGCTCAGCCTCAGGGTTGCACAAGCACTCAGGTAAGCCTGTCTCGCGTCAGGACATCACACCCCATCCATCATTCAATCAACGTGAGAAAACTCACAAGATCCTCGTTTTTGTTTTGGTAGCCTGGTAGATACAGCTGGTTGAAAGTATGATCTTGCGGTAATTGTTCCTCAAAGTCAGCCAGTTGCTTTCTTATTTTTGCGTAATCGCTGTTCATGTCGTCAGGTTGGGAGCTTTTCACGTTTGCTACGGCTCGGCGAGCAACCGTGCCCCATATGTGGTGAGTTTGGATGAGAGTAGCGAAAAGCGAACGTTTCTTGAGTGTTGTCAGGGTTGGATTCAGATCAGCCGGTGGCGTACCAGTCAGAGCTGCGCGAGGTGTTACTTGGAATTCACCGCATCGGAATTCCTCTTCGTTGCAGGGAAGCAATGTCGTGATGTCACTCGCCGCGAGCAGAACCGGCCTATAGGGGCCTGAGTGGAGGTTGTCCTGGCCTAATCTCTCTGAGCGTACAAAATACCTGTTGGTGTAGGAAATACTCACTATGCAGCATCCACTTCATACACAAGTTTTGGGTCAGTCTACAGATAGCAAGGGGCAGAAACAACATGTACTTGTCGGCCAGCAACTGGTCGACCCATGGAAGCACTCACCAGAGTACGTCGAGCAGATTCAGCCCTGATTATTGCCTCGCGGGTTAAATCTTCGGTGATTTGCTGGAACGTCTCTTCGCGGTGAAGTCGCATCTCCGTAGCCATCGATATGGCTATACTCATGTTAATCTGTCGGAATCAATGTGTCGCTCACTCAGTATAGATGCTAGTGATAACCCACATTGCTACGACTTGTCTCCCCCATGCCATGCTGGGCGATGGATAAGAGAAAAAAAGCCTGGCATCTTTCTAGGGTGATAGGCTGGTACAATTCCCGTAAAGCTAGCTTCTCGGCACATTTCAGGTAGGATTGCACAATCTTCTGTGCAACGTCGTAATTTCTGTTGAATCGTGCGGATATGCTGAGGATACTCACGAGGAGGAAATGGCCTATCTTTCCAACGTCTCTTTCTACTTGCACGAGGAAATCGTCAATCGCGATGAAACCGAGTTGGAAGAAATGGCGGTTGAAGGCTCGGACACCCTCTTTTACCGTTTCCACGTCTGCGAGAAGTGCCAGCTCATCACCATCCCAATCCAGAGTGTTGCTGCTAGTCGTAAGACTAGGGGATACTGCATTCTCCTTGTTCACCCTTGGTGGTCTGCCATTGGATTTCTTGTCCGCCCGTTGACGCGGATGACGGAACTGACGGTCCTCGGTGGATTCGCCGCGACCCGGATAGAAGCTAATTATATCTTAGTAGGAGCAAACAGAAGCAGAAGCCTGATCAGGTGCTGAGAGTCATAGCTACCAATCGTCGGGCTTTCCAGCTTCTATACATCCCTGGCATGGCCCGTTATTTTTATCGTGGATACATTTGCTTCTCATACGCCGACACCTGGGGTGGATGATAAGTAACTGCCATCAAGGTTTCTCCAAATTGAACCACACGATACCTTCGACAAGCTATGGGCGCTCTCCTTTTGATAGGCGCGCTCGAAGTGGGTATCTGTGTAGAAACAGGCGTGGGGGAAGCTGAAGCAATAGATGGGTTGTTGTCTGACGTTTGGTCCATGGCGTACAAAGTAGTATGCGGTAGTTCTTCAGCCTGCCTATTCGTTCATTTGCCCTGCCAAGAAAACATCTGGTGTTGCCGGATGAAGTGAGAACTGCCCTGCCGGCAAACTCCTCAGACCCGGCAATGTGACCAAAGTGACGACGATCCAGCCAGTGTTTGCTTCTCCCAGGACGACGGTACAACGCCAGCTCACTTGTTTGCCCACCTGTGGCTTCAAGACTTAATGTAGGGTGTTTGGTCAGCAGGCTCGAAACACAGGCAGGCTGCCGTCAGACGTCCTCACATTCGCACTAGACAATGCAGAGATGGGGAAGGCCAAGGGAGGATTCCGGGAAATAGCGGAGTTATAGCGTTACCTACATAGTCGCACGGATGGAGAATATTGCCAGGAGTTTCGGAATAGGAAGTCGTTTTGCAGTTTGGCATTGGAGCCCAGCGCGCGTAGTGCGTAGTTCAATCAAAAGACCCTCATAGGCATTGATTGCTATCAGATGCAAGGGGGGGTAGGTTGTGTTGTGTGTTGTGTGCCGGCCTGGACAGACGGTTTTGCGGCCCTACGCATCTGATATGATTGCTTGTTTTCTCGGCTGATAGGCTGCTGCGCTGGCTGGTTAGTTGTGCTTACCCCATGCGCATGCGCAGTAGAAGGGCCTTGCTAAGAAACACAACATGGCTGGGCTTGGACAGCCGCCTCTCTGCTTTCTGGAGAAACAAAACGTCCAACTGGGAGAGTCGATGTTGAGGGGGGCAGTCAGCATCAACCCCAGTTTTCTGTCCAATGATTTCTGCCGTCTTTGGTGAATGGAAAGCCCAGGAATCGGTATCGATCAGGTGCTGTGTGCGGCTTGCAACTCGACAGCCCCCGGCAACCTCGTCAATATTGCATTGCCGCGCCGGCAACGTCTTCCTCCAAATCCAATGCAGAGATTTGCCATGGGCAATTCGTCGCGGATCAGCCCGTGACTGCAGTCGCTCACTGGCTGTATTGCAGCAGATTCCAACCTAAGTTCATGTGTGTAATGGTATATAATGTGACGCACTGCACATCAAGGCGGGTAGGCACGATCTCCCCACTGGCACTGCATCCTCGAGTTGGAAGAGGTACTCTCCATCGTCTTCCTGACCGACTACATGCAAATCAAAGCCAAGCCAGACAAAACATACTTTGGAGTTGTAGTACAAGGTAACCTTGACTGCAATCTTTGCCAATCGCCTCCTTGTTAGCATCATTGGTGATGATTTCCACTTGACCGGTTTCATCATGTTTTTGGTCATCTGCCATTCATGTCGACGTCTTCATCCCTTCCTCGGGCCTTCCCAGCCAAGGCTATGGAGATGATAGGGGTCGGCACCTCTGGCCCCGCAAACGTATGCCGCGATAGGATCCGAATATTCCCACCTCGATCTAGCCAAAGTTCCACAGCATTCATCCCTCCAATCGTGTTTGCGGGATAGTTGGCAATTGTCCATTTGGCCTATTTTACTTCTCAGGAACCCCCATCACGAAAGGGAGCCGGCACAGGGTACCCCATGTGGGGGCTGTGGCCATGACGAACATCAAGATGTCCTGGAGGGTGAGCCGCTGGGATCATCGACGACTGGTGCTGTATGAAAAACCCTGTTTGCCTCGTCTTTCGTCCTGAGCTGGACGAGTCGCTTAACTCGCTACCCTGTGTTTGTGAGAATCACTCTGCGTTTGTCAGACAAATTATACCTTTCCTAAGGAGACCTATTTATACCAGCTTCAGGACGCTTCTCTAGCTCTCAGGACCACCATTCGTGATTCTCAGAACAAAGCCTTGGTATCCCCTGGTGCTCTCCATCAGTTGAAAATGGATTCTCAACTTCACGGTCTCATAGGCGCGATACTCTTCGCGGCATTGGCAGTTTTCCTCCTGTGGAAGAGCCGGTTCGGGAAGAGAAACCCGTACCCATTACCACCTGGGCCACCTAGGAGACTTTTTATAGGAAACCTGGGTCAGGTCAGCGCTGATCACCCCGAAAGCGATTATATACGATGGGGAATAGAGTACAGTGAGTAGAAATGCATTGACATGTGATGTTAGTTCGATTTGACGTACACTTAACCATTTTCTCACACAGGTTCGGATATCATTTACGTCAACATGCTTGGTCAACACATGGTAGTGCTAAACAGCGCAGTAGCTGCAACCGAATTACTTGACCAGCGAGGAGCCAATTATTGCGATAGGCCAAATTTTACCCTGTTCGAGATGTAAGCCGCACTTACAGATCATTTCTTTGGAGTTGGGTTCTAATGCAGATCAGCATGGGCTGGGGTCGCACCTTGACGTTTCTGAAATGGGGTGACAAGTTCAAGCTCCATCGAAAGATGTTCCAGACCACGTTTTCTCGCTCCAACATCGGGATATTTCGCCCGATGCAGCTTCAGGAAAGCAGAAAGGCTGTCCGGGCTCTAATAAAGGACCCGGATAGCTGGAGTGATTCTACACTTTTGATGACAACAAGCATCATTTTCCGGATAGCCTTTGGCCAGGAGGTTCCTAGCAAAACCTCCCATTACTGTGAGATGACTGAAGCAGCAAGTCAGGCGACCACCGCTGGTGGCATAGCAGGGACAAGTCTTGTTGATATATTCCCGCCAGTTCGGCTGGCACCAGACTGGCTCAACCCGTCGTCCGCTTTGCGCCATGCCCGGAAGAGCTGCAAGGCCATACAGGAAATCCATGATCTGCCTTGGGACGCCAATATGAGGGCCATTGAGTCAGGTACTGCGCCGTCATCCTTCATGAAGATACACTGGGACCGCTTTGTTGAGGATGCCAAGGCAGGCCGGCCGCAGGAAGCGAGTTTGGCAGACATCAAGGGAGCCACTGGTGCCGCCGTCATTGCCGGGGGGAACACGACATGGGCGACAATACTCTCCTGCGTGCTGTTCCTAACCAGGCACCCCGAAGTCCAGCGTAATATCCAAGCTAGACTTGACATGGTACTCTGCTCGGGGGAGCAAGCACGGTTACCGGAATTCGACGATCGCAGTGAGCTGAAGTGCCTCGACGACTTCATCATGGAGACAATGAGATGCCTGCCACTAAATCCTCTGAACATACCGCACAAGAGTCTGCGCGACGATGTCTATAGGGGCATGTTCATCCCTGCGGGTACCATGGTGCTCACAAATACCACGGCCATGGCGATGGATGCTGATACGTACAAGAACCCTCTCGTCTTCGACCCGAGCCGATACGACCGTGGTGAGCCGTACCCGCTTGGGAATTTCGGGTTTGGGCGACGGAAGTGTCCCGGGAATTGGCTGGCCCTTGCAAGTGTTTACATGTTTCTGGCAACTTTTCTGGCCGCGTTCGAGCTGGAACAGGCCCTGGATGATCAAGGGAAACCCAAAATACCGGAACCCGGGGTTTCCGTGGGCTTAGGAGGGTAAGTTCATGTTGACATTTTGAACAGCGAACAACTGGCGTAACCAACTGATTGGCTGACATTCTTTTTTTTTTCTCGCTCCCATTTGAAGGCACCCTTCGTCGTTTGAGTGTGTCCTCAAGGTTAGATCGTCGGAAATGGCCAGCTTGTTGATGGAAGAAACTTGAATAAGGGAAGAAGGTTGGTTGCTTTGATGGGTCCGGGGACTGTGCGTTTACAAGTGCGGATAAGGAAGTCATCCATGATACCACAGCAGCACCTTCCTTCTTTGTTTCGTCACAATACGGAGTACAGGCTGCCCACTTCCACACAAGACAAATTACCTAGGTAGATAGATTTCTTCTCCTAACCCATCAGATTTCATGGGATTGATTACATGTAGTTAACAACATGATGAGATGCCTACCAATGAGACTTCTCTCAACAACCCTGTTGAATCTTCAGGTTACCTGCTTCGGTATGACTGCTCCATATGTATGTATATAAGTAGTCGCCAACGAAAACACCCGCGGATCATCACATCCAGTGTTCAGTACTCATTGCAAATACCTCACATGCATGGTACATATAGTCTACTTACCTGAACACTCAGAGAGACACGAGCCTCACGATGACGGACCCTCTCCGAATGGCCTGTCATCGGACCGAGCAGGACCAAGCAGGGTCTCTCCTCGCCCGCTGCGGAGCGGAAGCTGTGGAGCTGCTTGCGGTTGCTACCGACATGTGACATGTGAGTATGTCTACTTACCTTATGCTGGTTTGCTGGCCGTGCGAAACCACGGCTCCATACCAGGAGACACACGGTGCATCTCCAGATGGAGGCTGCCAGCTGGCCGGGTCTTGTAGAAGCCTAATGGAAGACACTACGACAGTGCCCATCCAAGATCGTGAAGTGGTTGGGTTATCTATAATCTCGCAATGGCTCGAGTGGAAAGGGGCATGTAGCCAGAGGAGAGGGTCGCAAGCACGGGGACCGGCCGTCCATGTGGGCCTTTTATTGATTTAGAATTAGCATTTAGCGGTGGGAGAGCGCAAAGGAAAATAAACCATCCGAGAAAGGGGCTACAATCGTGGATGGACTTCTCATCCCCAAGACATTGCGGTGACTATGGTTACACCATAATCCCCAGGATAGATGATGAGGCAGGATCAACGATATAGGGGTCTGTCACAAAAGTCAAGAAATTGTGCCGGTTGAATGGATCAGTGTTTTGAGATCATATAGATCCCTAATTAACATGAGTATATATATGTTGTTATGTAAGGCCCCGGATAGAGGCCTTTTTTTTACTAATACGCAACGGAAACCGTGAACTTTTCAAAGCGTAGTAGGCTGGACGATCAGCCGACATGAGTGCCAACCTCGTTCGTTGGGCCTGTCCTTCCTCTCATGGGCCGACTATCCTCAAAATGCATCAACCCAAACGGATGTACCAACACAATGGCTGCAGTATCTCTGCAGCCCTGAAAAGGATGCTTGCTCTTCCAAAACGCCTCCACGCTGAAGATCAGCTGTGACCCAAATTACAACTGTTATCCCCAAGCCTTGCGGATTAGACAATTACAAAGAAAAAAACCCATAAAGAATAAAATGCCCCAAAACGCCTTTGCCATGAAGTTTCATGCACCTTCCCAACCTCTGGATAGAGAGGTCCATCACTTTAGTGGACTAATATTACACAAAATGGTCTAAGTGAGTGATAGCATCGTATAAACAAACGATATGCCAGCTTTCTCCCTCGTCAAGGAGCTGGCAGGCAAATATTATCTTGGAAGGTCTCCTCCCTTGACTTATTCCTGGGATGCCCCAGGAATAGTCAAAGAAAGTCGCTTCACGCCATCATCTGGCTTGGTAGGGGCTTCCAGCGTCTGCAAGCTCGTAGGCTCGGCCGCTAAGCTCGTCGGCTCCTCATCGTTTGACAGGAAAGCCTTGGGGGTCTTGACGGGAGTGACAGGGGCCTCGGGCATCGCGATAGGCTTAACAGGATCCGAAGCTTTAGGCGATTCCGTGACATTCGGCTCAGGTGTCAGTGTGACCTCGGACGCATCCCTAGGTAGTTTTTGAGTTTCGCTTTCGTCCTTGCTCTCAGGTTCAGCTGGGTGGTCGACAGTTTCAGGTTGAATTTCTTCACTCGTCCGCGGACTCTTCTCCGCCGAGCTCTCTGCGTGACCGTGGAATGGATGAGACACAGGAACAACTCCACCTCCTATGCGGCTCCAGAACATCTGTTCTCTCAGCCGTACACTCTCTTCCCATGCGGCCCGTTCTGAATCAGCGTCATCAGCTCGCCAGAACCCGTCTTTCACAATGCGCAAGAAGCCCAAAAAGTCGCAAGTAGACCGTACACGACCCAGGCAATACCTGCAGAGCGGATAACGCTGGGCAGAGTCGGCTTCGCTCGTTCGGAAACGGTGGTTGCGCAGATGAGGCTCGTCCCGGCGTGTGTCGCCACATAGCGAACATGGGTAGAATTGCGGCTTACTTATGGACGCAAACGGACTATTCGATGGGACGGGTTCAACGACGAGAGTGCCTTCGGTCATGGCACTGATCACGGCTCGACGGGCAAGCCATGACAGCCCAGGCGCCGTGTCTAGTCGCAGCGTTGGTTCAATATCCTCGGCAAGAACCCTCTTGTAGAATTTGCTATCTTTCAATGGCGGTAATGGCGCAGAAGAACCGTTGCTGGCGGCGGACGCTGGGGTGTTGGGAGTCTGGGGCGACAAGGAGTGGATAGAGGTGCCGGTTGCAGACAGCGACGTTGTCGACGCATTCGAGGGCGCAGGGTTAGCATTGGTTGAGTTGAGTAACCCCAGGCTCAGTCCACTATACGAGCCAGAGGAAGCGCGGCTAGGCGCTCTCTTTGAAACGTTGACAAGAGCCATGAAGTCGTCGAAAGAGGCCAGGTCCATCCTTACCACGGGCTGGAGCAAGTGGGTAAGGTTGGTGGGATATGTAGGCGAGCAGGGCTCCGTGATACCGCTCTGTGAGATGGCCTCGGATGTGTTTCCATCCTCGTCCGTGGGGGCGAACTTGCTGAATCCAGGAGAAGATGGCGTGGTCCCACTATGGTCGTCGCGTTCGGCTGTCATCTGCTCCAAGACAAGCTTGAGCTGGACGAGCTGCTCTTGTGATGACTTGAACAAACTTTCGCTATCGGCTAATTGGGCCTTTAGTTGCTCGTTCTTGCGTTGAAGTGCTTCCTGTTCTCGGCGGGCATCCTCCTTGGCAGAAATGACCATTTTGTTGGCTTCTTCGAACAAGGCTTGTGTCAAGTTCTCCAACTCTTGCTCAATTTTCTTCTTCTCTTTCTCCATTTCGCCGCGCACTCGTTTCTCCTCGACGATTTTGTTCAGCAATTCTTTCTTTTCAATCTCGACGCTTTTCCGTTTTACCCAGACGTCTCCAGCCAGCATTTCCTGTTGGCGTGCGCACTGCTCTTCGAGCTCACGTATCCGGTCGTTTGAGGATTCCAGCTCCTGGCGAGTAGAGCTAAGTGTGTCATCGAGGTTGGTTTGATGGTTGAGTGCATTGACAAGTTTGGTGCTGAGTGTCGCGACTTCGTCGTCCAGGTCAGGATGATGAGTTGGGGCTTCGGGGCTCGAACCATCAACACGGCTCATGGCTCTGCTTCTCGGACCAAGATGTGTGCTAAATTCCTGGTCCTCCATTAAAGACTGCTTTGACGGCATCCTCTTCGGTGGCGGCGCTTGAACCTCGAGCGTCGAATGCGGTAATGCCTCTGGCGCCGTCATGCTCGACAGCTGGGACGAAGACGGAGATTTGACAAGTGCCGGCGATTTGGTGCGAGGGGCTACGCCTGAGAAGCTAGAAAGAGATCGGAAATGGCCAAACCCGCGCTGCGGCGTATTGGGACCAGGGCCGCTCTGATGTCCTGTCCATGACGCCATGTGGATGAAGCTGTATTTCCCCATGTTAGTTTGTTCAGGAATAAAGCCAATTGTGAGAAATCAACATAGCCCCCAAACCGAGCATATTTGTCGTCCAGGAAAGTGGGTAGATCGAGAGGAAACAGGAGCAGGATGGGAGGGGGGGATTGTTAATATGTGTCAATGTGTCGTGGCAGGCTCTCAGGAATTGGGGAAGTAACACAGAATTGCACGTACCCGTCCATCTGGACTGGCTTACGGACCACGAGGTCCCCTAACACTGCGTGGTTCGATTCGTCGCGAGCCAATCAGGCATGCAAATGGCAGTCCAATAAAATTGAGTTGATGATGCTGTGTGAAACCTCGGTTCTGTATCGCCGGTAACAATTATTTGGCGAGTCGTTGAGGAGGAAGTGTTTCTTCCGATTTCAGGGAATGTTGCCGGCCGGCGTGTCGGTGCTTTTTCAAAGTATGCAAGTACGAGCTCATGTATGCATATCTCCAATCACGCATGAGTCGTCAAAAGGCGTTTTTTTTTTGGTTGGATGCGCAGTTGAACCTAATATTTTGGGTTTCAGTTGATTTGGTGAGACAGTCCCTTGCTGTACTGTCAGGTATGGTTCTTGGGCGTTATGGTTCAGGCGCTGCAAACAAAAAAAGGGATGGGTATATGTCAGTTAGTGGTGTGTTGTTTGCTCAGGCAGCTCGTCAACCAGCGAAGGTCTACCGTGAAGAAATGGGAATTACAATGAGGTATATGATGATGAGGAGGAGGGGGGAAGCGACAAGTGTGAATGGTGAACTGAAGCGCGGGAAAATGGGTGGAGGCCGAGCAGCAGATTGAAGACTCTTGAGGGAGAAGGAATGCAGCGTGCAGCAGCGCGCTCCAAGTTGGTTATCGGGCTGCAGATGTGCCATGCGGAGAATGGCGTTTCTAGCTGATTTGATAGGCCGGGTCTAGGTGGTAGTCTTGGCAGCCAGGGCTTGGCTTGGGCTTGACCTGGGCGGGAAGATGGATCTGGGAAGACTTGGTGGATGGGAACACACTAGGATGACATGGGCATGTCAGGAGGCATGTCATTCGTTCATCAGCAACTCTTCACGGATGAGCGGGTAACATCCATGCTGGGTACGCCACTGAAACTATTCCACTACCGCCGCTGCAAGTACTCCGTCTACTGTCGTTGGCCTGCCCATCTACGCGCTGCATGCTGCACCACGCGTACAGAATGCCCAAGCATTTGGTATACATAGTATGACGCTAGGCTGGGCTTCCCATCAATCAATCCCATCAGGCGATTGACCAGGCTGGAGCCTGGCCGGCCGCTGACCCATCAAGCACGTTTCTCGTTTTGCCGAATCCAAACAACCCATTTGAGCCTTTTTCTCTCTCTCTTTTTCGCTCTCTTCGTCTTGGAGGGCTGGAATCGCCTTTCACTGGTGGCCCGGCCCAACTAGCTGTCACCTACCGATCCCAGAACGGCAACTGTTTACCATCACGCTGAGTGAGCCGTGACCAAATTGGGTTGTCTTAGGTACATACATGGTCAAAAGACTCGATACCTCTCTCTCTTCAAATAAACGTGGGAGCGAATCGGGTGGATATGGGTCTTGGATGAGGCGCATGCATAAGTTAGTCGATAATAAGAGGAGCACGAGCAACTGGTAGATGATAGGTAGGTAGAGGGCGCTAGTTTTGACCCTCAATTGCGACAACCAACTTGTCGTCACAGTATACAGTTTTCAGATGTATACAGCTAAGATATGTTTGTTGAACATCGCAAAACGAAACAAAACAGTCAGCGCATGCCGAAAAGAAAGAGGCTCGTCATCGACACGAGAGTTTGTGCAGGTTTCCCTCGCTTAGCTGACTCTTCCAAGCTTTTTCTTCGTCGTATTCCACCAAGGCCCGCCGCCGCCGCCGCCCCTAGTTGATAGGGTTACAGTGCTTGGGGGCCGCACTGCAGACTGTATGACGACTGTCTCTGATTGACAGAATCTGCGCGCCGCTACTTGTCAAGCACCGTGTGACGTGCGGAGCACCAGACAAAATGGATCAGTGGCCGTCGGCCGACAGGCTTCAGGCTGAAATACCATGGTAATATGCTAATACGATGAGCTCATACTCTCTTCCCAGCACAGCAAAGATATGCCCGATGTCCACCACAGTAGTCACTGCGATTGTGCTTCTAGCATACTCGCATATGTATTCTGATGTAATAAACATCTCCGCACTCGGCCTAAAAAGGGGACAAGAGATGGAAGGCAGGCACCTGATATTGGTAGTAGTATTGGTATTGGTACTCTGTATTCCCCCTTCAATCAATCTTGGACCCCGCTTCCGGTGGACGAGCCTCTGTGGAACGAGCAACATGGCGAGGGCTGTGTGCCATTGATGCCACCTGAATACTGAAACAACCGACCTGAACCCTTGGCGGAGCGCTGAGTTGGCCTTAACTCCGGTGCAGGGCTCTGTAGTATGCTGATGATCATGCTTCTTTTTTGAATACCCATGTTGTAAATTGATTTGACGGTAATCGAGAAGTTATCTGGCTAATGGCCGCTGGGGCCCAAGGCATACGCGGATTACAAATGAGCAATAAGCTGGATAGGAGTTTGGCGCTTGTGTTTATCAACATATTCCGTGCGCGATAGGAGAGTGAGATGGGCATGTCTAGACGACAGACGATTGATGATTATCGGACGGCAGCGCACTACTGAGGACTCAGGGCTCCTAGCGGTGCCGAGGACCCTGCAAGTCCAGAAGAAAAAAAAGCCGCCCACAAGGATCTACAGCACCGAGTCAACAACACCTTAATAAGGAACTGATTGCTGGGTTCTCCCATCTACACGCCCATCGTATCGGCAGGGAATGGCCCTGTTTCCCACGATCCGGACAAGTTAAGAAAATCTTTAAGTGTATTATGCGCTTTTTGTCCTTCGTATCGGAGATCTTGCAACCCACGAATCTAGACTGTTTGGAACCTTCCCCTCTCCTCCGTCGACAAAGCACCTGGACATCGGAAGTTCCGCATGCTTATTATCGAACCGCAAACCTCGGTTTGCGACGAGAGAGCACCGACGCCAATCTAGGTCCCCCTGCCCCCTGGTCGCCCCGAGGTTTGGATGGAGCCTCTGTGTGCTCTATCAGCTCAGCTCAACTCCACCGTCCGTTGGGCACCTGGCACATGTATGATAAGTATGGGGACTGGAGCCGCCTGCGAGGCTCGAGACCCTTGCCCATTCTCGTCAGCTCAAGCAATCCAGGTTCATCTGGACTTGACGAGTTTACAATGGCTTCAAAAATAGCAACACTCCCAATTCAGTAGTCGTCGCCGCCGAAATCGCCAAAATCGCCAGAGAAAGCTCCAGCCTCAGCTCGACCGGCCTCGACGGATTAGGCTGGAATTGTTGTCCACACCCATGCCTTGCATGCAGACTCGAAAGTCAATCGCTTAGTGAGAAAGAGCCAGGGGGGCCTCCCAATGTTCTGGCCATTCTTCTCGTCTTTTTCATCAATCATGCCAACGCATCCGTACACAGCTGTAAGGGGCCGCCGACCTGCATCCGACAGGACGGTTCTCTTTTGGCTTCACTGCGAGCCAACCGGCAGCTCAGGGTCGTGATGCCGTGGTAAACCCAAAACGTCTTGGCTTGACGATGATCTGCAGCTCAGGCACGCTCCTGCATCTCCAAACGGGCCCTGGCATCTTCTAGATATGGATAGTGGGCACGGGGAACGTGGACCAACAACAGTCCCCCGTATGCATATGTTACGCGCGCTCTGGACCACCAAGCCAGGCACCACACATTGTGTGCCTTGCAGTATATCATATCATATTGTGCCTTGTTCCATACGACATATCATTTGCAGGTCCATATTTGTCGCCCAACACCTCCCCATTGTTCCTGTCTATCTATTGGTTAAGTGTTTCTTCTGTATACGACTCTGAGCGAGTCTGTAGGTATGTATCCGAGTGCACCGTCGATAGAGTGACCGCCTTCCCATGGCCATTCGCATGTAGTTGCTCAGGTCGTCTTATCATCACCACTTGTCTCAGAGCACCAATGCTGCAGGTAGTTATCAAGAAAAGACGGGGTTCCAAGAGCAAAAACGAGTGTCAATTGCGGGCTCGAGCTGATTCGTATGTAGCTCGAGGCAAAAGGGAAAAGACGAATCTATCTATCATGAGTCTCATCGTCTAGATGAAACGGGACAAACTCCCATCTTTTACCACGTGGACGCGTAAACCATAACAACCATTATTCCGTTATCCAATCCCCTATAGACCCCCGATTCTTCCCTTGACTCAGTGAACGACAACGACCGTGAGATGACCTTGAAACTGCTGGCGGCGATGGGGCTGGCTGACTGGCTGCTCGGAGGATTAAAGCCCTGTTTGACAACCCCCCGGCCATAAGAAACCCCGCAAGATAATGGTCCCGGAAACAACAATGAAACTCCCCCCTTTTCCCTCCTCCTTTCCTCTCTCCTCCTGTTGCATGACAACAGCAAAATGGCGGTGACCGCTGCGACTGCTGCTGCCGCTTCGACGTCTAGACAACCTTCGACAACGAGTTGGCAACGACGCTATTTGTGCGAATCGGCAAATGGGCGAAGCAATCGGCAACGCACTTCTCGACGCACTTGAGGATCCCGGCCACGTCCTTCCCCGAGGTGCACTTGGTGTCGCAATCGCTGCAGGAAGTATGCACGTGCGGAGACTCTGTGACGGACGGCTTGGGGAGGACGCGGCTCGATACCGATGACGGCAATGTGATGGAAGGGAGGGCCTTGCTAGGCTTGATGCGCTTGTCTGTGTCGCCGCCAGCCACTTGACGCTTCCCGTTCATGGCGAAATCCAGGTCCAGGTCGGCGGCGGCGGCGGTCTCGAGTGGGAGAAAGGGTAGGATATGCGAAGAAGAAGAAGAATGGGCCGACGAAGAAGAGTGGCTTCGGGAAGTCGTGGAACGGCGGTAGTTCACTGCGTCACGCTTCTTCTCGTTGGTGTCCAACAGAGGGAGATCGAGCTCGTCGGTCTCCAGTGGCAGATACGGGCGAGAGACGGTCAAGGAAGGTAGGTAATGGCTGCTATGGCTGCTGTGAGTGCTGGTTGTGCGCGTGGGGCGGGACTTCAATAAGTCGCGCTTCTCGTCACTGTCAAGTGCGAGATCGAGGTCATCAGTCTCGAGGGGGAGTTTGTCCGTTAGCGTAAGTGAAGGTGGAAGGCTATGCGTCACCGTGGCCAGAATGACCTTGCGCGTCATCGAAGGGATGGTGATGGCACGCTTGCCCACAAGATCGAGGTCAATGTCATCCGTCTCCAGCGGGAGGCTATCCGTCAGGGTAAGCGAAGGCAGGATATCATTGGTCTCGGTGGGTAGGATGAAGTCGTCAAGGGTCACGGAAGGGCGAGCCATGGCGCGCTCGTCCAGGGAGGGGAGGTCAAAATCGTCGGTCTCCAGGGGCAGATCATCCGTTGCTGTGACTGAGGGGATAATATCGTTCGTGGAGGTGGGGAGAATCATGTCATCTGTCAGGCTGGAAACATCTATGGCGCGTTTCTTGAAGGGCAGATCAAGGCCGTCCTCGGTTCCCGTGGGAAGCGGCACGGTCAAGGTCCGGCTGCGGCGCATCGTTATAGTTGGGAAGTCCCAGAGCTCCGAATGAGTTGGCAGCTCCTTTCCGTAGATGATAATGTCATCGGTCGAGGTCGCGCTCTTGGTCAGGCTGTCCGTCGTTCGCCGGTCAGCAACATGTCGAAATTAGAACCAAAAGTGGTAGCTTACATGATAGGTTTTGCTATGATGCAGGGTAGAAGACTCGCGACAATCAGGAAGCTGTCCAACATCTTGATACTTCGGTTCGATTCGGTTCACTGTGTTCAGAAAAAAGGGTGGTGGATGAATAGTTTTGACCTTGACAATATAGAATGACTGTTGCGATCTCGGGCTCTGCCTGCCTGCTTTCTTTTTACCTTTCACTTCATGGGATGCAGTCCCTCCCAGTATATATACCCAAAACATCTGAACAGATACTATATTCGCGGGATCCAGCCCCTATCAAGCCAGCCTTCCCTATCCGACAGCCGTATCGCGACGATGTCGAAATCGTCGATCAGATTATCTGACAGGGCAGCAACATGCCACACAAATTGCGATTCGGGAAGTGGCTATCGCCGCGTGAGACACGCACTACGGTTTGACAGTAGTGGTGTCTCAGACGGGCCGGTGACAGTCACCTGATCAGCGGCTTGATTGCCTGTTCCTCGATGTCTATCCATTCCATCACGTCTCCAGTTCCGCCGAGAGTAAGAGCGACGGGTATGATATGTAGGCTATTGCATGCTTGAGGACGGCGGGACAACGCGTCGTCTCGCGACCAGCCTGATCAAGGCTTTCAGGAATATTGGAGATAGTACCTCTGCAGCTAAAGACGTTGTGTTGGAGCGTGGCACCCGACTAATGTGACAATCGGTGACGTTTGGAGAGCGAGGACTGCATGCTACACTTATCAACTTTCTACATGGACCGTCAACTCTTCGGGCGGAAATCAACCCAAACCCTTGCCTTCTGTTCTGATCGGTGACATTTTGCTTTCAACCCAATATCGTGACCTTTGTTACAGCTCACGAATTCTCTCGACCCCTTCACCACACACGCAATATATGAGACCACTCTTCTTGGGGGCGCAATCGAGGTACATCGCTCCCAGGGGTAGCAGCGCCACTGGCAGGATAACATCTCATCTCACAGTATTGAATGTAGAGAGTTTCGTCTTTTCGAGTCTCGGTGAGATCCGTTGTAAATGGCTCTCCCTACTCCCATGAGTTTACCATTCCGATGGGCTTCGGTTGAGTTAAGGACGCATGCGTCTTGGCCCCTTCAAACCAGAATCGCTATGGTAGACCACAATGAAGCGATATGTTCCAGACATTGGCAAAATGAAGACTGGTTCTATTTCTGAATACAGCGTTATTTATATTCCACAAGGGCGGGGGGCAGTTTACAGCTGTAGACTACGATCGAGGTAAGAACAACCCAAGACTCTTGGAGCAATTATCGACCTAAAGAAGTCCTGTGCAGCCACTCACGAACCATAAGCGCCATACTGTCGCTGGCCATATATAGGATGCGTGGCAGACTTTCCGTCAATGGAGTCAATCAGCCAGCGGTTCATTTGGTATAGGCCATACGACAGAAGTCACCTAAGCCGACGAGAAACAAAACCTAGTTATTAGTATGCCTCAAGCCCTCCTGAAGATCATGGCAGGAGCTGGGGAAATCCCCATCTGGTGCATCCAAACCACATGACAATATCTGATTGCGATCTACTATAACTTAACTCTGCAATCGCCTCACCCGAGGTTAAGTCATAATACACAGCCACTGAAACTGCAGCTCTAGCTAACAGTGGTTACCCAACGCAATTGCAGTCACAATGGGACCGCGACCCAACCTGGTCTGATGCTATTCCTCATTACTTTCGGAGCAGGTTGTGACGGTAATTTTATTTCATGACAATCCCTTCTGGCTCTCCGGTTCTCGCCGTCCTGTTCACCATGCCCTCCTGTATCCCCGCCTGGCTTATTCTCCCTTCTGCTCGTCTGTCATCTGTCTTCCCAGGACAGCTTTATGGAGGACCGGGCAGGCTTCTGCATCCCCAGATTCTATTTCGCGACCTCCATTGCCTCGCTATCCTTGATCTTCATCGTCAAGAGCCATGTGCGCAGAAAAGCCATCCTTGTCCAGATCAGTGGGCACATACTTTAAGATGCAGATCCGTAAGAGGCAACCGACATATGGTCCGAGTGTCGGTTTTACTGGCGGTGATCCAGCCAATTAAGACAGAGCAACGGACTCAGCACTGCTTGTAGGGATTTGTTCATCCAAGGACAGCAACCAAGTTATTTGATCAAAGTGCTAGCCGTAGGCTGGTTGGGTTGCATGGGCTGGTGCTTGATTGCGGTCAATGTCGCGTATAGTCACTCATGATGTCATGGAGAAACAGCTTCTTTCAGCACATGATAATGATAGCCTGCATAAATCCCAATTCAGGTTTCTGATATTTATAGCCGGGTTGACTTGTCGTTCTGCAAGCAGGGTTCACTCAGCTAGTAGATAAGCTTTCCTTTGACAATTGACGGGTATTTACTCATCAATCCAGGTGAACCAGAGGGACCAGAGGGATAGAGAAGAGACACGATCCTTGAAGTGCGAAGCCTTTAAGCCATCTTTTTAGAGGAGGCTCAACGTCCCCACATCGTGTTGCCAGGCCAGCCCCGATTTCTCCAAGCGCCCCCGTCATTGGCCCACATGAGCTCCCCTCCTTCTTTCCCACTTTTCTTTCGGTACTGCTAGAGGTAGGTTAACCTTAGCTTAGCTTGCAGCTGTAAACGACCATCTTCGTGGCAGCAGCAGCCGTGTATACCGTTTGTGTCTCAGACGATTGAGATAAACAATTCGCGAAACCCCCAAATATACGTTGAAGAAAAGGAAATACTCGGTAAGTTGATGTGTATAATGGATTCCCAATCATTTTTCTCTCTATCAAATTTCAACTCTCAGTAATTCCAAACGGTGCCATGGTTTCAGCGCGTTGCAATGGCTTGTTCGCTTGCTCGAGCCGGTGGTTGGGGAAGTATTCCCAACCTCGTATATCCAGACTTCTTCGCCAGCCCCCCGTCCACGATCCAGCAAAAAAGGCAATCCCCCCAACCAGAACGCGTTCCTGCAGCTATGAATCATGCACACCGTGGACCTGCAGCTGTAACCTAGAGTAACCTAGAGTATATTATCTTCGTTATTGGTTCGATATCTCCAAGTGGTATTCGAGTGGAGTTTGTTAGCTGTTAGGCCGCAAACCGCAAAGCTGCCTGCGTCTGCTGGCTGTCCACGTTTCCAAGAACCATGGCCAACTACCAAGGCCTCCCTTCAGACTATGTCGACCAGGACCGTATGTCTCTGAAAGAAAAAAAAACATTTTCTTACTCATAACAACATTACTCAAGACTTCTTGCTTACCTACTTTCTAATCAATAGGATCCAACCAAACCTATAGGACGTTTTCGTCTGCTGCCACACCGACGACGACCCCATCACAGGCCACCGTTCTACACCTTCCCATCCCAGAGTTTCGCCACCTGCGACAACTACCACACGAGCTACCTGAGGCCATCTCGCCTCTACCACCCTCTACACCCTCTACTGTCGCTCCATTCGTCCCGTCGCCGCCTCCCTTCAGCACGGCGTATGGAACAAGCCCTCTCCCTAGCCAGCAACGGGCGGTGACATACCAAGTGCCCGAACCTGCAGCCCCGCGTCAACTGGTCCGTTATCAACAACAGCCCGTCGCCATGTCTGGGCCTCAGTACCAGTCCCTTGCCAATGTGGTGACAGACGACATGCTCCGTCGCACTAAGGAGTCCATTACTCCAGGAATCGATGACTCCCCTTACATTCAACATGCCATTGAAGCGTTGACGCGGCAACGGAATAGTCGGGGTCTCTCAGGAGCGCACTCTTCGGGCGCTGACGAGGAAAACCCTATGATGCGGTACATGCCCAACACCGTCCCGGGGCTCTTCGACCCCCTGCCTGCTCACGAGTCTCTGTCTCAATCTGGCAGTGCCAACTACTACGAAGATGTAGACCCGGAGGAGCTACTGGCAACCCGACGACTCCAACGAGCTCTCTCTTCCGATGGCCCCGTTATGCCAGCCACGAACGCACAGCCCCCCGCTCCGTCTAGAGAGCAGCTATCGAGTCCTACCGGCAGTGGAGGATACGAATGGGGTGATCAGTCGGGGTGGTACGGGACTGACGGAAAGGCCATGCTGGAAGAGTCGCAAAACCGTCCAAAGCACGTACATCGGTCTCCTCGGCACCTTCCTCACTGGCATGCTTGTTCGGATGCTGACGCCGAGCATATCAGGAGCCATCCTCCGCTCACATTCAAGCCATGGATTCTTCGGACTCCGTCACTGTCGATTCTGGCCGCGCTGTGCGCATTGATGATTGTGGCCCTCATGTTCTGTGCTATCTACAGCGACCGCCATGACGGGTTGGTAGGCTACGGCGGCTCGATGACGGGCGGGCAGTACTTTGTTTTCCGATTCATGCCTCAGCTCATTGCGGCAGTCTTGTTGATTTACGCTCAATGTGTTATAACTGCAGCGTTTCGAATTCTTCCTTTCTCAGTCATGGCATCTGGCGATCTACGATACCGACGCGGTGCTGGCTTTTTACCCCTATACCCTAAGTCATTCTTGTGGCCGCAGCTTGTCAGCACATGGCAAGTCTGGGTCCCGAATGTCATCACATGGATTGCTAGCCTTACAATACCCCTGCAAAGCACACTGTTCACAGTCATAATTGTCGACGGCCAATGGTCGTGGGCAACCGTTCAGGGTGTTGCTTGGGTTCTGGTAGCACTATATGTGCTGTTGTTGATTTCCACCATCATCCTTATCGTCTTTTGGCACAACAGGCGCACTGGTATGCGACCCGGCTGGGAGATTAAAAGCATTGCTGATGTCGTTCACCTGGTGGCGCAGAGCAACTCGGCGCAGTTGTATGATGGCACCGAGACAGCCGCGAGTAGGGCCGAAATGAGAGATAGACTTGACGGCAACAGGGATCGGATTGGCTATTGGACTACCCCAGACGACCCGAGTTGGGTATGGCACGGCATTGGACATTCGACAAATGACGAAAAGGTCGACATCGAACAGCTGGGCGCCTCAGTCCATGAAAGAGGTTCACGGCGCACGGGGATGTCTCATAGACCCCTGACGGACCAGGACGGCTCCGATAGACTCCACAGCTACCTGCCTTGGTGCCTGCGAACGAACCAGGTCATACTGTGGGCGGTGGCCGCCTCCATACTCCTCATCGCGCTTTTTGTCGTCTCGTTTACACCAAGTACCGACATCCATCGTGGCTTCCTCCCTGCCCTCAAAGCCGGTCCAATTCCAGGCGCCTTTTCGGCGGCAGACTTCCTCTACTCCTTCATTCCGTCGCTTATTGGACTTGTACTGTTTCTCATGTTTCAGTCACTCGACCTCACACTGCGGATTCTGACACCCTGGGGTGAGCTTACACGGAAGGAAGGTTCAAGGGCCAAGACATCTTTGCTTGCCGACTACGCTGCTTGTCTGCCCCTGGAGGCCACCGGGAAAGCGCTCAAGAATCGCCACTGGCGTGTAGCCTGCATCTCTTTCTTGGCAAACCTGTTCATTCTGATACCCATACTGGCCGGTGGCCTGTTCATGGCCATGACGCCCCCAGCAGGCGACGTGCGAATGTACCCCAACGTTCCTGCTTACGCCATCCTTCTCGCCCTGCTCGTCCTTTACGTGCTGGCACTGATTGCATTAATACCCAAGAGGGCCCAGTTTGGTCTTCCACACGCGGTCACCTGCGTGTCCGAGATCATCAGCTTTGGCGCCAACGATGAGCTCCTGGCCGACGACGCTTTCCAGTGGCCGCGTGACCGCACGGCGTTCAAGGGAAAACTGGACGCCTACGCCGATGTCCTCGACCAGAGCCGATGGTTCATTGGCAAAGGTCAATACAACGATGAGAAGTTCGGCATCCGGCGCTTGCCCAAGTTCACCAGACCGCCGTCACGGAGACTGCACCCAAAGCTGCACGACCCGGACACACTGGAGAAGGCCAAGTTCACGGTGTTGAGAGGTTCCCATGTGGCACATAATATTTCTAGACCTGTAAATACGGGCAACAGCCAAATGCTTGACTAGCGAGCGCTTCTTTTTAACGACCATACGACGACACAAAACCAAAGATGACGACCATCTCGATCACGCATTGACTTCTTTTGCATAAAAAAGCATTTACGACACCCCCTGTATAATGAGAAGTTTGCCAATGCATTTACACTTCTGTTTGTACATTGTTTTCGGCCAGGCGTTACAGTATTCGACACCCGCACATAGAATTTGGACATTATTGTTGAGAGGAAGGGTTGAAATACCCCGGGGAGACGAGAGATGAGATGAGAGATGAGAGCGAGTCATGTGCTTGCTACCTTTTTTTCAACGTGACAAGGGGTCATCTGATAATGGGGTTTACGGATTACGAGATGGCAATGGCGTTTTAGAGAGACATATTGGATGATTTTCACGGGAGTACGACGACGTACATATGAGACGATAATAAGGAGGCTATACTCACCTTGAGGGAAAGAAAGCTCATGGGCGGGGGAGGGAGAGAGGAGGGGAAGAGTGTGTACGTATGTTTGAAGGAGGTGTGTATATGCGTGGGAGCTAAAGCAAGCCCGCCTGTTGATACTGCTTAGAGACCAAGATCGAATGCACATGAACGATTCCGTCTTGGGCTACTACTCTATATTGGTTACTCTCCGTTTGCTTGCTTGTTTGCATGCGCGTTGTCTAAATGTTGCCGAAAAACCCGGTCATCGCAACTGATTTCCGTGCCGCTCGTCTTTCTGGGTCTGCCGTTCAATGCGCTGGTAGTAAGCGAGGTTGGTCGACTCTGTATCCTCTGCACCTCATCGCGAAGATACAAGTGAGCCGATACATGCTTTTTCATAGTGATTACTGATCTACGTCCAAAGAAGACAACAAAAGCAAGCAGCGTCAAGGGCTTACATTGAAATCGTAGTTACGAATTATGCCGCAGTAAGATGTGAAGTCGACGATGGTTGGCGCTGTTCGCATGGCATGAAGCAACAGAGGAGTGGCATTATGTCATTCATAATCGTCGAGTTTGGAGACTGTGGTAGTATATAAATATGCATAAGTAGACGAAGAATATAGTTCATTATCATTTCTATATGATTTCATGTCCATACTACAAAAAATAACACAATATAAATACTTCGACTGACTTGTTGGCGTTGACTCTGCGACGTCTGTCCTTCCAAATAGTCCTTTTTTTTGTCCGTCCGTCCGTCCGTCCGCCCGTCATTATCATTTGTCGTGTCGTATTTGTCGTTCCGTCGTCCATTATAGTAAGCCAACAACATATTTTGACGGTTTCGCAACCGGATAAGTTTTTTTCTTCTTCTCCTTCTTCTTGTTGATCCCATGCCAAGCATACATGCTGACCCCATAGACCCCATGTTATCCGTCCCAGTGAAAGAAGACCCTTGGTTTCCGTCCGCCGTCTATCTACAATGCGATGATGATGATGTAACAAATAATGATGACAAGCGCATTGCCATAATGCGATAAAATTTTAGTCGAAAAAGCGAGCCGCTCGCCATAAAAAGAACCGAGATAGAATGAAAAAAGAACCGCTCTGGAATGAAGCAGACAGACAGAAAAGGAAATAATCTTGATAGGAAAGCTGAGATGCCAATGCGGAATTCGGTTTTCAGATATTCCGCAAAAGGGAAGAGAGCAAGAAACCCAGTAAAATAGATTTGGTTTTCGTTTTCATGGTTCATTCCCCGGTCTCCTCAATCCTCTCTATCATATAAACATCTCGTCATACATAGTCGTGTCAGGTTGTGTTGTTTGTTTTTTCTCCTCGTTTCGTCCGTGCCCAGAGATGGAATCAGCCAGCCGCATTGAGAAGCGGCGGGCTGACAGACCGAGTGGATGGGATGGTATAGTAGTAGAGCATTGATGAACTGTCATTGGATGTGATGAATCAGCCGCACTGATTGGCGGTGTGGGCTAACGATGCCGATATAAGCCAAGATCTGAATTTCATCTCCAGAAATTGCCGAGTACATTTCAGAACAGGGCTCTGCGATGAGAAAAGGAAGAAACCAATGCAGATCAGGCCGGCCACCGATGTGGTGATAGCCAGACAAGGCATCGCATAAGGTAAGGTCTTTTTTTTATGAGGATGAGCGGCCTTTCAATCCCAGGATCCGGCCAAGAGACCCGCCTCGCCTCCGGGTCTCGGATCCATCTCTGGATCCCCGGCCGGAGGGGGTAGGTGGACTCAGTGTCGAGGCGCCATGGCTCTTGCTACTGCGCTCGCCTCCGCCAATGGTGCTCTTCTTGTGCTGCAGGCCGCGCGTGAGGCGGCGAACGAACTTGCTCTCGGCCTCGTAGTCGCTGTCGTCGTCTGAGTCACACTCGAAGACAGACACGTTGCGCTCCATATGCGGCCGCGTGGGTCGCTGAGCCATCGTCGGTTGTTGTTCGAGCTGCTGGAAGGCTCGAGGACGAAGAGGGGCCAGGGGTGCTGTGGCGTTGTGGTGGGTCTTGTTGTAGAGGGCGGCGGCAGCGTCCTCGGCGTTCTGTCGGCGCATGTCGAAGGCCGAGGCCGAGGCCCGTAGCGACATCGATGGTGGCTCAGAGTAGGCCGGAGAGACGGGAAGAGACTGTACGTCTTGCTTGATGGTCGAGTTCGATGTGGATGCTGCGGGTGCTTCATACAGGGGATGGAGGTGGGGTCGTGACTTGCTGACACTCAAGTTGGCAATGGATTTGCTGGACCTCAGCGGCTTGCGCTTTATTAAATACTGCTGTCGAGGTGCTTCAGGCACTAAGGAGGTTGATCGAGCCGGGATAGATGTTTGGCTCGGGGAAACCAACTCTTCGTCTACTGCCTTGGGGCATACAGAAGTCGTTGATGGAGCCCGGGTATCAACCGGCCTTAAGCGAGAGTTTCTGGAACTGTGAAGGGGCCACTGGAAAGCCTTCAGTTGCTGAGACTGACGCTCTGCCGAAGGAATTGTGATCGTGCCGTCATCCTCTGGCTTGAAAGCGGTAGCAGTGGCCGTGAAGTAGTCTGGGGTGTCGAGGCTGGGACTGGCTGAGCCCTGGGGCTGCTGGAGGCCTTGTATCCTGGAAGCGTCGTTGGGCCAGAAGCTGTCCCAGAGCTCGCTTGCAGAGGCATTGTAGTGGAAGTCGTCGTCGGCGGATGCCTCCGAGTCCGAGGCATCGGTCATGCCTGGGACGGATCCATTAGAGGTCATCGACGATCGACTATCTGTGGGTTCATGTCGTATCACCCGACTGTCCGGCCGGGGATATGAGAAGTTGGCCTTCTGACTGGGAATCTCAGCCACTGCTGTCATGCCTTGGTGTGAGTATTGTTGTTGTTGCTGTTGAGTCTTCATGACGTCTGCTGATGTGTTTCCTTGAACCAACCCCACGAGGAAGTCATCTCGATGGATGTTGTCAAGGGCGTTCCTGGATTCCATGATCGTGATGAAGTCGATGCCTTTGGAGAGATCGAGCCTTGAATCTGAGTCTCTATGACGAGATGTGATAGGCTTTGGACAAGGGAGGTCGACTACTTAAAGGACGGGTATGGCTTGGAGGGGGGAAGTCGACAACCTATACCTATACCTAGACCAAGAAAGTAAGGCTATGGGGGAGAGTCAAGATCGCCAGGGCGGGAGTGGCAGGAGATATATCTTCTAAGACGGAGACGAGACAGGCGGGGGTGTGTTTGGATCAACAGAAACACGAGGGACAAGTCGAGCTGCAAAAGTAGATAAAGCAAGTGATAGACATGCAATGTCCCTGCACGCTGCACCTTGCGTGGGCCAAGCGAACTTGGCAGGCGAAAATGTTTGTACAAAAGATGCATAATATCGCAAGGGAGGCTTGCAAGCTACTCGATCGAGCCCTGGGCCCCCCTTCACAAGTGGACGCAAGTGGACGCAGGTGGACGCACTAACGCCACGGCCTGCGGAATGCAACTAGGCAAGCTAGGGCAGTGGGTAAGGCGCAAAAAAACGCGCGACTACTGCGACGAGACAAGGGGACAAACGCCGGACTCCATTTCATGGCTGCCCATTGAATATCCGATCCAGAATCCAGAGCTCTCGAGCTCTCGAGCCCTCTCGGTCTAGCTGTGCTGGTGGCGGAGGCCCGCCCTAGTAAAGGAGCAATCCGGGAGACAATGCGTCCCAAAAGCTGCAGTGACCCGGCAGCAGCACCCAGCTAACCTAGTGCCAACGGCGAACATATGGCATGACATGAGCAGACAGATGAAGCTTGTGAGAAGGAAAACGGGCAGCCGAAAGAAAGAGAGAGAGAGAGACGAGAGACGAGAAACCAGTCGTCGTTCGTCTCGTGCCGTTTCGTTTCGCCATCAAACAACAAACAGAGATATGACGATACAGATACAGATACAGATACAGTAGGTAGCAGTTCAGTAACGATGGCAGTATCCGGAACCAATCTGGCCAGGGCGGGAAGAATGTATCGGATACCGTTTCCCTCTTCACCTAGTCCCATTCCAGCCAGTCTGCAACAACAGCCCGACCTAGGTTAGATGGTTCTCCCTAACTGAGAAAAGGGCTGTCTGTAGTCAAATGTGAGGGATACTCTCTCTCTCTCCCCTCTCTCATGCTCTTTCCTTCACGCGCCTCGGGACAGTCAGAAATCGCGCTTACGCCTCAAAGTCGCTGGGCCAAATGCTTGGGTAGCGTCTACGAGCTAGACTTCTAGACCGTACATGTATGAAAGACAGGCCCCCCCCCCATAAGCCATAAGGTTTCCCTCGTGTGTGTGTAGTGTTGCATTGTATCTGGGTCCTGAATGTGTCCAAGCTGGTCCCATTCGGGACACTAATTTTAAGTGGGAAGCATCAACAGCCGAACCTGCTTCTTGCATCTGATTGTGTAAACACAGACTAGCTGATTGGGATGGGACACGACGCAACACACAGCAAAGCATGGAACAACAACAGCATGGTTCCCCATATGTAAAACTTGTTGTCACATTCTGTATGCGCATATGCAGCATGGTCAATAGCCCTTAGCCTCGGAAGCAAGTGGCTACTAACCTAAATCTAAGAGGCCGAGAACACCGAGACAATCGTCGTCACCATCTGCATTCCTTGATTTCCAACATGCCCATTTCAACGTGCGGCTTTTCGGGGGGCTTTGGAGCCTTGGGGCTTGAAGGAGGGCTTGGGGGATTATGTATGTACCGCCGGTGTAGGAGGGCAAGGATAAGGAGGGCGAGGATGGGGATGGGGATGGGGAAGGGGAAGCTCATTTGCCATTGTACCTGCATCAGTTGATTTGGAGAGCACCGTGGCTCTAACGCGGCTGATCGCCACAAATGCCGAATGTGCGGAAGAAGTATTTGCGATCGGCATACTGCTGCGCGACCCAATTGCCCAATAGGAACGTGTCGCTGCTTCCTGCTCCGCTCGCAGGCCGTACATACGTACCTAGGTGCCTGCCTAGGTTGCTAGTAGTAGGTTAGGCAGTGCAGTGCAGTGTACTACGTTCTTTTATGCCGAACCACCAGTACATACATTTACATGATGCATCAGCGCAGACGCCGACTTTTCGTCTCCCCCCCCTCGCGGATACATGGACTTGTAGTTTTCTGTCATCACTTTCCGATATGTGATGGGATAGATAGCCACCGTGGTTGGCCTCAACACACTGTGAAGACGGTACGGTAGGTATATGTATAGGCATGCATGCACATAGAGCCGTCTTGGGGATATCCACTTGAACCTCTTGGGCCGCTTGCGTCGGGAGGCTGCCGTACCACTTGGCGACTACGGCAGACACGTCTCTTTCGAGAGAAACATATGGCCTATCTGCCCAACCGGGATATGCAGCCGGGATACCTACAAATATGATCTGAGCCAGATCCAGACATGGACAACTGCAAGCTTCAGTGTGTTGCCAAACGCTGCTCGTACAATCGTGTTCCTGTCCACTCTGGTTGGCCCGGATAGGAAGTAGACGTGGTAGAGCTAGCAATGGTGAGGGAGGCAGATGCCGTTGGAGGCGCGGGTGCAGCCCACCACAAACGAAGGCTCGTACGTCTGGTGTATGCATGGCCGTCACCTAATCTATATATACTGTGCTTGTATGTGGAGGGTCGAAACTAGTTTACGGGCAAGTGGTGCTACAGTTGGGCACAGGTGTAGGTGTAAGTGTAAGAGGTGCGGATCTCTCGGTGTGATTTAGAGTTCTGGGTGAGAGTGAGGGTGAGGGTGAGCTAGCTACATGAGCTGGGTATGTAGGGTACTGAGGGAGAGAAAAAGGATAAGGAAGTAGATAGCAGAAGAAGAAACAGAGGGCTTGAAGCGCGTCTGTTTGAGGATGAAGCCGCTTCAAGCCATCTGCCCCTCTCCCCTTTTCTCCGGAACCAATTGGAGGATTTACCACCGTCTTCGACTTTCTTTTTTGGGAAGAACCACCACCTGCATACAACTCAATAAGGTTGGTCTGGGTGGGTAGGCTGGTAGGCGTTGCTAACTATAAGAGTACATACCGACCGGTATGTATCTTTCTCTACTACTAGGTAGGAGATCCGGCTCTCCGGGCAGTGCAGTTGGGCCGGCCAAGGTCTGACCCAAGCTAGTCGTATACGTAGTCTTGGTCGTGGTGTGGTATCCTCATATCCTCTCAGCTAATGCTATGATATTCTTTTTGCGGAGAACACAACGGCCCAAGGCTGCATGTGCAGATGAGTGAGGCTCTTTTAGATCCATGCCAGCATGCCATTCTCGATTCTCACTTTTCTTTCTTTCTCCTTCCTGTCGTCCCAATTACACGACACAGTACACTAACCTACGAGACTACGCGTAACTTTCCTGCACCCGACTTCCTATCTACTGCTAACTTATGCAGCTATCTCCAAGCCTGCCTGTCGCACGACCACTCTTGGCAACGTCGAGCTGGCATCCAAAATTTCCAGCTTGCTGGTTCAGTAGTCTTCTCCCCAACTTGTGGTCCAGAGGAGCGGATGGCTGGATGAAAAAGGAAAATCGATCGGCAGTTCACCTGAATTGGTGAATGCTACTACTAATAACTTCATCTGCTTCATACCGCCAAATGCCTCGATTTCGATTCGATGCATGATCTTCTACTTTAGTCGGGCCCATATATTGCGTTAGTTCTCCGGGCAGCAGCCAGCTTCTTCATTCGGCATCGTGGCATCCAAACCTGATCAGTGCCGCCGTGATTGGAGTCCATACTTTGCGGGGTGACAGTTAGAAGTGGAGGGCTTGTGTAAGGATGTAACCTGGGCAGACCTGGGCAGACCTGGGCAGCTCAACCAAGACTCATCAAGATCCCCTCAGGCAGGGGGGGGGGGCGTATACTGAAACAAATCACCACCTCAGGCCTACCTGGCGGGGGGGGGGGGGGGGGGGGGGTGGCGGGGATGAGNCCCCCCCCCCCCCCCCCCCCCCCCCCCCCCCCCCCCCCCCCCCCCCCCCCCCCCCCCCCCCCCCCCCCCCCCCCCCCCCCCCCCCCCCCCCCCCCCCCCCCCCCCCCCCCCCCCCCCCCCCCCCCCCCCCCCCCCCCCCCCCCCCCCCCCCCCCCCCCCCCCCCCCCCCCCCCCCCCCCCCCCCCCCCCCCCCCCCCCCCCCCCCCCCCCCCCCCCCCCCCCCCCCCCCCCCCCCCCCCCCCCCCCCCCCCCCCCCCCCCCCCCCCCCCCCCCCCCCCCCCCCCCCCCCCCCCCCTTCTCGTGTTACTTCCAAGGTTCTAGTTATGCTTCTAGCTGAAAGTTACACAATTCTCGTCCAAGATGTTGTGCAATCAACCTTAACACCCTCATCAACTTCCTGTCTTCATGATTGTGATTCTGGAAAACGGCAAGGACCAACTAGACTCGCAGCCACGTGTTCTAGTCTTCGTCTACGACTATCAGGCTTCTTATTATTGCACCATCTCGCCTGGGTCTCCCAGAGCTTATATTGCGACAAACCCCAATGTATTCGAACTTGTTGCAAATACGCATCTGGAAGGAATTGGCCGCTCCTTATGTAAGTATGTATATCTCATAAGAGCCGTGTGTTGTGTTGTACATACGCTCGGGAGAACTCTATTCTCTCCCTTATCTTCGGATACACATTCCCGGGCAAGACCTACTGATCGGGCGGGCTAGCGTGTATGCAATGCAGGATGCCTATGCAGTATGCAGTATTTTCAGTAGGATTCAATATTTCTTCTCTTGGCCGCACTCAGTGCCTCAAAGGGTGACATGCCAGCAGACAGGCCTTACTAAACACATACGATCTGTCAATATATCTATGTCGGCGCCTGCATACTGCTTTGGCCATCGCGATAATTGTCGGGCTCGGCAAAACGGCAGCTCCCACTCGAACAGGAAGGACGAAAGCCGTCGGTCGAACTACCTGGTTTGGTTCTTCGCGGGGCTTCTCCCATGAATCTCAATGAGAAGAGTGCCCCTGGTGCCAGTCCTCCTCCACCCCCGGAGTATGCAGAGCTCTTACGGCGCAGATTTGCGTACGCAGTTTGGACCAGTCTTATATCCCGCATTTCCCTATGTTCTATATTGAAGCGTGGGAGCGGAGGACGGACAAGCTTACCCGCCAGATGCAGGGGGTCCACTCCTCACCTGGGTATGGCGCTGGCATGCGGTATTATATGTATGTTCAGAACGGGCTAGATTTCGTAAAGGAACGGTCCAAGTTATCCGTATCTAGAGAGGGGCTGGTAACACGCCGTAAAACGCAAGATGGCCACTGTTTCTGCTTATTATGTTTATTTGCTTTCGTCTGCCATAGTAGCGGAAGCTACCGAGCACGCCCTGCTTCTGGTTATAGCTAACCCTGAGAAAGCTACCAAATATGCTCGTGGCCTGGGTAGGTTCTAAGAGACGGCAAAGTAGCAAATAAGAACCATACCTAGGCAAAGCGTGGACCCAAAACTGGTCATTTTACAAGGTAGTTTGGGTGTGACAACTTGGCGCCCGAAGAAATGAGTGGGTATTCTTTCTTGATGAGGGACGGGGTTTACCTACTCAGTCTCGTCAGCGATTTATGTAAGCTCCATAGCATACTGGATGTGACACTTCGGATAGCCTGCTTCTGGCCGTTGTTCGACCAGATCACGCAGCTGAAAGCTCATGCGAGTTGGCGGGATCGCAGCCCCGCCGCGCCTGGAACCGCATCCATGGTATGCTGAAGAGACTTCCTGTCTCCCAAAACAATGCAGGACTGCAAGACAGCATCATCTTTATATGTAGTCGACAGCAGCCAATGAGCCAGGTCTTGAACCTTGTCGACCACATATACTCATAAGAATGTGTGTAGGCAGGTCGGTCTCACCGTCAACTTGACATGTCAAGGCCTGGACAGTGACCTGGCGGCTCTCGGATATCCAATGCTCACGTCTTCCTTTCTATGAACGCTGCCGATCCAAGATAAGCTCCCGAAAGTTAATTCGCGTGACAGGCTCTTCGTCGCGTCGTGATTGGTTGGAAGTTCAAGCTCATATTGATGGAGGGACGGGTCGATCCTTTTTTTTTCTTTCTTTCCCTTTCTTTCTTTTGGTCCGTCCCATCAACAGCCGCGAAAATTGTGATAGGCCCAATGAATGAATGTCCCGGTTTGGGCCCGGAAGATGCCAGATGCCAGATGCCATCCAAACTCACCCGACTCGCGCGAGCTGGATTCATCAGACATGAACCATGGCAATCCCATTCCCATGCGATTGGCCAAAAACCAAGAACTTTCATCCTGGCTCTGCTCATGCTAAACCCCAACCAAGTGGGTGAAAAGGAGATGCAAGCCTTGGCACACGTGAAAACCACCATTCTGGGCTCTGTTCTCATCCGACACACCTAAAATAGGTGTGTTGCCTGTCACGATGATCTCCTGAGATGGGTCTCACTTGATCCTTCATTTCGGGGTTGAAGTAGAAGATTTTTTTTTCCCATTCAGAGTCAGTAACAGTGGCATGCTGTTACCGTCGTTCTCCTGGCCGTGTAGGAGTTCCTGGAGGTAATCAGTTCAAGGGCTCTGGACACGATGCCACCCAGAGTTGCACAAAGGCCATTCATCATTCTGCATTCTGTCCAACAACAGCCAGCAGCCATAATAACGCTTACCCAAAGCGACGGCCCCCTCCCCCCCCCCTCCTCCTCTTAGCTCGGAGTGGACACTCGGGACCGCTCCCCTGGGTCGGTGGGACAGGGTTGAGCGACAGGGGATACGACGCTAAGCAGGAAATGTTTCGTCACCAGAGTGCCAACGCAACAATTATGATCTAATAAATGCGATCTAGAGGTCCATTTCAGCCAAGTCAAGAGGAAGAGAAGCATGAGAGCAGCCAAGTTCGTGAACACGACCGTCACTAAAGCAAGAAGAAGGTGCCGAGTCTTTCCCAGGTAAATGAGGAGGCCACATCAAATCACGCTTCAGCTCCGGATTGTCTGGGTTTGTCTCAGATCTCATAGTGAGCTCCTGAGATCGCAGGTCTTGCTTGGGTATCTTGTCAATTTTGATTGGTCGATTTAACTCAAGACAGAGAGGAGTGGTGGTGAGTTCTGTCACCAGCACATGCCGAGGCTCTGTCTATCACATCAGTTATAGGTAATGGAGCAGCAGCTAGTTACCTATTTGATTGTGTATCAATCAGTGATCTATATAAATCAAACACTAAGGTTGCTAGGTGTCGATCTGAGGCCTAATAGATTAATAAGATGACATAGGAAGACAGGCACCTACGACGTTCAGGCATCACGGCAAGGCGCAGGTGTCGTTAGGCAGTGGACCGTGCTGCGACTGCGCTGGCCCAGCTGCCAGCTGAAGTTGTCGCGTAGTCTCGAATCTTCCCACTTCAGGGCCCCATGCACCATGTATCTCATCATCTCTCAATCCTCAAGATTGCGCCCATGCAGAGAGCCATTGGTATAGGAGCATGGTCTCGGATTCTTGCCTGTCACTTGGAGAGGAATATTTGCCACCTCCATTCCATTGGTAGCTTGTGAGGCCGCCAACAAGACCGACAAGACTGACAAGAGGAGGTGCTGGCGCTGTCGCTGTTAGGTCGACTCTCTGGCATTGGCATTGGCATTGGGCCGGGCAACAGTGACAGGCGCAGCAGCAGCAGCAGCAAAGTTGGGTTGGGTGCGATGCGATGACAGCAACAAGCAAGTTTGGAACTCCATTCATCAATCTTGCATTCAATCACTCATTCCATCATCCGCTCACGTTCATCCCAACCTTGGCTATCTGTGCAGAAGTGTATCTGCTTTGAATCTATGATTCTATCACCCAGAAACCGTCTCAGATGTCGATTGGTCCCCCAATTTATATCAATTGACTGACCGTTTTGTCTGATTGCATGGTCAGACGCGTCTGGCTGACCTCTTTTTTGCGCCCTCCACCCCAGCTCTACTACGCTGGTTCGGTCAACCAGCCATCGGGTTTACCGCTTAACCTTTTGGCAGCAACCAGCCTCCCGGTTTTTTTTAATCGACACCGACAAGACGAGAGACAGGACAGGACCCTGTCCAAAGTACCTCGACTGTCGATGGTGCACCCCCGACGACACTTCCTTGCACATCACATTCCTCTCACAGTAACAATACTGCTGCCAACTTGTTGCAAGTACGCCGCCGACTATTACTCTGTATTCACTTGATCGTGCTCCGCCAAGGCGCGCACCTCAACCCTCCCCAAATCGCAGATGTTCGGGTTCATATGAACGCAGCCCACACCCACCATCTCCTTAGGGATACACTAAGCTTTTTTAGCAAGCAAATCAGCTAAGCTTGATCGACCGGCCTCCTCGGTTTTTAGTTATATATTTGTGAGACAAAGGACTGGAGTATCCGAGTCGTCTCATCGTCTCATCACCACTTGCCGTGGTGAAGCCGTCATCTTGTCTCCCTCGCATACGCCCGGGAGCACAGCAGCCAAGCTGACCGAACCAATTCCCCCATCTTCATTTCACGACCGTCACGACCTTCACGAGACTCCAACACCAACCCAAGTCTACCAGCGCCAGCACCACCAGCCGAGGCTTTCTCACCCTCCGCAAACTCAAACTCCGCCCCCAACTGTGCCCGAGCAAAGTACAACTCCTTCTTCGCATCATCGCGCATTACGCCGCACTCCTCGCTTTACAGCAACACCAAGTCCCAAGCCCCAAGACCCATCGGCTCAGCAACCGTCGAGTGCGCGAGTCACCCTAACGCTTGGACCTCGGGGAAAGTTTGTTCTTGCTGATCAACAACAACCGCAATCGGGCCAACCGCAAACGCGTACACGACCGCGTCCAGCCAGAAGGCAGCTATCTCAAGATCTCAGCAGCGAAGAAGACGAAGACCACGAGCCTTCGCCACGCGCCCCTTCGCAGTACCATCGCGACATCACCAACCCTCCGGCTCCTAGCTTGCCCGATCCTCATCCAGCTGTTCGCATATCCAAGCGTACCCACAGTGCTATCTTGTACGCCCTGGAAGAGACACTGCGCGGCCCCAAAGAATTGAGCAACGACTGGGTTGAAGAGCTCGCTTCAATGAGTGACTTGCTGGGAGGAGGTGGCATTGCCACTACAAACGGCAATGGCGCCTCATCTTCGAGGCCTGTACCCGCTCGTGCTCCTGTTGGCTCACCGTCTGGTATTAGAGGTCCCCGGATGATCATGCAAGAGCGACAAGCCCGTGAAGCCGCCCGCAAAGAGGAGCGAGAGCGCCAGGAGCGGGAACATGCCGAAAACGAGGCTCGTTTACTGGATGAGGCACGGCGAAGAGATGCAGAGCGCAGAGCTGCTGCTGGCGCTGGCGCTGGTCAAGGTGCCAATCCTACCGATTCGAATGTGGCACGGAGGCCAACGGGGGCCACGGCCGCCAGTGGTCGTGTACCGACTAATACCGGCGCCCGCACAGGCGACCTACCCGGTGGTGCTGAAGTAGAAACTCCGCGACGCCATCATCGAACATCATCCAATACAGCCCCAGCGCAAGCCCCGGGCGCACCGACCGGCAGTGCAACTGCGGGAAATGCGCCGAAAGCACAGCAGGGCTCAGGATCTGACTCCTTGACAGCTATCGGGCGAGGTAGAAACTCGTTCCCGCACGCGTTTGAGCGATGGGAAACTCTTTCTGCGCACTGGGAGGGCCTCACATCTTTCTGGATTCGACGACTGCAGCAGAACTCGGACGAGATCAACCAAGATCCGCTTTCACAGCAGCTGTCTCGCCAAGTCACGGACCTCTCGTCTGCTGGTGCGAATCTGTTCCATGCCGTCGTGGAACTCCAGCGTCTACGAGCTTCTTCTGAGCGCAAATTCCAGCGTTGGTTCTTTGAGACGAGGGCCGAGATGGAACGCAACCAGGAGGTCACAGCCATGCTCGAAGCAGCGTTGGAAGAAGAGCGACGGAGTCGTGCAGATGCGGTACGCGAGGCGCTCGAGAACGCCCAGGGGTCTTCCAAAGTCCAGAAACAGCTTAGCGAGATGCGTAAGGAGTTACAGATCTCCAAGGAAGAGGCACGCCGCGCGTGGGAGGAACTCGGCCGGCGGGAACAGGAAGAACGCGATCGCACTGCATCTCTTCAGCTGGGCCACCCGACCATCGTGGGTGGTGTTCAGGTTGTACCCATGACACAGGGTGTGAGCCGCCATAACAGCCAGCGTGATCCTCAGCAGTACGGCCAGCCTGACCCGAACGATTACTCGCGAGGCCAAGCATCCCGCTCCGATTATACCCAGGCCCCGGCTGTGCAACCTGTTGCAACATCTGCCGGCGAGACCGCCTATCAACAGCCCTCAGCCGTCCACCATCAGGATAGCTATGGCTCTGAAGGGACATTCAGTGAAGGTAAGTACGACGTGGACGAATCCAATCCAGGATACACGCTCTATCGGAACTCCTCCTGTTAGCAACCCTATATCGCATGAGCCCTTTCTGACGTACGAGCAGAAGAGTACGAAACCCCCGCAACGCAACCGGGCGCACCGTACCCGCCTAGCACCAGCCAGCAACAGCCTGCATACTCGGCAGCACCTGACTACACAGGTGCTTCCTGGGAACAGATGCCTCGGCATCACCATCCTACCCGCCTCAGCGATGTTATTGAGGAAGACGACGAGCGTAGCCGCACAAGTGCGAGCCACAGCCAAGTCAGCCGCGGATAACACGCTTGTCCGTTGGATTTCCGCAGCCTTTTGACTTGACACTTTACTCTATTATCTCGAGTCAAGTCATTTACGAATCTTTTTGGCCTTTTTTTCTTTGGAATGACGGGGGGCACCATGGGCGACGAACTGTAGCGTGATCAGCAGCGAGGCTGACTTTGGCTGGCATGTGGTGGAACATTGGCAACTTACGAGACTTGCTTTGTCTTCATTAATCAGATATCCGGACTCAGATGCTTCCGGTGTATTGTGGTACTTGCCCAGATGTTGTCTTCCACACCACGAATTTGCCAGTGGGGAGAGGACCTCGAGTGCAGCTCACGCATGAAGACGAGAAACGAACCTGGGCATTTGAGCCAGTGCTTAGTCAGTAGGAGCTGCCTAAGACGAGCAGGTTTACGAAGAAAAAATGGATGGGCTCGGATCAGGTCATTGGCATTATCGGTCGCATTTTCGAGGCATCCGGCATTTTGGTACTTTCTTTCCTTTTTCTTCGGCCTTCGTCGCGTTTATTTACCCATCTCCCTCGGCCTCCATATAATGGCGCGTTCTCTCGACATTGCCCTTCACCTGTTCATATTTCTTTTCGATGGGGGCGATGAAAGAGAGAAGGGATGGCAAGAAGACGGAGATAGATTTCTGGCGAAGTGTTTCTGGCGAGTTCTTCTTCTCTCGACAAGGGAGACACGGCGTGTGGAGTGGTTTGCTGTTTTTGACTGTTGTTCATGGAAGCGAAAGAAGCAGGGATTTCGTCGTCTTTCCCTTCCCCTCTTTTTCTTCTCCTTTATGTTTGGCATGGAGAGAGGAGACACATTGTTGCAGTTTGTATACAGCGGCCAGCCAATATTTGCTCTGATGACGGGACGCTGTTGTACTTGTAGATATACAGTCTAATGCGGAGGCGAGAAGAAGAGAAAGAAAGAAAGGGGAAACCAGTCCCCTTTACATTCCTGAGACTGACCGTGCTGTCTTGTCTTGTCTTGGCTACGAAAACAAAATGTGACCTGATGAGTGCGTGAGGAAAGAAGAATGTGGCAAGCCAAAGCAGACAGACGACATGACTTCTTAACGAGGCGATTGGTAGGCCTAATTCCAATTGAATCAGGGGCGTTGATTCATCATTGTCGTATCATGCAATCGCAACGAGCATGTACGTGGCTGAAGCTCTGGTGTGTGGGTGTGTGTGGCTTGCCTACGCCGTATTCTCGTATTCTGAGTGGTGGGAGCGGTCATGATGTGATGAATAGGTGTACTTGTACCCTTGTACCCGAGAGCTCCAATTCACGGGAGTTGCCGAGGAGCTTTTTCGTCGAAGAAGCACCTACACCATCCAGATCAGCCCACGCCAGTCGTCCATCACCAGAGACTCTGTGGTTGCAATTGGGCCCGACAACCTTGTTTTACACAAGATCCAGAGCAGAAATGTCCTTGTCATTTGCGCCATCGACCACCTCCAAGATGCTGCGCTCCATCTTGCCAAAGTGCCAGCAGCAAGCCGCCGCAGTAGCTGCTAACCGACAATGCTCTCGGCGCTTCCTCTCCACCACCACCACCACCACCACAACCCGAGCTCAGCCATGCCGCCCGACGACGACAACGAAAACGACCGTCTCGCAAAGGTGTAACGTCGTCGCCCAGCCGCAGCAGCGCCGCTACAAGCACAAGACCGTCGAGGAGGCTAAGAGCAGGTACCGGACCGGCCCGTTTTCTTGGAAGGCGGGTGCCCTCTTCGTCCTCACCGGCGGCGGTCTCGTCTGGTACTTCGAGTTCGAGAAGCAGCGCATGCAACGCAAGCGTGTCGCCGAGGCCACCAAGGGAGTTGGGCGGCCCAAGGTTGGCGGCGACTTTGACCTCGTCGACCAGAACGGGAAGCCGTTTGGGAGCGCGGATCTAAAGGGCCGGTACTCTCTGGTGAGTTTGGCTCTCCTACTTGCTTGGCTATGTCGGCATGCATTATGGGAAGGAGGGGAGGTCCTTTTTACCATCTGTAGAAGAGGACTGGCGATAGGCAACGCGACAAGGCATCCCCTGTATGTGTACGAGTACTAATGTCACCGAATTTCCTCAGGTCTACTTCGGCTTTACGCACTGCCCCGACATCTGCCCCGAAGAGCTCGACAAGATGGCGCAGATGTTCGACCTGGTCGAGGCCGAGCGCCCGGGCACGCTGGTGCCCGTCTTCGTGACGTGCGACCCGCAGCGCGACGACCCGGCGACGCTCAAGACGTACCTGTCCGAGTTCCACCCGAGCTTCGTCGGCCTGACGGGCACCTACGAGCAGATCAAGGACATCTGCAAGGCCTACCGCGTCTACTTTAGCACCCCGCGCGACGTCAAGCCCGGCCAGGACTACCTCGTCGACCACAGCATCTATTTCTACCTCATGGACCCCGAGGGCGACTTCGTCGAGGCCCTCGGCAGGCAGCACAGCCCCGAGGCCGCGGCCAAGGTCATCCTGGACCACGTCAAGGATTGGAGGGGCCGGATCAAGAAGTGAAGAAAAGAAAAGAAAAAAAAGAAAAGAAAACGGATGAACGCATGGGCTTGTAAATGTTATGACGGGGGGTGGGCACACTCTGCTCTAGGCATGTAGTATATCTTGTACAGCTCTAAATTGTACTATACGTAACTACGAGAAAGGTAGCTAGCTGCTTGTGCCCCGAATATGGCAACTATTTGTGATTAACAACCCCTCGAAATATACGGATTCCTCCCCGACATTCGCTATGCTCGCGCTCTCTCTCGCGCGCGCTCTTTCTCTTTCTTTCTTTCTTTCTTTCTCTCTTTCTCTCTCTTTCCTACGGCTCCTCGTTTTCCTTCCCGTCCCGCCTCATCCGCCTCCGCAAAGTATCCCCGTAAACCCCGCCCGCGAGCCCAGCCACCGCCGCCCCTAACACAGCGACGCCATGGAACGCCGGCTTGAACAGCCCGCGCTCGAGGGCTCGCAGATTGGAAAAGTACCGCGCCGTGCCGTAGACGATGCTGCCCGAGCCCATGCCCATGAGGCACCCCACCAGGAGTTGGGGCTTCTCCTTGTTCTCGCGCTTCTGCTTTTCATCTTCTCCTTTCGGTTGCGGTGCTACCGCTGCCGAGGTGGTGGAGGGAGTGGTTCGAGCAGCGGAAGAAGGGAAGGAGGAGGAGACGGATGAGGGCCCCTGACGTAACACGGCGACCAAATTTTCCAGGTCCAGCTGGGAGAACCGCTCGACGGCGATGCCAAGCGCGACGAAGCCGAGGCCCGTCCGCATCCAGGCCAGAAATGTCCGCTCAGAGGCCAAGTGGTCTCGAGCCACCGAGCCCGTGTTCTTGTACACGGGCGT
Organism: Apiospora malaysiana; assembly: GCA_006508115.1. NCBI lineage: Eukaryota > Fungi > Ascomycota > Sordariomycetes > Amphisphaeriales > Apiosporaceae > Apiospora > Apiospora malaysiana. The sequence continues at coordinate 341,951 of QUSE01000031.1, forward strand.
CGCGAAGCGGGACCAAGGTGACATGATTGCTGCTAGCACTGGACCGGGTATTTACTGAGGCAGCAAGCGTCGAGGTACAGGGAGCGGAGCGGAAGAAAACTCTCCGGGTTGTAAATGTGGACGAAACTTGTGTGCGCGAAAACGTATGTAAATGTTTCATCCAAATAACTCATTTCCAATAACCTGTTTCCAAGTAGCTCGAGACGATCCCGGAATATGAGGATACGCTTATCGATAAGATATAGAATGGACAAGACAAGGTATTTACCACTATTACGGCGTCGGTGAGAATGGTGCGAGAGTGAGAGGTGTCAAGTTACACAATTCTACATACGCTCTGTATTCATCTTGTACATGTTAATTATCCTGTTTTGGCATCCATATGCATTTTTAACGACGGACTTTAGCGCAAGCCTTGCTTCTCGAAAAACACGCTGATCAGCTAACCCATTTGCTAGCTCAATAGTCAACCGTCTTGATCTTTCCTCTCAGACTCTCAGGGAGATCTTCCAGCTTGACAATGCCCATATGGACGCAATCGCCCCAGAAGAAGTAGGCACGGTCCTGGGCATACCCTAGGTAGTCAAATTCGTCCCCGTGCCCCTCTTCTTCTTCGGGCGCTGCGGCGGAAGAAGGAGCAGGAGCTTCTCCCTCGACTTGCTTCGCCTGGTCGCCACCCGTGCCGGTCAGGTCGAGCCCGGGGATCTTGGCTTGCATGAGACCCCAGGCTACCCACTGAGCGCTGTTCGCGATACGCCAGACCTTGGTCTCTTCCATGAGTGCTTTGATGATCTGCTCGTTTTGTTCCTCGCGGCGCTTCTCATCCTCTCTCCAACCGCCTGGGGGTACACGAGCGTCAAGCATGAACTCGACGATGGAACTTGTCGAACCAGGAGTCGTCGTAGTCGTCGAGATTCCTGTGTCTGCAGGACTGTCCAAGGGGAGAAGACGTGGCGTGCCGGAACTAGGATACTGCGGTTGGTGTTCGACGTAGGCCTTGAGGAACCGTCGCTGTTCATCAGGCGTCGGGTATCGCTCCGTGTTGCATATATGAGGGGTGTTTGCATCGTGGTAGTTGTAGGTCCACTCTGTGAAGTGGTTTGCGAATTCGTGACCTCGCGTGTTGGGTCCCGCATACTCGAAGTCGATGACGATAAGCTGCTTGTGTTCATTCTGAGGCTGCATTAATGGCGATTGTTCGTCCTCGGGTCGAAGGCGAAGGATGTTTCCGTATTGTGTCTGCGCCGGTTAGTATCCTTGCTAAAGAACTTCGAGCAGAAACTTACATCATTGTGGGCGAACACAAGCTGGTCTCGCAGGGTGTTATGTTTATTGTAGTGGTTGAAGAGCCATTCACGGTACTTTGCAATCGCTTGCTTGAATGCCGCCCACTCGGTGCCGCAAACAAAACCTCGAGATTTCCACTCATCGGCAGGGCCTGGAGTTGAGCCGCCACTGCCAGTAAGAAGCTCATTGTCGAGGAATGTGGCCACCTTCTCTACGTGATCAAGCCATTGGTCCCAGTTCTTCAGCACACTCGGACCGCCATCTTTCTCATTCTCGAGCAGGTCTATACCATCGTGCAGTTCCCTCATTCTCTTGGCAATCTTTTTGGAGGTCTCCGGTTCTCGTAAATGGGCCGGCGTCAGCGTGATGGCGTTGAAGAACTGCTCGAAGCGGCCATTCTCAAAGGTACCAAGCAGGCGGGGGCCGATCTTCTTCCGCGCCAGGCGACGCAGCATGCCAAGCTCGTTTTCTCTGTCGATGATATTCTCCACCTGCGGGCCGTACACTCGGAGCAACAGCTTCGCAGGGGGTGTCTTTCCAGGCTCCATTTTGCTGGCCATGTCTTTGGGCGGACTGACTACATAGACAGCATTCGTGAGCGCGCCGCTCAAGCGTTCCACCTCGATGCTGTTGCCACTGTCTAAAGGTACTCTCCTCCAACCCTTAATTCGGAGCGTATGAGCGATACGGATCACGTCGGTCTTGAAGGTTGCCCAAGCTCGACGTCCCTTTTCTTCCTTACGAGAGACTGGGGCTTTCTCATCTTCAGCGGATAGGGCTTTGCCGCCCGAGTAGCTCATAGTCTTGCTGTTGTCGAGTACAGCATCACAACTCGGAACTAGAGCATCCCCTTCATGATATTCGGTATCAGAAGACTGCGCTCTATGCAGGTGGAAGGAGCGCTTCTTATGTTTCCGAGCCGAGAGTCGCGGGCTGTAGGTAGACATATTTTTTATGCCTAACGCACCCATGCTGTCGTCTAAGATTCGTTGAAGTCGGTCCAGAGAAACATCGCTCGACTGGGAGTCGATGGAGTACTTTCTTTGATGCCCAGAACCTTCGACCGAGGTACTTGCATCTTGCGGTTCCGGGCCTTCCACGGAGGGTCGCCGGTGCCCGATGTGGTGGTGTTTCTTCCCCTTTCGTTTCTCCTTCTTCGTCCGTTCATGTTCGAGCCATTCAGCTACCTGACTGATAAGCTTTTCACCATAATGGTCGAGGCGGTGACGATGATGAGAGTTGCCCTGAGACTGAGACTGGTCGATTTCCTGGGGCTCTTGTACGAGGGAATGGTTACTTGCGTGACCACTGAGCATCTCTAGGCTGCTCTGACTCAAGAGCGATGTCCTAGAAGAGTTTGCGCCAACAACAGGTGGGCGACCACTCAAGCGTTTGCCAACGCCGGCGGAAAACTGCTTCTTAGGCTGTGTTTCCTCTGGGGTTGGGGCCTCTGGTTCTGGCTCGGCGATTTGGACTGCTGCTTGCTTGTCAGTACAGGTGCTCGCGGGAGATGATGCGGAAACAAGCCCAGCCGTGTCTTCTAACTCTAGAAGCTTACTCGAGTGTCCTTGGTTGCACGGTGCTTCTCCCATCCTTGTGTGGGTTTGTATGTAGCCCTGCCCCAAAACCTTTGCCAATGACACACTATCTAGAACCAAGGCGCCGCCGTACTGGAAATGGATGTATCGTTAGGCGGCATATGGCAAACAGCTTCGTGTTCAAGGCAGAGTTGCTGAAGCGCGCCAAGCGGGGCAAGGCAATACATATAAACGGCGCGTGAGACGAGACATGCTCATCTTAAGATGAGTAGTTTGGCCGATAAGAAGGAAGAGTGACATGACAGGCTGCATGCACTGACACGTCGATAGGCTGTTTCACGTATGCAAGAAGATAAGGAGAGAGAAGGACGGGAACCAACCTTTGAGGGATGCAGCAGACGAATGCTGTCTATCGCTATCGTCGTCCGGTTTCATGGCAGACCGTAGTGGGAGTCCGCCACCCGTGGTGGGGGTGGAAGCGGAAGACGACATGATGGTTACTCTAGGAACTCTCACAACATGAGCAATCGGTCGACCAGCGGTTGATGTCCCAGTCTAGGACTTTGGGTGATTCAGGTGAGGTGACGTAGATACACGTCGGTGTTTGCGAATACGTACGAAAGCAACCAAAAAAAAAGGCCTTGGAATGGCGGGGTGAGATGCGTCTTTGGTGGGCTGTCTATAGGTGAGGGGTATTAATGGAAGTAGAATGGTGTCTCATCTGTAGTCGAGAGAATGTGGTGCGTGTGGTCTCAAAAGAGAGAGAGGGATGGAGAGAGGATAGGCGGTTTATTAGGTTGTAGGACGGTCGGCTGATGATGTTCTTCTGATAAGGAAGCCTATGGTAGGACGATAGATAGGATCAAAGAGACAGACGGGTTGATACCGTAGATCACCAGGCAGATAATTATTTCCAAGGATACCTTCCTTACCTTGGAGTTAGGTTAGGTTAGGTGTACTTTCTTTGTTAACCTACCGCCTACCTAGCTCCCAGGTCAGGTATGCTAGATAAGTAGGTACAGCAGGTACAGTAGGTAGGTAAGTAGCCTAGGTAAGTAGCCTAGGTAAGTAGCCTAGGTAAGTAGGTATGCATGTACCCAACCTTACCCACCAGCCCGAGCTTGACCTGAATATGGACGGGGTAAAGGGTAAAAAGAAAGGCGGGTCGGGGTCCCTCTTCTCCTGCGAAAAAGGCACTTGTGATAATCGTCAAAATTCCTCTGGCTTCACCGATTGATTCTTGCTCTCGTCTCCCTGGTTTCACCTAGGTGCCTACTCATTCCCCACGGATGCACGGAAGACGTGCTTTTCGGGGGAATAAATATGCCACATGTCCCGAGTATGCGCTGCAGGCAAGTAACTACATTGGATTGGCGAAATGAAACGAGATCGTGGCGGCCCGTAACCCTGGCTCTCGGTTCTGCCAGTGACGTAGGGTTATGTGATCAAGCATAAAGCCAAACCAGCCCAAGCCCGAAACGGCCTTCGGTCACGGTCTAGGCCACCTCTATCCATTCAGCCCCTGAAGCACATCCATTGGCTGGTCCCAAAACACCATAGGAGTATTGTCGCGTTGGTACTATAATTCACTAGTTGGCATTATACACCAGGGACCTGATACTAAGCTCACCCCGTTTGAACCCGTTCGCTCGTCGAATCCGTCACGTTCGACTACTGGTAGCCTTCCTGCTTCAGTGCCCATTCAACTGCTGCTGCTACATCGTCAACCACCATATTGGGAGGGTGCGCCGGCTCCCCGCGATCATCTGCATACACCCCAGTTCGTACCAGAACCGACGACCAACATGTCCCAACAGGGCTTTTGAATTCGTTGGCCCCACGGATGTCGCTCTCGGGGTTGTCGCCGATCATGTACACGCTCCGGAGGGGCTCCAGCTTATGGGGCTCGGTTCCCAGCATCTGCGCCCGGTGTTTGCTCAACACCCTTTCAGCATACTCGTAGGTCTCCTTGTACGGTTTGCCGATGACGGTCCGTTGCAATTCTAAGCCGCCTGTAATCTGTTTCCATATGCCTGCTATCGCAGCCTGGAAAGCCCCTTGGCCGAGCCGAGGATGGTGGTACTGCGCCGCCCAGAATAAGTCCGCATTCGAAAAGTAAAGAGTAGGCTGACCGTCGGTTTGCCAGCCTGCATTGGGCAAATTCGCTTTGCCGTTCTTAGGCGAATAAGTTCCCAACACGCCGTTCTGCGACATCAACAGATCCGAGATTATCTGGATGTCGAGCGCCCAGTCACGAGGGTCGTTGAAAACGAACATGGCGTCGATCTTGGGCTTCGGACTGGGCAAAGGGTGCGCAGTCGCCGCGTAGAGCTCCTTCATCAAGGGCTCGAAGGGCCAAATTGTAGGGTGCGCCATGAGGATATCCGCGGGCGTGATAACGTTCTTGAATCCGTAGGTCTCAGCAATTTTGCGCGATTTAGCGGCATCTGAGCCGGTGATGAGAATGTTCTTGTCCTTGAGACCGTCTGGGCCATGGACGAGTTCCTGAAAAGGCGTATGGGACTGGACAAAATTCTCAGTCGAGAGCTCCACGTTTAACTTGGAACTCAGGTCTGCGACGCGATCTTTCTCATGTTTTCCGCCACCATTCGTCAACAGGATGAATGGTATCTGGTGTTTTTGCAAGTACCGGAGCGTCTCAGTTGCCCCCGGTATAGGCTTTGCTACATGGAGTAAGACGCCATCGATACTGGAAGTGGTATCAGCCTGAGGTTCACGCTTTGGCTCTTTTCTAGGGAGAATGAATACTTACTCGAAAGCGAAGGCAAAGGGGGGTGCTTGGACGGAATCTTTCTTTTTGTAGTCGATACTATAGCTCCGGCTTGCACTGCCACATTGGCTCAGAAGAGGCGACCGAGCACGCGTAAACTGCGAGATGCCGGAACCGCTCGAGTTACGAGCGGCCTGGGTTGTGCCAGCCGCCTTGCAGCTCGGAAGGATGGAGTTGGCAAGGGAGCGGGGCCGGAACCCGGCTGACAAGGACGAGCGCAGGAGAGAGACACTCATGATGAAGCAGAAACGGATATAACGACCGGCGACTATCTTAAGCAAAGTCAGGTGCTTCAGCTGTCATGTTTTGTCCACGATGGTTGGCTTAATTAGCAACAAAGGAATGTCCGAGTGAGTGTGTAAGTGACAGGTTAGGATATGTACATGTAAGGTATCATGCCCAAAGTCAATTGACCAGGCCAACACTTATCAGGAGAAGAGTCCCACCCCAAATCATAAGTCGGGGCCGTTCTCACATCGGAGCATGTAAGGTCCGTCATTGATTTGGCATCTCCTGCGGCATCTCATATCTCCCATCCCTCTACCGGCCCTTTCCTCCACGACGTCATCGACGAAGAGCAGAGTATTGTACGATGCAGATTCGGATTCTCTAGACTGCGAATTTTGCGCATGATTTTGCAGCAAGTTTGGCTCTAGGCGCCTGTAAAGCGCATTGTGAAGAGTCGGTATATCCCACTAGCCAACTTGGGATTGAATGGCCACCTGGGCAGTTTACATTCTCCAGCTGAGAAACTCGCCCTTTGCTTCAATTAATTTGATAATCATTATCGCAGGATCATGAACACCTGCCTGGCTCTATATAGCTAGAACAGTAGAAAGCCATATTCAATATAGTGGTAGCACAATAGACATATAGATGTACCTACCTACTAACTTCAAGACATCCAATTCATGTAGGCTTATCGACCATTAAGGACAGCGATAAGCGATAGTGGCGTTATATTCCTGTGGCGTTGAGTGGCTAACCAATCTCCAGTGCATCTCATTTCAGGACCACTGTTGATATCTCATCAAACCCGACGAACCCTCCAAGCAAATCGTTCTCTGGATTGTTTTGCTATCAAACATCGAGACTTATCTTGGCTAATATCTGCATACCAGGCCGTTGTGATCCGCGAACCCCCAGGTCTGGGATACGCGCAGTGGCTACAAACAGTACGCGCCTCTTGTCATTGTTCTCGTTGCGTGAGTTGGGCAGGGGGAAAGGATAGCTCCAATTGATTGAAGCTTGTTGGCTTCGGTTGCTCGCCAGAACGGGATTGCTGGAGTGCTGCTGTACGGGCATGTGCATGAACAAAGATGGCGAGGCCCGATAGCCTGGAGAGCGAAGGGGATGTGCAGATGGGAGATGCAGACTCTGCCACGGGTGGCAGTAGCCTGGAGCACGGCGACGGCGATGCACCTATCCTGAACTCGGTTGAGCAACCAAGTAATCTCCCCCATTCAAATTCGGGGTTTGAGGTGAAACCCGATCCAGAAGAAGACGACGTCAAACCACCTTCTTCATCTCCAACCCATTCCAGGATGGGCGGCAAATCAGTACCTAAGAAAAAAGGCACCGCAGCCGCCAAGAAGGTGCCCAAGAAGACCAGAAAGGCAAGGGCCAAAGCCGCAAAGAAGGCCGCTGCCGCCAAGTCTGGCACCGCCGTCCCGGACGACGACGAGGAGGAGAGCTCGGATGACGAGATCGACAACGGGCCTTATTGCATCTGTCGCGGCCCCGATGACCACAGATGGATGATAAGTTGCGACGCCTGTGAGGATTGGTTCCATGGCGAGTGTATCAACCTCGACAAAGAACTGGGCGAGAAGCTCATCGAGCGCTTCGTTTGTCCCAACTGCACCGACGGCAACCTCAATTACACAAAGTACAAGAAGACCTGCTCCCTGGATGGCTGCACCGACCCCGCCCGCTTGTACGGCAAGAAGGACCACTCCGTCTTCTGCTCCAACGAGCATTGCGATGCCTGGTGGAACCATATGATTCGCACCTTGCCTAAGAAGAATGCAACAATCGAGGCCGCAGAGCTGCTCACACAGGAGGATTTCATGGGCTTGCTGGCGTCTACTGCAAACCAGGGCGACTGGAAGCTAGGAGAGAACCCCTTTGGTGCGTTTCAGACACCATCCCTCCACTGTACTTTAATTCGTACTGATAAAATGGCATGACACAGGCAATATTGAGGGTTTCTGGGCAAACGGCCTACCCACACGTCCCGACGCTCTCAGTGACGAGGAGCTGACCTTCCTCCAGACCTCGGCAGCCGAGCGTCTTGCGCTAGGTAATGAAATTATCCAGTACAAAAAGATGATGCAGCTCATAGACTGGGCCAACCAGCGCCGGCAGACCAACATCGAGCAGAGCAAGTTCACTAAGGACAGCTGCGGCTACGACTACCGTCTCGACGTTGTCTCGGTACGTCACGCCTTCGCGGCCTGGGTGGAGACGCCCGAGGGACAGGCCACATTCACGGCGGGCAAGCTGGACACGCCGATCGCTACCGACGAGGGAGACGCCGTCGACGCGGGCGACGCGGCCACGCGCGGCATGTGCGAGAAGAAACGGTGCAAGGCGCACAATGGATGGTATAAGTTACTCATGAGCGCCGTGCGAAACCAGATTAAGGAGACGGCTACGGCGGCGGCCGACAAGCTCGAGGCCGAAAGATCACTACGACAAGAGGCCGAGTCGCGCTACGAGAGGCGCCAGGTCGAGAATAATTGGGTGGAAGTCATCAGCGAGGATTAATCACATGCTCGCGTTCTCGGCAGCTGAGACTTGCGTGCATACCGGGATCTCGAGGCCGGAAAGTGAGTGAGCAGATGGAATTTGGGGATCTGGCAGCAATATCTGTCATGCTCACCACGATGACGTGTAAATGAGTTGGTAGTTGATATTGCTTTGCAAAAAGGAGTTGCCTAAGCATCGCCAATCCGGGGGGTTGTCAAGTTGATATATATAAATATGGCCAATGAGAATCCATCATCAGCAATATTGCATTGCATTTGCCGGCGCATCTTGACTGCGACCGCCTCTTGCGACTTTCCTATTCGTCACGATAGCTAGCTAGCCTGCGGCAAAGCTGAGCACATGTCGCTGCTTTGGTTGCTGGCTGTACTGATTACCATTCACCGGCCCGGCTAGGAAATCTCGAAAAGGAGAAGCAACCCGATCAAGTCAGGGGTTGTCTGTCACCTTTACGAGTCCGACCTGGCTGCGTCCTAGCGGCGCCTCACTACTGCGGGCGGCTGCAGCTCCGCCCTCTCCCTCCCTCCCTTACTTTAAACCAATATCTGCATGCTGTGGGAAGAAGTGATATATGATGCTGATCTTCTGGAGGGGGGGGGATGGCCAACCCCGGGTTCGTGGTCGACCTTCCTGCGGGCGCTAGAGCTAAGAGTGAGAGGAAGCTTTTCAGTCTCATATGACGATAGTGGTATGGTATGTCTGCTAGGTGCGGCTGGGGAGGAAGGGTGCGTGCACTACATACACATCGACTGACTACTTGCGTTCACCTGAGGAGGACGCATGCATGATGTATGTAGTATGTATGTAGATGTGCATTTCCTACCTGAATACCTACATATGCAAGACGAGGGATGCGAACATGAGCCCGCCCATTCCCCGGGGGCCTTCACCGGCAGCTTCGCTCGTTTCAAGCAAGACAAACATGCATCGGAGCAAATCCATCAGTATCATCTCCTGGTAGTTGATGCATGCGGCGGCGGCGGCGGAACCAGAAGGAGCAGCAGCACAACACTGCTGCTGCAGCTCAGACATGGCCATTCAGGAGGGAGAAGCTCTGGCTCGGAACCACTTCCCTTCCAATCGTACGTTGGGCTGACATTTTCTGTCCCTTCTCCGGGGCTGACTACCAATTGTTGCCCTATCTCTCTTGGAGGACCAGATCCTTAGTTACGATGATGATCAGGATCTGCAATGCCTGAGTCGTGTGTTTAATCAACTGATACATCCATGCCATGTACCATGTGGGAAGAGATAGATGAACCGCAGGCATCCCATTCGGCATCCAGGATGATGACTGTGAATGATTTACGACGCAGAGAGATGTGGTGCCAACTGGCTCCAACACTAAGCCCAACCCGCCCTGCTTCTCTTCTCGAGAGAGACAGAGTTCATCAGATTCAGTCATGGCAGACGATGATTGAACATGACGCTACGAATGGATGCATCCGTGGTCACCGAAAGCATCCTCTCCACCTACGGATGCATAAAAGCACTTCCGGGGGAGTTGACGAGGGGGGGAGAGGCTGGCATGTAGTTCTGCGTTCAGGGTATTCATTGCCCACGGACGGAAGTACATACTCTTTGCTCTTCTTTCCTTGCAGAGAGTAAAAACCAAGTTCAGGGCGAGTAAGATGATTCTGATATGATCGACTATATTTAATCAAAGTCACAAATTCTTCTGTTCATCATCATCCCATCTCTTCATCATCTACCGTACGGCATAGGCATGGGATGGATGTATCGATAGCCGCAGAAGCTGGACCTTCATCAGCGACATATGATATGTAGAGAGAGATTTGATGTTACATTGGTCCCAATTCGATCGTAAGGCGGGATCGGCTTAGGGGGGTTCGATTTGCGTCTGGTCTCGGCGAGTCCAATCCAGGTGGTCGGGCTGAGCAATGAATGTTCTTACTACCTGCCTACATACCTACCTACCTACTTCTGCGTACAGTGTCTGCGTACTAGCTTCCTCCCCCCTCTAGCAGTGGTTCAAGCCTGAGCTAGGGTTTCCCCAGCGGGTGATTACCATATTCCGAACATGTGTCGATGCCAATATCGCAAAGGCAGGGCCTTTTCGGTCTTGACTCGGCTATCATTCAGGGAAGGACGGCAGGGGGAGAGAGATTGAAAGCAGAGGATTTTGGGCCTACGACGCGACGATGGCTTAAGACTAGTTCATCGGACTGGCAGTAGAGTGAAACACCTAGTCCCCGCTAGCTACCGTTGGACCTTGTCGCCGGCTGACTGGCTGTTGTGCGAGTCTCCCGCGTGGACAGGGGGACGCGGCGTGCGTGCCCACGGACGCAAAGGCGATCACATTGCTCCTTTGAGCAGTGTATGTATTGTATCCCTTCCAGTTCCCCATCATCAGCGCAGCACGGTTGCTAACCTGCTGGCTAGGGGGGACCCTGCCTGTATCGTGGCATGTAAGCTTGATTAGAAGTGTTTGTCGAAATTGTCATTTTCCAGGGTCAATGGTAGAGAGATCCCCAATCTCATCAACCCCCGGACCCCCCCCCTTACCGCGCCCGTTGGTGCTGCTGTTCATGACAGAACCAGCCAGCTAGCCAGCCTCCTCGCGTATTCTGGTATGAGCTACGTGCTTTATTCATGGCAATTCGCGCTTCTCATACCCCGTATTGAACAGCAGAGAGAGCAGGGAGATGGGGGAAGCGGCATAGGCAACCGAGCATCACCATGTCAAGAATAGACGAGAGACGGGAGCCAGCCCACTCGGTCCTATTGGTGTCCCATTCCGAAGAACAAGGAAACGAACTGGATGGATGGTATGCTACGTAGTAGTATGTATGTATGTACAGCGTGTCTTGTCTCATGTTCCCACACCCATCCATCGTATCGTGGGTGCGTGGATGCGTGGGTGAGACCCGGTGAATAGGAGTTGTGTATGAATTGGGAATCCGTCACCACTTCGCAGCAAATCAAGGACGTCCTATTTCAGGTAGGAGTGGAAGTAGGTCGGTGCGTCCGCCGCGGCGTGCAGATGGCAGGCAGATCATGAGCATGGGGGGTTGCTTGCTTATTAGGGAGGATGAGGGTGAGGGTGAGAGAGTGTGTGTGGTCTAGGCAATCGTCGTTGTACATACATGCTCCGTACATATGTACGATACAGACGGGATGGGGTAGCAGCAGCAGTAGGACGTAGTAGAACTACGTACACTCTCAGCCCTCTCGGGTTCCAAGGGACTTGCTTCCTCTACCTGTCAGGTTGGATGTATCCGGCAATATGCTCCGTCCAAGTTCACAGAAGGAATCAAGAAGCAATCAGATCCCCCTCTTCCCAGCCCGTCGTCGGCCAATATTCACCACTCACATGCTGCATATGCAGTGACCTTCCGGCGTTTGCCTTTGTTACTGGCTCACATTTCAGGAGCTGGTGCAGCGGCTTTTACACGTAGTCGCTTGACGGATGGATCGCCCAATGCAATTTGCTATCTGACTTAGTACGATAATACTGGTCTATATGATATAATAGCTACAACGGTCAACTAATGGCAGTTGAGAATAATGGGTTTTCGAGAACAACCATCATTGGAAATCCCGATTAGTTGCTTTTTTCTTCTCTCTTTTTTTTCCTTTGCCGTCTTTCTTGCGCAAGGGGGGGGGGGGGGGGGTTTTTGGGGTGCAAATTTGGGG